>CM044009.1:30736030-30891172 GCA_024085815.1 Flaveria linearis | reverse complement strand
AGCTTCGCAAGCTGTTTTTGATACTTGATCAAACTTTTTCCGAAGCCAAAAGCTTCTACGGAAGAAGGAACACTTAGAGTAATTTACCCTGCGGAAGACTGAGAAAGTCTTCTTCCGTAAGTAATTTCTCTTCGGAAGAATTACTTAGAAAATTTTGAAGAAAATTCTGTAACAGGCTTAGATTGTAATTGTTAGACAAAAATGCCATGGCATATTTAAAAAGGTTTTGAAAGAGATCTAGTCAAGTTGATCATCCCAATAGCCGTAATTAAATATTTAAATCTTTGTTCATCAAATGCCTTTGTGAACAAGTCAACAAATTGTTCATTTGAATCAACCTTAACTAATTTTATGAGATTCTTCTCATGAATGTCATATGCTTGGTCTTTGTGCTTCACTGGAATCTCTATGATGGAAATGGCACTCTTGTTGTCTATGTGCATAGAAGTTTCCATGAACTTGAATCCGTGTCTATCATCTGATTTTGAATCCACAGCAGTTGAGCACAGCAGCTGGTAGTAGCAATGTATTCAGCTTTGGTAGTTGATGTAGAGACACAGGATTGCTTCTTGCATTGCCATGAAATGATCCTTCCACCAAAAACTTGACATCATCCTGATGTTTATTCTTGTTGATGTGCAGCCGCCAAGTCACTGTCAGTATAACCATAAAGGTTGAAGTCCTTGTTCTTAGGATACCAGAGGGCTAGTTTAGGAGCTCCCTTGAGGTATCTAAGAATCCTTTTGATAACAACCAGGTGGGACACCTTAGGAGCAGCTTGATATCTTGCACAGATGCAAGTTGCAAACATGATATTAGGTCTGCTTGCAGTTAAATACATCAGGGATCTAATAATTGCCCTGTACTGATGCTGATCAGTATCCTCCCCCTCAGAGTCAGGACAAAGATTACGATTCCTGGCTATAGGTGTCCTGGCTGGCTTACAATCCTTTATTTCAAATCTATCTAAGATGTCATTGACATACTTAGATTGACTGATGAAAAACCCTTCTTTCATCTGCTTCACTTGAATTCCATGGAAGAAGTCCATCTTGCCCATAGAACTCATCTCAACCTCTTCCTCATGGTGCTCTCAAGTCCTTACACATTTGGTCATTTGAAGAACCAAATATGATGTCATCCACATAGAGTTGTACGAGCAACATGTCCTTTCCAGACCTCTTTATGAACATGTCTTGTCTATGGTGCCTCTGGTATAGTCATTCTTTATAGGAATTGAGACAAAGTCTCATACCACATCCTAGGTGCTTCGTGTAGGCCATAGAGTGCCTTGTCCGATTTACACACATAGTTAGGATGCTGTGGATCTTCAAATCTAGGTGGCTGGCACATATAGACTTCTCTGTCGATATCCCTATAAGGATGCACATTTCACATCAAGCTGGTACACAGTGAAGTTCTTGGATGCTGCAAAAGCAAGGAAGATCCTAATAGTCTCAAGTCTTTCCACAAGTGCAAGACATCTGTGTAGTCAATTCCTTCCTCTTGTGTGTACCCTTGAACAACAAGTCTGGCCTTGTTCCTGATGATCAAACCTCTGTCATCCTTCTTGATCCTGTACACCCATTTGGTGCCTATAAGGACTTGGCCTTGTGGTAGTGGACATAAGTTCCACTCCTTCTGCCTTTGAATTGAAGCAATTCTTCTTGCATAGTTTCAATCTAATTATTATCCTTTAAGGCTTTTCTACTTTATTAGGCTCAATTTGAGATAGGAAGCATGAATACAAGCAGATATTCCCTTGATGGGTTTGACTCCTTTTCTTTACTCCCTCTGAGACATCCCAAATGATGTTCTCAGCTGGGTGGGTGTTGTGGATCCTGAGCCTAGGAATCACATCTAGTTGCATAGATAGATCCAAGTTAGAGATGTTTTGCTCAGGATTGTGGACACCACCACCAGTAGCTGTCTCATATTCATTCAATGAGGACTGATCAATGAATGTGTTATAGCATCAGTTATGAGTTGCTTGTGAAGCAGGATTAACAGTTTCTTGTTCCTCCATGTCACTGTCTTTATCAGCTTGGTGTTGATTACCGAAGTTGTCAGTTGGTGAAGTTTAGGGCTCATTTGTCTGACAACTAGTTGATGCTCCATCGAGAGATGGTGAGACTCTTCGGATTACCATCTATAAGAGCTTGATCTTCATGTCTTCTTGGTGATCTTGGAAGAGGCCTTGGCAACTCAAACATTTGATCTTCATAGGAATCAGTTTGTCCACCTGTTCCAGCTTAAACAATCTCACAAGAAGGTTTAGAATAGTTGGGAAATAATTCTAAGTTAAGATATGTTCAGGACCATTTCCCTTAACACAAGGAGTGTGCTCATTAACAATAATATTGGATGATTCCTTAAATTGCTGATTCTTAATGTTGTATACTCTATAAGCTTTAGAGCTTGAAGATTATCCAATAAAGATAGCATCATCTGACTTTTCAGTAAATTTTGCTAAATTGTCCTTTGTGTTAAGTATGGTGCACCTGCTACCAAAGGACCTAAGAAAACTATGAATGGTGGTCTCTTGTTCCATAGCTCATAAGGGGTTTTTCCATAGGGCTTAACTATAAGTACTCTGTTCTGCACATTGCATGCAGTGTTGATTGCCTATGCCCGGAATGTTAGAGGCAGCTTTAAATCAGCCAACATAGTCCTATCAGCCTCAATAAGTGTCCTATTTCTCCTCTCAGCAATACCATTTTGTTGAGGAGTTCTAGGAGCACTATATGTCTGGTGATCCCCTTAGAGTTACAAAATGAGTCAAGAACTTGATTCTTAAGCTCAGTCCCTTGGTCACTTCTTAATATTTTTACCTTATGATCTATCTGGTTTCTTATTTTAAGAATAAAAGATTTTAAAATTTTATCAGTTTCATCCTTAGTTCTTAAAAAGAAACCCATGTATATCTAGTAATGTCATCAACAATCACAAGGCAGTATGATTTCCTTCCAATGCTCATTATACTTGTAGGACCAAAGAGATCCATATGTAACAAGTGTAATGGTGTGGTGATAGAGTTCACTTCTTTGGATTTATGAGGAATCTGTGTTGTTTCCCCTTTAGGCAAGCAACACAATTATCCTTGCAAATTAATTCCTTTTTAGGCACACCATGTACCAAGTTACTTTTGACCGGCTTGTTCATGGTCTTAAAATTAACATGGCACATTCTCTTATGCAATAGAGTTGACTCATCACCATTAGCTTTGGAAACAAAGCACGATACTTCACCTAGTGGGGAAGTATTTTTCATATCAAGCTTGTACATATCCCCTTTCCTGGGAGATCTAAGAAGCACCAATTCCTGAGGAATTGTCATCCCAAGTTTGAGGATAATGCAGTCATGTTCTGTGAAAAGCATATGGTGCTTTTGGTCATAGAATTGAGAAGCACTTAACAGGTTGTGTTCAAGCTGTTTGACAAAGTTTACTTCGTTAATTTTTAACTTACCATTGGATACACTTCCCTGCTAAAAATGTATCCTCCGGTTTCACCTCCAAACTGAACAGCTCCTCCATCAAAATGTTGAAATTGTTAAAGAAGAGATCTGTTCCCGGTCATATGCCTTGAGCATCCACTATCCATAATCCATATATTTCCATTTTTGTCAAGTGGATGTTCCACATAAGGTGAAAAGTTAGTTACTATTGGAAACCCAAGCCTTGTTGGTCTTGGGTTCTTCCAATATGGATGACAAAATTGAACCAAAATGTAGAAATGGGGGTTCAATTATGGTTTTGGAAGAAGAGGTTGGGCCTGCATCAACTTCTTTGATCTTACATTCCATCCTTCGGTTTACCAGCGAAGATGAGCTTGATGAAGCTTGAGCAGCATAGCTTTCTTCCGAAGCTTGTTTCTTTTCGAAAGGAGATTTTAAAACTAGTTCTTCCAAAGTAGTCTTCTTTTTAGAAGGTTTCAAAAGAATTCTCTTGTTTATTGAAATTATCTTTGACTTTACTTCCGAAGCTGTTTTTCTTTTTGGAAGAATGATTTTCTTCCGAAAGCAATTTGGCTTCGAAGTAAGTTTTTTCTTTTCTCAACATATGAACCATGTGATAAGGTACAAATGTGAAACCTTCCTTGGATTCTTCCTTCTTAATATTATTTGCATAATGTGTGCTTACAGGATTACCGAGTCGGGGGTCTCTTTGGAAGCGGTCTCTCTACCTAACAAGATAGAGGAAAGACTCGCCTACACCTACCCTCCCCAGACCCTGCTCTTGAGTGGGATATACTGGGTTTGTTTGTTTGTTTGTTTGTTTGTTTGTGCTTACAGGATTGTAGTAACAATCTTTAGCCATGTGGTTGTGCAGACCAGACATTATGCATTCAATGTTACCTTTCATGGGGTGTGAAGTCTATTGTTTCATGCATTTCTCAACAGTTTTCCCCTTTAGTTTCTGATCCTTCAGCTGGATAGGAGTGCTGGTACTGCATTCCTTTCTTGGATAAGATCTTCCAACCACCTGGAATCTTGCTGAGATAAACACACCTTTTTGCTTTGGGTCTATCTTCAGCTTGGACTCAACTACTTTCTTGCTAGTTTTCCTGGCTGCCTTGGCTTTGTTTCTTCTAGCTTTGTTGGTCAGGGGTTGTTCATTACAGGTGAGGATCGAGTTCTCTACCTGATCCTTTCCTGTATTGGGCTCCATATTTGCATCATCCTTCCTCTCATAAGACAGGGGGTCAGTAGATGGAACCTCTTACTCTTCAGTACCACATCTTGGTTGTCTTATAGACTTATAATAATATGGTGGAGCAGCTTCATCGGTTTCCAACCCACCTTTGTTTTGATAACATAATTTTGAGTGGGAGGATAATGCAATAATGGTTTGGAAGTTATGCTCTTCAATAGCATACTTCTTTGCCATAGCCTCAGCTACGACTAGCTGAGCTTGGGACTTAGTTAACTTGGAAATTAAATCTTTGATTTGAGTCCTGTAATTTGTTTGTTCATGCTTTAAAGAGGACACAACTTTCTAACTCTTCAGTTGTCATTATATAGTCAGATTCTACCCTTTTAAAATCAGATTTTAAGATATTTAAGGACTCAATATCAGATTTGATTTCCATGTTATAGTCCTAATATAGTTTGACTTTAGTAATACAAGCTGGAGTGCAAAGATGTTCATATACCTTGCTGTCATCAGTTCCAGCCATGATTGCTTAAGCAGGAGTCACTTCTTGTACCATGAAGCTCCAGTCTACTTCTTGAGCAACAACAGGAGTTGTTATTCAGTTGAAGTAGCTTTATGTGTGGTAGGATGTGTGGAGGCTTGAGTGGCTCCTGGATTAGATTTTGGAGCTCTACATTCCCTAGCAAAATGACCCAGTTGATTACAGTTGTAGCACTTGGCCTTGCTTTTGTCAAACCCGAATTTGCTGTTGGTTGGGTTTTGAGGGAACTGCCTTCCAGTTCTTTTAAAGAACTTCTTTGCTCTATAAGTGCAGAGCCATTTGTTGGACTATGTCCATGTATTCAACATCATCTGGGCTGAAGCATTCTAGATCTTCAAAGCAGAACTGAAAGTCATTAGAATGTTCATTTCCTGAAACAAAGGCATAATTGTCCAGGAAGGGACTTGATTGAGCCTGTTGAGACTTTGGTGTTTCAAAGAAAGTAATATATGGATTAGAAGAACATGTTGGCTGCTAGGAGTAAGTCAGGTACTGTTGGGACTGGGGGTTTGTTGATCCTTCAGCAACAACTAGAGCATTGCTAGTGGAAGGACTAGAAGTTCTATTCATCTGATGGCCTTTCTGAGTCTCCATCTCTACACGATATCCATCAAGAATGCCGAATAGTTCAGTCATTGTGAGAGTGTTCAAGTTCACTGTTCTCTTTATAGAGACACAGTAGAAAGTCCACTCTTGAGGAAGTGCACTCATGAACTTCCTTGTTAGATCTCTTTTCTCAAGAGATTCTCCAACTGACTGAAGTTATGACATAAGATCCATGTACCTGAAATATTACTAGCTAAGAGTCTCTCCAGTAATATTGGTAAAGTTTTCGAACAACTGCTTTATGTAATCTTTCTTTGAGTCATTAGAACTAGAGTACATCTGAGTCAAAGCATCAAAGAGTTCTTTGGCTATCTTGCAATGATCAAAGCCTACCATGATGGAGTTTGGTATGGCTATAAGCAGTACAGCCATGGCTTTGCTATCGATGTTCATCTTCTTATGGTCTTTATCTGAGTAATCTTCGACATCCTTTTCTATCATGGCATCTTTGCCATGTTGTGATGCCACCTTTGTCTTGTAAGGACCATTAGTGATAGATCTCCACATTTGGCTGTCTTGATACTTAATGAAACCTTCAATGCGCATGCAACAGGATTTCAAGAGTGATGATAGGAGCTTTAGTCATCATTCCCATTTCAAATTCTGGTGATTTCTGATTCATGGCCATTTTGAGTGAGGTAAGTGTATGAGTGAAAAGTCAAGATGATTTGGGATGGTAAGATCTCACAATCAAGAGCCTGGATGCTCTGATACCAACTCTAGGATCGATACAAATCACTTAACACAATGGTTCTCTCTTAAACTTACTAAGTTACACTTAAGTGATGAAGCCGAATCTTCTAAGAGTTGATAATAATATATTAAGTAAGCAAGACACAAGAATAGGTTTTCAAGATACTTGTATATATTAATTCTCAACTCAAAGTTTACAAGACTTTTACAAGCATGCTCTTATGAGCTTACAATGAGAACTATATATACTACTATCTACAGCCGGTTATACTTGGAAACCAACTGGAAAATACAACTAGACAAATACTACAGATGCTAGAAGTATGTAAACTAAGATAAAGAATTATCCTAGTATTTGGTAGTCATGACAAGTCCATGACTTACCTTTTTTCAGCAACTAAGGTTGGTAACTGTACTAATCTATGATGGATGAGCAGTGAATAAAGTAAGGTCAAACATACCCACATGGAAAAGTTCGATACAGTCTATCAGTGTAGCAGTTGACTGACAGACACCTTACTTTATCCACTCATCACAGTTGTTACTTCTGAAGGTGAGTAAACTTCTAAATACATAAAGTCTTCTGAAGCTACTTTGGCTTTGGAAGGAACAACTCCTTTGAATCAGCTGCTTCTAGTCTTTATCTTCTTTATACTTCGGAAGAGTAAACTTAGTCTTGGAAGACTAAGTTTCTCTTCGTAAGTTCTTCTAGTCTTGGCTTCGGAAGGTGATGGACTTATCTTCGGAATTGCAGCTTTGTCTTCGGAAGTCCTTCATAAATTGTACCAAAATCAAGTTAAGTGCTTGTTTTGGTTGCACCAGCCTTATCAGACCCAACATCACAGCTATTTGATAGTTGATTTCCATCTCTTCAAGATCATCTAGATGAATGCATTAAAGATCTTCTTTAGAGAGTTGGAAGAAGTTGGCCTGCTCACGTACGAACACTAAGCTCAATGGTTAGTTTGATGAGAAAGATGATGAGGGCTACATATTCCATCTGTTGAAAGATAGTGAAGATTATGATTCAACAGTTGGAGATTTTGGATAGGTGATCAAATGTACTTGGTGAGCCACCATTAGAACTTGATAAGCTTGAGAATAGAAGGATTTTTGAATATGTGCCATAAATGCTGATGACTTTGACGAGTTTGATGATCTGTGTGTTTTTTTATCAGCCTCCATCTCTATCTTGCAGGCACTAAGAATGCCATAAACTCCTTAAGAATCACTGTCTTCAGATTTTCAGTTCTTCTTATGGACACAATGTAAACTGTCCGTGTCTTGGGCAGTGATCTAAAGAATTTTCTAAGAATATCACTATTTTCCATCTTCACTCCAGCATCATTTAGAGAGTCAGCAATTCAACATATCTATGATAGGTTATAGTCATGGTTTCTCCCATCGTGAAACCAAATTTTTCAAAACTCTATTTTAAGACATCTCTTTTGTTCTCCTTCATATCTTTACTTCCTTCAAATCTGGCCTTCAATGCTTCCCACAACTTTTAAGCAGTTGTGAACTTCTTGAAGCAGTGAATGATGTTGTTGGATATACTAATTCTGATCAGCCACAATGCTTTAGAGTCTACATCCATCTTCTTTAGATCTTCATCTAATTAATTTATAGTATCTTTAGGAATCATAATTCCATCTTCACCAACATATTAGACCATAGGGTCATATGGATCATTTAGGATTAAGAGCCAGAGTCTCAGATCTTGATTTCTTAAAAATCTCCCATTTGAATTTTCTAAGTATCATAATCATGAGGTGTAAACATAAGAGGTTTGGTTTAGGTGCCATTCTCCAAGTCATGCTTATTTGAGATGGCTACAACAATCATATTTAGAGGATTCAGTTGTTATAAGGGAGAGGCGTGTTTGCAAGTGTGATCAAAAGAAAACAAGTGATTTGTTGAAAGGTGACTTCAAGAAAATCTAGAGCCAAGGCTCTGATACCACTTGTTGGATCAGTTAAGGACTTAACAAGACTTTCTATTGATCAACAGATGATAAATGTAGAATCTAAGTCAATTTTCTTACTTAACAAACACACATACTTTAAGTAATGATATAGACACAAGATATTCTTTCAAAGTATACACTTGATCAATCTCTTCTGAGTACAAATTGTTACAATCAGAAGATAAACAAGTGGGCTAATAAGCTAACCTTAAACTATAAAAGTAATAGGTATTTATACTATGAAAGCTAAACACAAAGAATAAATCACTTTACATCTATTCCTAGTTTAGGAAAAGGTATGTACAACACAAATGGACAATCAACGTATCAGAAGTCAACAACTTCAGTACAATGTTGTCTCCTAAAGGTAGAACATAGTAGTAGCCAATGTACTTCGGTACAGACAGTCTAGTGTAATGTTGTAGTTGATCAGAAGCTCTTCCATTTGAGTGCCGATAAGCAGTCAATTAGTACCTTATCACTTTCAGTGCTATCAGCAGTGGTTCAGCACTTGGTAGAATTCGACAGTTGATAGCCAGTACTGAATTCTTGAGTTTTTGGTAGCTTCATCCTCTTCATATATAAAAAACCAAGAAAGAAGTTAATTGAAGATGATACTTGCCTGTGTAGTTGATGGCGACATAGACACATCTTGGGAGGTGGTGTAACATTTCAAGGTTAATGGTTACATGGAGATAATGAATCGATACAAAGATACCGTGCGTGAGGAGTTAGGATTAGAAAGGGGATATTTTGCGTATATAGGGTCCATTTTGTTTAACAGGTAAACCGGATCAATTTTTAGATCTGCATGAAAAATATTTTAGGAAGAAATGATGTTTAAATGATTGTCACGTGACATAATGAGGCCTTTTAATAATTGAGTATGAAAATACTTATTCACCACTAAACTAAAAGACAAAATACATAAAGCATATATATGATGTATGACCCATTATCATTTTAACAAATAGTGATATATAATATAGGAAAAGTTTAGAATACAAAGGTATGTTTATTTTTATAAAAGGTTCATGTGTAGACTATTAGTTTTTTTCAAAAATGTTTCATTGAAAAACGTCTACACGAGCTCTTCTTTGTGCAGATTTGGCCAAACTACTTCTAATTGCAGATGGTTAAACACCACTAACCACCACCACCACCACCGTCCATGACCATCTTCCACCACCACCACCAATCACCGTCCACCACCACCACCACCGTCCACCTCTAACTGAATCCACCGTCCACTACCACTACCATTCGTACACCACCACAAGTTTATTTTAGCAGTCTACGGATGTTAACAAACAAACACTCTTCTTCTAGCAAACTGCAGAGATTTGGTCCACCTCTTTTTCTACAGATATCTACAGGTGTGGTCCGCAGATTGTAGGCATTTTACCTCTCAGTAAACAAACTGCTCCTCTTTGTTTTCTTTTTGTCCTGAATATCTTTGACAAGGTATGCCGATTCCCCATACTGAAATACTATTTTGACTTATTTATTCACTTCAAATCAATCATTGGTTTTGTATCCAACGTTCCAAGGAAATCATAGTAGTTATGGATAGTCCTATCATCAGGTGGCTTGCTTAGGGGTTTAGGAGGTCTAAAGCTAAAGCAAGCTTCTTATGTAGCAAGAATCTCTAGTGGCGATTTAGTTAGTGTTGTGAACTGGATTTATATGGACTTGTGTTCCCTTACTCGGTGTTTCTTAAGCATATGTATGACTAGGTAGGCCCCTCATATGGTTTACGTGCATCATGATGATAATTTGAAGCTCTCTTTCTAAAAAGCTAGAATGTAGACTAGCCAAACCTGTTGACGAATAGGAATTTTTTCATCCGTGATCTTTATACCTTTTAACCGCATCATATCTTTGTGTAGCATCCTTTCCTCCTAGGAAGGCTTCTGCTCATTCCATGATTTCTTTGATCAACTATTTTGGTAGGATCTTGTGTATGAAACCAGATATTTCATTAGTATTTTGCTCATTCCATGATTTCTTCGAACAACTGTTTTGGTAGGATCTTGTGTATGAAACAAGATATGATGGCCCCTCTAATACCTAAAACATCCAACTTATATCTTTCCATAAAAGATTTAAAGTTTTCATAATCTCTTTGCTTAATGTTATGGAGTTCAACAGAATCCTAGGTGTATCTTTGTTGTTACATACAGTTCACTTGGAAACTCATGCTCAAGTCTTCTAATAAAGAGTAAACGCTCCTTGTTGATCCTACCTTATCATGCTTGCATTCTTGCTAAAACCTTTGTCTGGATATATCTTTTTTACTGGGTAACTCCTTATGCCATTAGGTTTGAAATTGATATATAAGGAAGGAGAAAGTGCATATCTGAGGTTCATGTAAAAAACACGAACAATACATATCTGATTGTAGCAGACAACATGAATCATGTTCCTTTCGTGGCTTAACAGGTGACGCCACTTGATGCTACAACAAGATTTAGGTCTGGGTGATATTGGGTTCAACTACGTATAACTATCTCGAGTTTGAATCTATCTAGGTTGCAACAACAAAAGTGACCTACGCTTGAAGGCCCCGAGCGGTAGCCCTAAGGACCCTCCGACACTCAATATAATATTTTACGTAGTTATCAAAGGCGCTAGGCGCACTAAAGGTGTGAAGTGTGGCCTAGGCAAGGAGAAAAAACACAAGCCCTATAGACGTGTATATATAGACGTGTATATATGTGTGTGTGTATATATATGTAGTTATATATATATATATATATATATATATATATATATATATATATATATATATATCTATGTTTGTAGGGATCCATTCAAATAAAAATAAAATTTTTTTATCAAGAATCACAAGAACCATTATAAACCATAGATTAATTAGATCAAGTGTCTTAATTATCAATGGCATCTTTGTAATATTATAGAAATAAAAGACTAAATTTCAACTCGTATTAAGGCATATTTAAGATTTCCCTCGTAATTTTGAAAAACCTATTTAGAACATTGAGGGGCACTTTCTAATTTGAATATTCAACAATATCCAGACTTAATTCATTTCTAGATTAAGGATGCAATAAGTTGCATGAATTTGTGCATATTAACAACACTAATGAACAATAATTCGGATTTCTCTTCATCTTCATTTTCTTTTATGTCTATCTTAACACCACTTGTCTCTTCCTTTTCTCATTAAATCTTTACCTCTTAACTCAACTTTTGTCTTCTTGCTTCATCAAACCAAAATTTTCTAAACATTAACACATCCAATTTCACAAGAACCTAAATATTATTTAGCACTCCTACCATCATTCACTCTTAAGTTTTAACATTTTATAATCCAAAATAATTCAAAAGTCAACTAAGACAATCTGTATAGTTCTTGTAATTAACATCCTCCTGTATCCCATAAAGCTCTTATTCGTAACATATTGATTTGGATTTTGACAACTGCAATCTGTAAATTACTATCCTCTTCTCTAGCTTCTCTTTGATCTGCCATGGCACATAAGTAGAAAATTTTAAATTTTGATCTGGTTGCCCAAACTCAATCAAATTTCCCAATATCACTAAACTAATACAGTGACCACGTGTTCTTACTAGTTAGCATATCAACTACAACATAGCGATAGAGGATACAAGTTGACTATATAGTAAAATAAAGTTCTAAAGGGATGCTCTGGAATGTAACTGCAAATTGATATTTACAACCACTTTTAGTAATTTCAACATTCTTGTAACACCCCGAAATTTCCAAGGAAATAAAAGAAGAAAAAGTTCTCATGCGAAGAAGAGTTCTCCCATGAGAACCCAAATGAGAAGTTGGGATAGGATACAAATAGATGAGAGCATATGTTTAACCGTATTCTCATGCGAATACTACTTTGTTAGAGAGAGAAAGCCATGTTGTAGAGAGAGAAAGTGAAGATTTGAAGTGTTGAAGGTATGTAACTCGTGTTATGTACTAAGAATGGATTATTGATGAATATAATACATGAATCTGTAGTTTTTGTTCGTAAAGCTCTCGGAAAAGTTAGTTTTAGTGTTAGAATCTTCGAGGGGTGAGTTTCAAGCCCCTTTTTATGCAAGTTTTTACGCCTTGTGGCTGTTACCCATACTAAAATGCTTGCTTATGTTCATGATGATGTTGTTTATTGTGATTAGTATGATATTTCATCCTTAGATGCTATAAGTTGGGTTTAGGCAGGAAATCCATAAGTTATCATGCAAATTAGATACCTTAGGTTGCCATGAATTTCAAATCTGGTTAAGTTCTCGTGCCACATGTAAGTTATCGCATGACATGTATGTTTTTGCATGACTGGTCTGGCTTGATGTGAAAGGGTTTGATTTTAGTAAGGTTCTCGTGCGGAAGAAGGTTCTCGCGTGAGATTATGTTACCACATGAACTTAATTCTCACATGCTTTGCTGTGATATGTGTTATGTTATCTCACGTTCTAACTGTTTTCAAAATGATAAAGTTTTAAGATATGTCTTTACTTGGTATGCAATACACACACACACATACATACACACACACACACACACATATATATATATATACACGTAACACCCGGAAATTTTGTCTAAATGGAAGCAAGAAAAATAATAAGAAAAGAAAAGGGAAAGTTTTTTGACAGAAAAAGAAAAGAAGCCATAGTGGAGGGACTAAAGTGTAAAAAGGACAAAGCTCTATTATTTTATTATTACATTAAGTATGGTCGCCCATAACAGCCTCTTTCTTGCTTTTTTGTTGACCAAAAGAGAAGAAGAAGAACTGATTTCTTTGGTTTTTTAGAGAGAGAAAGCAGCTGCTCGGCCTAAGGTAAGTGTTTTATGAGTCTTTGATTTGGTTTTTATTGATTTTTGACCATGAAACCGAGTTCTACATGTTCTTATGTGTTTATATGTGCTCGGTTGTGTGTTTTAGACATATCTAGGTGTTCGAAATCTTTGGAAAGTTCAAGTTGAAGACTTGAGATTGAAAGCAGCTAATGTGAGTTTCTAGACCCCGCATTTTACTTGTTTTTAAAGATTTTATGGCTGAAAATGCATGTAAAACACTTTTGAAACTTTTGTATGTATGACCTTATGGATTTATGCTTGTATGTTGATGTTTTATGGTTGTGCATACTAAGTTAAGACTTAGAATGATACTGAAAAGATTAGAACATGTTAAGATTGTGTTTGGCACTGAAAAATATGTTAACAAAATGTAAGTTGATGGTCATGCATCCAAACAGTGCCCATGCGCCTACTATTTTTCCTTAGAAAATTTTTAAGTAAGGTCATGCGCTCAAACAGCAGGTCATGCTCCCAAACAGTAGTCCATGCGCCTTGAAATGCCTTAGAAATTTCTAAGCGAAAGCCGATGCACCTGAACAGTAGTTCATGTGCCTAAGTTTTTTAAAGAAATGCCTAAGTATAGGGTGATACGCCTAAATTGTGCCCATGCGCCCAAGGGGCTCATGCACCTAAGTGTTGAAATGCCTAAATAAGGCTCATGCGTCTTCATAGTGGAGAAACTCCCAAATAGTCCTCATGCGCCCAAATAGTGCCCATGCGCCCAAATAGTGCCCATGCGCCCAAATAGTGCCTATGCGCCCAAACACTCAGAAAATTTTATGAATTTCTGGAAAAACCAAAATTTTAGGATTTGACCCTAGTTTGACCTATTGACTGTTTTGGCCTATTTTGAGCATGAATATGTGATGGTCTACAGATGGAATATGTATGATGATATGATGAATGTATGATATGCATATGTGTATAATGTGTTATCTTTTATTGGTTTTTAAAACGTATATTGAAGGCCCCGTTCCCGGGCACCTCACAGTTGGTCATTCATCGTACATAAAAACATATCAAACGTACATTTACTTTGCGGCGGAATTTAAAATTTCATTAATAACTAAAACATGTCATTTTATAACTTTACAACATTCGTTTTCTTCTCAAAATACAATGAAATGTCAAATATGGATGCCAGCCTCAACAACTGAGTAGTCGCCCTGTGCCATCCTCAGCAACATACCTGCCAACTGGAAACACATTAAAGTCAGTGTTGCTGAGTGAGCTCTAGTTTTATATTAAAAACATACTATTCTTTCCTTTAAAATCGTTTCTTTACATTTACGCTATCATACATCGTACGTACACATAGATAATATAATTATTATCTTCTTTTATCGTTCATTCTTTATCTTTAACTTTCATTCGTTCTCTGTCTGTCATTCGTTCATTATCTCTCTTTAACTTTCATTCATTCTCTATCTTTTGCTTCTATCAAGATCCAGTCACACTTTACCCTCTTCATGGCACACAACCATGATTACTGAGGTCGAGTGACAGGGATCCCACTTCATACATAATCATTATATTCCTTCCGTTCATTACTTTCATTCGTTCGTTCCTTAGCTTTCATTACGTTCATTAACTTTTGTTCGTTTTATACTTTCTTTTCTTCATAATACTCTTTCCCAAATCTCGTCTCATGCAATTCGTACCAATGGAGTTGTCACTAAGACCAACTCTCCCTGTGGGTGAGAACTCTTGGGTTTAGCCAACATCGCAGGCCATCTCATGGGTTAGCCCAACATCGCACGCTATATAATCCACATGAGGTAGGCCAAAATCACACGCTACATAGCACACAGTAAATACCACATCGTACGTATCGGAGCAGCTACCAAAACTGAACTCCCACTGTGTCTATGTCCCCTTATGAGTTACACCGTACATATCGCACTAATCGTACCAACGGAGAGGTCACCTAGACCGACTCCCTCTATGTGTGTGAGGGCTCACGGGGTTTAGCCAGAATCGCACTCCATCTCATGGGTTAGCCCAACATCGCACGCTACATAATCCACATGAGGTAGGCCAAAATCACACGCTACATAGCACAAAGTAAATACCACATCGCACGTATCGGAGCAGTCACCAAAACTGAACTCCCACTGTGTCTATGTCCCCTTATGAGTTAGCCAAGATCACACGCTATAATACACACAGTTGAGCTAACAACTCTCAATGAGCCGTGAACCTCCTTTCTTTCTGCTTGCAAGCCAATCTTACTCTCGTTCATCTGGGTCCTGTCTCCTGCAATACCGGAGTACGCGACAAGGACCTCTTTCGAGTCTGTTGCGACGCAGAGTCGCTCACCTCATACACTTACTTGCAAGCCTTTCATTCATTCATTATTTCATGTGTTTGTTTATTCATTCATTAATGCATTTAATCATTCATTATGTTCCTCTTTCATTATCTTTCACTTTACGTTATATAATACTTTCATTACATTCATTAGCGTTCAACGTAAAGCCAAGGGAAGACATATATACATAATAAGGAACATACACATAATCCTAAACATACATCATCACCATACATGCATCATCATACACTTATAACACACATCTGACATACAATGCATCACACGCACCGCCAGGCATACATCACACATAACATCATGCACGTCATCGTTGTCAACTCATCATCATACATCGTATTGCATCATCCATGCCTAACTCATCATCTACAACCCCGATGGTCCGACTCTAAGTCCGCGCTTTTTGAAAGTCGGACAATACTATGGACATTCGGGCGTATGGACACCCTTCAGTTGCCTGGCCTCCATGCGACAGGCCCTTCATTCGGGTGACTAGACCTTAATTCGGGTCACTAGACCTTCATTCGGGTGACTAGACCTTCATTCGGGTGACTAGACCTTCATTCGGGTGACTGTTTCATTCGGGTGACCAGACCTTCATTCGGGTGACTGGACCTTCATTCGGGTGACTAGACCTTCATTCGGGTGACTGGACCTTCAGTCTCCCTCCATTCGGGTGACTGGCCTCCAGTCTCCCTCCATTCGGGTAACTGGCCTCTAGTCTCCCCCTATTCGGGTGACTGGCCTCCAGTCTCCCCCCATTCGGGCGACTGGCCTCCAGTCTCCCTCCATTCGGGTGACTGGCCTCCAGTCTCCCCCTATTCGGGCGACTGGCCTCCAGTCTTCCCCCATTCGGGCGACTGGCCTCCAGTCTCCCCCCATTCGGGTGACTGGCCCTAGCTGATGCAGAATGGAGTTCATCCCGACTGCAGCCGAGGGTTTTCGGCCTCCAAACTCATCTAAACCCATTTTGAGCCCAATTCGACCATCCTAAGCCTTAGGGAAACATACCACGACCTCATTCGAGCATAAGCACGCATGAAATCAAGCTCCAAACGCATCATACACATACACAAATGCATAAAAACGGGTTTACACCCAAAACTCGAAAAAGGGTTTTCAGACGTGTTCCAGCCCCAAAATCATTCAAAATATTGTAAAAGAGGGGTCCTAGAACTCACATGAACTATCCTGTCGAGTAGAGCTTCGATTCAACTCGCTACACGTCGATTTTGCACTCTCGAACCCGCTTGAACCAAGCTTTCTTCTCCTCTCTTCCTGTTTCTCTTCTTTCTCTCTGATTTCGCAAGTGTGGGGAGAGGGTAAGGGCTGCCCTCTCCCTTAAATACTACAGTCCAGTCGCCCGAGTCCCTATGCGACTGAACCTTCAGCCCCATGAGCTCCATGCGATTGGACACTCCAGTCGTGCGACTACCGTGCGTATGGAGCTCCAGTCGCATGTCTTCCATGCGTATGGAACTCCAGTCGTGCGACTACCATGCGATTGGATGCTCCAGTCGTATGACACCTCATACCGAAATTTCCGGGTGTTACATATATATATTATAATATATTATACGTTAAGTATTATGTTATGACTTTACGTAGTATGACAAATGTATAAATGAACGTAAAGTATAATGTAACGAAGTGAATGATAACAAAGATGAAAAGTGAAACGTAAAGAAAGAAAGAATGGCTTGCAAGCAAAAAGAAAGGAGGTGCACGACCATGTTGTCGTTAGCTCAACTGTGTGTGGTTTAAATAACCCGAAGGATGCAGACAGGGTCAATCATTGGGATTGACGGGACCCTTGTGGCATGCCCTAGGTGACTGGGTCAGCTTCGTGCACGATGTTCATGGTCTCTTTTTAGACCACTGGCCCAGCGTCAGCTTCGTGCACAATGTTCAGGGTATTGCACATTGGTCCGGATGAAAGGGATAGATGACTTGCCCTAGGTGACCGGGTTAGCTTCGTGCATAATGTTCGGGGTCTAATTGTAGGCCTCAGGCCCAGCATCAGCTTCATGCATAATATTCGGGGTATTGTACATCGATCTGTAAGAAAGTAAAATATGATGAAAAGTATGAAGAGAAAGTATGTGAATGAAAGTAAAGAATGATGAAAAGTACAAAACGAAAGAATGTGAATGAAAGTAAAGATAGTGAAAAGCACGAAATGAAAGTATGTATATGAAAGCAAATGTTAATGAAAAGAATGGAAAGAAAGTATGTATACGATGATAAAAGATAGTAATTAAGGTATGAAAGAAAGAAATAAACAATGAATATTTTTGCATGTATGTATGATGTGTGCTTATATATGAAGGTAAAGTATTTTATGGAAAGGTATATGTCATATATAAAACACACAAGGTATTTTAATACTTATAAAACTAGAACTCACTCAGCAATGCACTTTTATGCATTTTCAGTTGGCAGGTAATGTTGCTAAGGATGGCATAAGGGGAGGCTACTCGGCAGGGTAAGACTGGCATCCATTCACACATATTATTATTGTTGTTTTGTATGTTATTAATGGATGTTTTTATTTGTAACCTAACAATGTTGTATTGCATTACAACAGTAATTTATTAATGAAATGAATGGGCTTTTGTTAATGTAATACCACTGCAATGTTTTATGAAATGTATATTATTATGTATGTTTAGTGCTATGAATGACAACCTTTGAGGTGCCCGGGAACGGGGCCTTACATGTTGGTATCAGAGACAAAGTTTAAGTGAATTGGGTTAATTATTTTCAAAAACCTAATCTTAAATAGGACTAAAGGAAAGGGATGCCATCCCGAGTAGCTACGTACCATTAGGTATTTCTTTTTCTGAAGTTAATTGGAGTTATGTGCGTGTGCTATTTAACTATGTGCTTATAGTAGATTTAGATACTGATGTAGTCAGGATAGAAAATGCTTGGGGTGTGAAGAGTAACGTAAGTGGCTAATCACAATTTGCCACTGTAATTAGGGACTTACTATACTTAACATAAACTGAGCTACTCCTTGAATGACCGTGTTAGTGTTTGAATCTTATAGTTATTAGAGAATGGCTGGAGGTAGATCATCTAAGGCCTCTAGGGGTGGAGTACATGGAGGATGTAGTGCTGAACCGCGTGTCACTAGGAACAAGGCTAAGACTACTGAGAGGGCCCGTGAAGAACCCGAGATGCATCACCAGGAAGGTGGTGATGAGAGTGCGAGCTTAAGGGCCTCGGTGAAAGAGGTAGTGGTAGAGGAAGTCCATCAAGTCATGCAGACGATTCTGTCATCTGTAGTGACTGAAGTGATCAAAGCTATAAGGGAGGATGAGAAGAAAGAGAGGAGAAGGACCACCAGAAGGGAGGAAAGGGAGCGATCGGAGACCTAGATGATTGTCTTGAGTGAGGAGGAGGAGGAGGAAGATGTGAAAGAAACTGCACGAGGATGTAACTATAGGGCATTTTAAAGAGCAAGACCCCGACTTTTAATGGAAATGGCAATGCTGCTGCTGCTCACCGCTGGGTGAGAGACATAGAGGCAGTATTGGAGATTAGTGAGTGCAGGAGGATCAGAAGGTGAAGTTTGCCACTCACTCTTTTGTTGACTCAGGTCTGTGTTGGTGGGACAATATTGTCCAAGTCAAGGGCAGCAGGGCCATTGGCAGGAATGAGATGGGGAGAGCTGAAGAAGCTGGTGACTGAGGAGTTCCATCCTCACCAGGAACTCGACAAGATAAAGAGGGAGTTCCTACAGCTGGAGGTAGGCACCATGACCCACCAGCAATACACCACCAAGTTCAACGAAAAGGCGAGGCTTGTGCCGGATCAGGTGACGCTGGTGTCGAGGAAGATCAAGAAGTACATTCATGGATTGACAACTGACATCCGCTGGCATTTGATCGCTGCCCGGTCGGGCACCTTTCGATCGGTGGTAGACCTGGCGGGTAGGTTGTGTGATGAGAGGGATGTGGCAGTAGTCGAGGCAAAGAAGACAGGTGGTGGTGACAGGAACTGGAGTAGGAAAAGGTTTGGATTTGGCAGTTTCACTCCAAATAACAAGAGGATGAAGGTGGATGACCGTAGGGTGGGTCATCAAGCTCTGGGATAAAGAAGTGTGGTAATTGTGGGAGAGAGCACGCTGGTGAGTGCATGCTAGGATTAAATGTTTGTTTAAAGTGCAGGAAGTCTGGCCATATCTATAAGTATTGTAGGTGGCGAGGTGCTACAATTGTGGTGAAGTAGGCCACCTGATTCGGGAGTGTAAGAAGCCAAGGGCCGAGAGTTCCGGAGCAAAGAAGGGATGGAATATGGAGGATAGGAGGCAACTACTAGAGCATTCATGATGATGTGGGAGGAGGCCAGGTTAGACCCTGATGTCATGTCAGGTATGTTTCTAGTAAACCAAATTTGTGCCTCTGTATTATTTGATTCTACAGCTAGTAGGAGTTTTATTTCTACTGCTTTCTGTGATAAGTTGTCTATTAGTAGTAGAAGTATTAGTGAGCCATTCGATGTAGAAACTACTATTGGTAAGTCCACTAGAATTACTGATATGATAGAGGACTGTGCCACAGAACTAGATGGTCATAGGTTTTCTACTAAACTACATATGATGCCCTTAGGCGGATTTGATGTAGTACTAGGGATGGATGGTTAGTAACCTATGAGGCAAACATCGTGTGTCGCAAGAAGATGATTCGATTAATTGCGCCTGATGGGAGTTCGGTGACGGTTTACGGTGATCGCGTCATTACGGTTCCAAAGGTGATTTCGATGGCGGTGGCATAAAAGTACATGAGACGTGGATGTAGTGCCTATCTAGCCTACGTGAAAGATGTGGACGCGTCATTACCATAACTGTCCGACGTACCAATGGTGTGTGATTTCCCAGACGTGTTCCCAGAAGACTTACTAGGTGTGCCACCGGATCGTGAGATTCAGTTTCAGATTGATCTGATACCCGGTGTTCAACCCGTTACCAAAGCACCGTATCGATTAGCTCCTATCGATATGAAGGAACAATGGATTAACTGCAGGAGTTGATGGATAAAGGGTTCATTCGACCGAGCATCTCTCCTTGGGGTGCTCCGATACTATTTGTGAAAAAGAAGGACGATAGTATGTGGATGTGCATCGACTACCGAGAGCTGAACAAGTTGAAGGTAAAGAATCGGTATCCGTTACCGAGGATTGACGACTTGTTTGATCAGCTGCAAGGTGCCAGTTTGTTCTCAGGATAGATCTTTGATCTGGTTACCATCAGTTGAAGGTGAAGGAGCGAGACATTTCTAAGACAGCTTTTCGCACGCGTTACGGACACTACGAGTTTCTCGTTATGCCTTTTGGTTTGACAAACGCGCTAGCTGCCTTTATGGATTTGATGAACCGAGTGTATCGGCTAATGTTAGATAAATCAGTGATTATGTTAATTGATGATATCCTGATTTATTTGAATAGCGAGGAAGAACATGCCGACCACATACGTGATATTGGAGGCACTTAGAAGAGAAAAGTTGTATGCTAAATTCTCTAAGTGTGCTTTTTGGTTGTGCGAGGTGCAATTTCTGGGTCACGTGGTGAATGCTGAAGGAATTATGGTGGACCCGGCAAAGGTTGAGGCGGTGATGCAATGGAAGTCCCCAAAGACGCTATCCGAGATCCGTAGTTTCTTAGGTTTGGCGGGTTATTATAGGAGGTACATCCAGGACTTTTCCAAGGTAGCTTCACCTTTGACTAAATTGATTCGTAACGATGTAAAGTTTGTGTGGGGTCGGGAACAGGAGTGTGCTTTTAAGGAGTTAAAGACAAGATTGACTCAAGCTCCTGTCTTTACATTACCCGAAGGGAGTGAAGACTTAGTGGTATATTCGGATGCTTCTTATTCGGGGCTAGGTTACGTATTAATTCAACGTGGAAGGGTAATAGCCTACACATCCCAACAGCTGAAAACCACAAAGTCAGTTATCCCACCCATGATTTGGAGTTAGCGACTATGGTCTTTGCGTTGAAGATTTGGAGGCACTACTTATACGGGACGAAGTGCACCATCTTCATCGACCACAAGAGCTTGAAGTACTTCTTCGAGCAAAAGGTTCTTAACATGAGACAAAGGAGATGGTTAGAGTTCATCAAAGATTATGACTGTGAGATCCATTACCATCAAGGTAAGGCCAACGTTATGGCCGATTCCCTTAGCCGAAAGGAGAGACCCGAGCCAATGCGGGTGAAGTCTTATCAGTTGGTTATGACCTCAAATGTGATGACGCAAGTCAAAGGATTTCAAGATGAGGCATTGAAAGAAGATCGCCTTAACTCTGAAAGGATGAGAAGTCTGGTCACGGAATTAGGAGAAAACACTCACGGGGTGAGAACCCGCTTCGGGCGGATGTGGATTCCACGATACGGAGATCTAAGGGGACGAATTATGGATGAGGCTCATAAGACTTGATACTCCATTCATCCAGGTGCCACCAAGATGTATCAAGACATGAAGAAGGACTACTGGTGGCTGAAAATACGAAACATGATGTGGCAGAGTATATAAGTAAGTGCCTTACATGTCTACAAGTGAAGGCGGAACATCAGAAACCATACGGGAAGATCCAACCGTTGGATCTACCCGAGTGGAAGTGGGAGCACATCACCATTGATTTTATTACTAAGCTACCTCGTACGGCGAGTGGGTGCGATACCATATGGGTGATTGTTAGACTGACGAAGAGTGCTCACTTCCTACCGATCCACGAGACGTATTCATCAGAAAGATTTGTGGATCTGTTCATTAAAGAGATTGTAGCTCGTCACGGTCTGCCAGTGTCTATCATGTCGGATCGTGACACCCGATTTACATCAAAGTTTTGGTAGAGATTCCATGATGCAATGGGGATGAGGTTACACATTAGCACGACTTATCATCCTCAGACAGATGGTTAGTCGGAGAGGACGATTCAGGCGCTTGAGGATATGCTTCGATCATGTGTGATCGATTTTGGAGGAAGTTAGGATGATCACTTACCGTTAGCAGAATTCTCGTATAATAACAGTTATCATGCCAGCATTAGCATGCCACCTTACGAGATGCTATACGGTAGAAGGTGCACCCGTATGTTGGGGTGATATTGGACAAAAAGAGTTGGGGAGCCTTGAGGTGATTGAGGCTACCACTGAGAAGTTAGAAAAGATCAAAGCCTTTATGAAGGCAGCAAAAGATAGACAAAGGTTGTACGCTGACAAGGGGTGAAGACCGATTGAATTCAAGGTGGGTGACCGAGTTATGTTGAAGGTCTCACCTTGGAAGGGAATCATCCAGTTCAGGAAGCGAGGTAAGCTAAGCCCGAGGTATATAGGACTTTTCCGAATCATCGCACGAGTAGGGGGTGGCTTATCGGTTAGAATTTCCAGATGAATTATGTGGAATTCATCCCACATTCCATGTATCTCATTTGAGAAAGTGCTTGGCTGATGAAGATATGATTGTGCCACTGGATGATATTGAAGTGGATGAACGGCTCAATTACATATAGCAACCCGTGGCAATCATCGAGCAAAAGAGAAGAGGCTACGGAATAAAGTGGTTCCACTTGTGCGGGTGCAGTGGAAACACCGAAATGGTTCAGAGTCTACATGGGAGACTGAAGAATAGACAACATTGCCCACAGTTATTCAGAGAGTGACGGGTTTTGAGGATGAAACCTCTTTAAGGGGGTGGACTTGTAACACCTGAAAATTTTGTCTAAATGAAAGCAAGAAAAACAATAAGAAGAAAAGGGAAAGTTTCTTGACAGAAAAAGAAAAGAAGCCAAATTGGAGGACCAAAGTGTAAAAAAGACAAAGCTCTATTATTTTATTATTACTTTAAGTATGGCCGCCCATAACAACCTCTCTCTTGTTGTTTTGTCAACCAAAAGAGAAGAAGAAGAACTGATTTCTTGGGTTTTTTAGAGAGAGAAAGCAGCTGTTCGGCCTAAGGTAAGTGTTTTGTCAACCTCTCTCTTTACGTAGTATGACAAATGTATGAATGAACGTAAAGTATAACGTAATGAAGTGAAAGATAACAAAGATGAAAGTGAAACGTAATGAAAGAAAGAATGGCTTGAAAGCAAATAGAAAGGAGGTGCACTACCATGTTGTCGTTAGCTCAAATGTGTACGGTTTAGATAACCCGAAAGATGCATACAGGGTCAATCATTAGGATTGACGAGACCCTTGTGGCATGCCCTAGGTGACTGGGTCAGCTTCGTACACAATGTTCGTGGTCTATTTGTAGACCACAGGCCCAACATCAGCTTCGTGCACAATGTTCGGGGTATTGCACATTGGTCCGGATGAAAGGGAGAGATAACTTGACCTAGGTGAAAGTCAGCTTTGTGCATAATGTTCGGGGTCTAATTGTAGGCCTCAAGCCCAACATCACTTTGTTCACAATGTTCGGGGTATTATACATCGATCCGTAAGAAAGTAAAAGATGATGAAAAGTATGAAAAGAAAGTATGTCAATGAAAGTAAAGAATGGTGAAAAGTACGAAACAAAAGAATGTGAATGAAAGTAAAGATAGTGAAAAGCATGAAATGAAAGTATGTATATGAAAGCAAATGTTAATGAAAAGAATGGAAAGAAAGTATGTATACGATGATAAAAGATAGTAATTAAGGTATGAAAGAAAGAAATAAATAATGAATATTGTTTGCATGTACGTATGATGTGTGCTTGTATACGGAGGTAAAGTATTTTATGGAAAGGTATATGTCGTATATAAAATACACAAGGTATTTTAATACTTATAAAACTAGAACTCACTCAGCAATGCTGACTTTTATGCATTTTCAGTTCGCAGGTAATATTGTTGAGGATGGCACAAGGGGAGGCTACTCGGCAGGGCAAGACTGGCATCCATTCACACATATTACTATTGTTTTTTTAATGCTATTAACGGATGTTTTCTTTTGTAACCTAACAATGTTGTATCGCATAAGAACAGTAATTTATCAATGAAATGAATGAGCTTTTGTTAATGTAATTCCGCTACAATGTTTTATGAAATGTATATTATTATGTATGTTTAGTGCTATGAATGACCAACTGTGAGGTGCCCGGGAACGAGGCCATACAATATATATATATACATATATACATACATATACATATATACATATATATATATATATATATATATATATATATTTATATATAAGTGTTATGTAATGAAAGCGAAAAATAATGATAACAAAAATTGTAACGTAACAAATGAATGAAAATCTTGCAAGAAAAAAGGAATGGATGTGCACAACCATGTTGTTAGCTCAACTGGAGTGCGGCTTAGCTAGCCGACGAGGATGCGCTCCAGGCATCTAATTCTTGTGATTGACCAACAACACAGGATCCTTGCTTTACCCCGGTATTGTAGTTAGTTTCGCGCATAATGCATGGGGATTTATTTATAAACCTCGACAAAATACTAGCTCCATGCATAATTTTGGGGGTCTAGCACATGGTATTGACCCATTATAGTGAAAAACAACGATAAAAGAACGAAATGAATGAACGATGATAGAAGATAACGAATGAATATATCGAGTTGTACATGTTGATGTATGCTCATGTTTTAAAAGGAAATGTTCTTATCACATATAAAGTATTTTATTTTTAAAAACTATAACTCACTCAGCATCACTGACTTTGTATGCATAATAGTTGATAGGTAGTCGATGAAGCTAAGGAGGTGCAGGCATGGACATGGAACCTACTAGGATAGTTCAAGTCCGGCATTCACATTTTTAGGATTTATATAAATAAAATTTGGAGATGTAAAGAACATGATATGATATTTTGACACCAATATAAGTTTTAAATGAAAGATTGTGTTTTCCCCTGTAAATATTATGTTTATGAACATTTTATGTTATGAATGTCCAACTGTGTGGCTTTCTAGGAACAGGGCATTACAAGTTGGTATCAAAGCAAAAGTTTAAGAGAATTGGATAAAATTATTTTTAAACCAAAACTTTGACTGAAAATAAGACAAAAGGGAATGGATGCAAGTCCGAGTAGCCACATGACTGCAGGTAAATATTTTATGTAAAGTAAGGGAAATGGACTTATGTGCGCGTGTTATGTGAATTATGTGCTCTTAGTAGATTTGAATGCTAATGTAATCTGGATAGGAAATGCTTAGGGGAGGAGGGGTAAAGTGAGTGGCTAATCACAACTGGCCAGTATCGTTAGAGACTTACTATGCTTGACATAATTTGAGCTATTATCTTGAATGATCGTGTTGATTTTTGGATCTTATAGTAATTAGGATATCACTGGGGAAAGGTTATCGAAAACTTCTCGAGGTGGAGGTCTCATAATCATGAAGGTGGGGATAAGAGTGCTAATTTGAAGGCCTCAATGAAGGAGGCTATAGTTGATGAGGTCCATCATGTCATGTAAATGATTCTACCATCTGTCGTTGTGAATCCAAGGATCTCAATTCAGGAATTATCAGTATTAAAATAGAAATAAGTTAATGATCACAGAATAATCATTAATTGCTGTTTAATTGTGATAATTGTTAATTGAAGAACACAATCACAATGTCACAGTAATTACGAACATAATAATTGATTCAAATGTATTTCATTAATATTGAGTAATGATTACAAAAGAATAATTATAAAACTATGAACAATGACTTCTTCAATCGAATTGATGTTGTTGTTGATGTGACGGCGGCTAGGGTTGCACAATGACATGATGGTTGACAGCCGTAATATTGCTTAATTGTGTTCTCCTCGATGTGAAACCTAGGACTCATATTTATAGGCACTTTGAGTCAGTTAAGGAAACACCGAATCTCTTGGGATTTGAAATTAACATTGATTTGTTGACTTGTTGAATTTTGACAATTTCATACGTGTCTTCGTCTTCCGTAGAAGCTTTGTCTTCCGTAGGAACTTTTACTCTTCCGTGGGAACTTCGTCTTCCGTAGGAACTTCGTCTTCCGCAGGAACTTCGTCTTCCGCAGGAGCTTGTTCTTCCGCAATAGTCTGCACTTCATCTTTTGGTGATTCCATCAGTGGATACAGATGTTCATCCGTAGACAATCTTTGAATGCTTGGTATTGTAAGAAACATATCTACGGAAGAACACAAATGTTCATCCGTAGATGTTTCTTACACTTAGCCGATTTCAAAAATCAACCAAGTATAATGTTTGCGCCTGTCATCATACAAAAAGCAACACAGATTATATGGGTTAACCTATATACTCAATATATATATAGACACACTGATAATCAGTTACAATCATTTATTACAAGAATTTATTAAAGTTCTAAGCCTATACAAATTGATCTAGACCTATTATTCCTAGATCTAACAATACTCCCCCTTAGGCTTAGATCCTTGAATCAATCCTTCAAAACTGAAAGCTCTTTGACTCTGGCTATAATCTTGTTGTAGAAGTAAGACACAGCAGTCTTCTGATCATGCTGAGCTTCTTTAGAGTTTCAAAACCAAGTCCCAAAACATCTTCTTCAGTGGTGAGTGTGTCTACCACTTTGTTGTTATACACCACCTCTAGTTCATCCTGTTCTGATATTTTGAGTTCTGAGACTTCATCAAAATTTGTTCCCTTCAGCAGTCCAGCATTATGTCTTCTTCTCTTGTAAGCTTTTGCATGAAGTTTGTCAACCACTTGTATTACATGGACATGCAGGAACAGATCATTTTGTGCTCTTTCATCAGTCAGCTTTAGAAAGAAATTGTCATATAAGTATGAAGTGTAGCTAGGATGGAGTAACTTGATTTCCATAGGGTCAAAGATCCTGATTCGTTCAGCTTTCTTGTTCTCAGCATTCCTTAGCAGCACTAATTCCTTTGTTTTCTCAACATATCCCCATTCAGTTATGGGATATGTGTATTGATTCCCTTTAATGGACTTGATGGCTGTTGTATTTCTGTTGTTGTATCCAATCCTTTTTAAGAATTGTAACATCCAAAAAGTTTGATAATTATTTATTTATTAGGATTAGTGTTCTGTCGCACGCCATGCGTACGAATGGGGCCCAATCGCACGAATGAAGGGCGTATGGGCTCAGTCGTACGATTGAGCCATGCGAATGGGTCCAGTCGTACGATTGAGTAAGTCAGCTAAAAATTGGCATGTAGCATAAGTAAGGCGGTTAAGGGTGTTAGAAGCAGATTTTATCTGCTATATTCTCACCCTCTCGTCCCTTTTGAACCCCAACACCCCTGCTCTTGCTATATTGAGTAAATTAGCTCCGTTTTGGTAAGTTTTGCTTGGTATGGATCGATTCTTGAATATGTGAAGCTGTGTAGGTGGTTGAAATTGATCCAAAAACATGTTTTTAATCTGGGTTTTGTTAAATCTTTCTGTTAAACTGAAAAGTGAAGGTTCGGGTCCTAGTTTTTTGTGAAGATTGATGAAGTAAGGACCCGAAACGGTTGTAAATGAGGTGTATATGTTCTGTTGTGAATATGGTATAATCTGAACGGTTAAAACTCGAGTTTTTGGATCAAATATGTCAAGAACACAGCTGCTGATCCGTTTCAGGCGAATGAGCCCAGTCGCATGTCCATTCGTGCGACTGAGTCAATCGCATTTTTCAAACGTGCGACTGAAGTTCAGTCGCATGAACCAATCGTACGAATGGAGGTCATTCACACAAACCCTGTTATAGCTCATTCGCACCTCTGTCGTATGGTCCATTCGTACGACTAAGCTCAGTCGTATGTTCAGTCGTACGAATGAGTCCAGTCGTATAGCCTTAGTCGTGTGAAGTGATCAGCTAGGGGTGGTTTGACTAAGTTAGGGTTGTTGTTTTAGGTTGCATTGAGAAAGAGAAGTTTTAGCTGCCCTAGTGTATTTGAATTGGTAAACACTTGCTGAAAGCATTAAGGTGAGTTCTAATTGCCCTTTTTATGTGTTAATATCGTTTAATAAATGTTTTTTGACAAAATCGGGCACTGGCATGCATATAAATAAATAAAGATGTGAATATGAGTCGAACGTGGTAAATTGTGATTAATGGCGAGGTGGAGGTCTGACCCACCAAATTATAGACGGACGTTTGACCCGTCAACGCCAAATTATAGACGAGGTTTGACCCGTCAACGCTCGAGGTGGAGGTTTGACCCACCAAATTATAGACGGAGGTTTGACCCGTCAACGCGCGAGGTGGAGGTTTCACCCACCAAATTAAAAACTGATAAAAGATGTCCATAAATACCTTGCTTGTATTCGATATGCATATCAATACTGGGATAAATAAATGGACTGATGAATATGTGTGGATTATTCAGTGTGATAACAGTTGATGAATTGTTACTATTGAAAATGTGGTGTATGTTAGAACTCACCAGTTTATCTGATTTTGTGTTTGTTTTCTAATGCATGCCAGGTTGTAATAAAGGTGCTCGTGATGGTCCCCCACAGAGTTAGCTCCCGGTTATGGTGTATGATACTGGCCATTAAAGTTGGGTTTTTGGGAATGAAGTACTTAAAGCTTTAATAAAGTTCTGAATGTTGGTTAAAGTCTTGTAAAAATGTTTAATGATGTAAACAGTTTTAAATATATGTAAAGTTCCGCTGCGTGTGTAGTCTCTGAATTGTTATAATAACCCAACTAGTAGCACCCTCATTATATTATTGTTATGAATTTTGAGGGTGTTACAAGAATTCATCATCTACTGATTTCGAGGCATTGGAATTAAACCTTTTAAGGCCCTTAATTATTCTCTTATGCTCAGCATATTCTCTTTTAGCCTCAGCAAGCACATCATCCTTAAATTTTGTCTTCAGTTTACCCACCAGAGTTAAGAAATCTCTTCCTCTTGGGTGTATAGGGTAATTAGAGATGATCAGACTTTGTAAATCTTTAAGATCACTCTTAGGTAAGCATAACACTGAAAACACATCCTGGAAGTATTCCACTCTTCCAGATGTTCTCTTAATTACTGCACAATCCTAGTCTGGATCATATTTCCAGGCCATAATCCTATTTTCTTCCATATAACTGGGAGTTATGAGGTGATTAATCAGCTGAATCAGGGTAGACTTTTGTTCAGTGATTTCTCTGACAGTAGTACCAAGTGGCCACACTTTGCCTGGGATGACTTCTCTTGGTTCTCTGATCAGTTTGTCTTTCCCTTTGTGCTGATCCTTACTTTCAACAACCACTAGTTCATCATTCGCTTTGTTGTGGTGTTCACTTGTAGGTTTTGCAGCTTCAGTTCTAAATCGCACACCAGTGTCAAGTTCCACTTCATCACATGCTCCATCATCCTTCTAAGCTCTCCAACTAACCTTCCCTTTAACTCATGTGGTTTGTAGTTGTGACCTTGTAGCCAACATGTCATGTTGTATTTGCTTAGTTTAGCTGTGTCACAATGGCCCAACTCTTTCTTTATCCTTTGAATTGATTGAAAGGTGCTGAATGCTTCATAATCATAGTTTGGAATCATGAATCTTGCAAGCTCGAACTCTTTTCGGAGATTCTTCATCTCAGTCATGTTTATCCTTTCAACCATGTCAAAGGGGAACCCATGGTTTATAAGAGTCATAAACATGGTTGACTCAGGCCTCTCTTCCAGAATATCTTTTGTTCTTAGGAGATCATCAGCCTTTGATCCCTTTTGATCTGTTGGAGAGTCCATCTTTATCAGCTCATTTCATTCATCATCACTGTCACTATCATCATTGGATTTCAACTTCATATTAGATAAATCTACTGAAGGAGTGTGTTTAGCAGATGTGTGCTTTGGCTTCTCAGGAGAATCTTCTACATTGATCACCTTCTTTTCAGTAGCACCAAAGTATTTTCTCTTTCATGAATACAATATAAGTTTCTTTGAAGCTTCAGAAGATTGTTGTGTTTGTTTGACAGATGGGGTATCTTCCAATGCACAAATCTTCATCTTTAAACGCTCAATCTCCACTTTAGAGATCAGCTTTTCTTTTTCATTCTTCTCATGTTTCACACATTCTTGCAGCTCTTGTTCATGTTGAAGCAGAGCATCAATCACTTCAGTGTTAGTTTGAGCATCTTCTCTAAGTCTTTTCAGTCTAGCTTCATGTTTCATTAGCTCTTCATCTTTTTCTTTGATCACTCCTTTTAACTCTTGGATTCTCTGTTTCCTTTTGTTGGACTTGATCATCAGTTTGTTATACTCAGCAACCATATAACTTTTGCTCACTGGTATGTCCTTATCACTCAAATCATCTTCATTATAAGCAACAACATCCATAAAATTATCTTGATCTTCTTCCATTGGTTCACCAGCAGATTGATCATCAACATTGTCTTCAAGTTGAGGTTAGGACAGTTGCTGAGAATCAATAATTGGAGATATTGGTTCAGTGTGATCTGTCAAGAAATTGTTCTGGGAGTTGGAGACTGAGAGTTGTACTGTGCTAGCTTGAGACATTAACTCAGTCTCACCAGAATGAACTGAGTTCTGAGACGTAGATATGTGTAACGGCTCAGTATTGGTACTCTCAGAAGATGTTTGTCTAGGAGTATCAGGGAGCGGATACAGAGGGGATATGGTTTGGTAGGGTGAGACTGGCTGAGTGTTTTATGATGATGAGAGTGAAATCACTGATAATTCTTGAAGTATAAGAGAGATAGGCAGGGTGTTTTGGGTGGAAGTAGATAGTTGTTGTGGGGATGCATGATGATGAATAGGTGAGATGGGCTCAGTGTTTATGCTGGCTGGTGATTGGTGTTGGTGAGGGGGTGTTTGATTTGGTGAGTATGATGCTTGATCAGAATTAGCAGATGTCTCTCCTTGTTCATCTATCTATACCAATTCTTGTGGTATGTCAGCCTGTGCATCCACTACATGAGCAAACATGGGCATATCTTCACCTTGATACTTGCCACTGATCTTGTTCAGTACAGACCTACCCAGATGGGATTGTACAAACACATCACCTTCCTTAGCAATCCTCGGAAGTTCAGCATTGATGATCAGTTGCAGAAACCTTGGGAACATGTACATCTTGTCTGACCTTTGTACTTTTACTTGGTCATAGAGACAATTGAGGATGTACTTTGCATAGTTGTAAGTTCTTCCCTCAAAGATTCCTATGATGCCTAAAGAGATGTGTCTTGAAAATCTATCCAGCCCAGACTTCCTGTTAGAGATACACTTAAGATAAGTGTGGCATAGGAATCGGTAAGGCTTGCACAATCTCCCCTTCTTGATTTCTCCTTTATCAAAATCACCATTGTAACCCATCAAATTGAACACCTTCTCAATGTACTCGTTCTCAAACACATCTGGGTGCCCTACTTCTCGATCTCCCAACTCAAGTGATCTTCTGATTGTATGTTCATTGATCCTTATTCTTTCAGTTTGAACGTCAGCAACAATCACCTCATCTTCTCCTTCTTGCTCTATTTGCGCTGAGTTCTAGAAATCAATAATGTGCGACTGATGGATCACAGGCTCTACCGTAAGGGCATAGAAAATCCTGGATCGTCAAAGATATCTAATGATATCTCGACATCCTTCTAATGCAGGATCATCAGCGTTTAGGAATGCGCACACATTGTGCTCTTTCGCAAACCTATTCGTCATCTATACATAAGAATAATGAGGAGTATGTTAGTATCGGTGGTGCAGACATGAATATGATCAGTGTTAACGATAATCATGAATCAAACATATCATTATTGATGATTATGCTATGATTTACCTTCAAAACCGTATTCTGTGATGAAGATTACGTGTTTGTTTTGAGGTTTGAATGTTTGTGGAAGAGGGAAAAGGGAGTGTGTTTTTGTAGGTTAAAAAGTGAAAAGTGCTCTGAAAAGTGATTAATGAATTCTTAATTTCAAAAACCTCATTTATAAGCAGACACATTAATTTCATTTATTACTTATGTTGGGCCCACTGCCCTTTTATCCCTTTCCGTGAACATTTATTCCGGATGTATCACCGCTTCCGCAGATCATCTGCGGAACCATAATATCTGCGGATGCCATAGCATTTGCGGATGCCTTAATTAATTAAAAATTAAATGCAACATTACTGATGAGTACATCTTATTCATAGATTACCGTTCTATGAACATGAATTATACTTTCAAAATAATTTGCACATCCGTTAGTTTACGAATTCTATGATTATGCAAAAAGTTACATTTTTACTGTTTGTTCTGCTGATGCAGAAATTTCACTGTTACTTCTGTGGATGCAGAAATTTGACTAAAACTTCTGCAGATATTAAAGTTTCATTGAAACTTTAAATGTATGATTCCTATCAAGTGATAGAATCATTTCTTGATGTTGGACCTTGTTGACTTTGTTTGTATGACAATTGAGTACAAGCAAGCAAGCTTCCTGTATCCTGCATCCAAGTTAGTGCTCAAGTTCCAATTCTTTCAAAGTCAATTAATAGCTTTTTATTGATTTTCATGCATTATCTACTCCCCCTAAATTTGTGATTAATGTTAAACTGTTTCATTCATCATAAATTTATGTTGGAAATAATCATGAAAGGCATATGACAGTCCAATGAAGAAGTAATCATTTAAGAAGAAAATTAAACTAAGGACTCAAACGATACAAGCATGCATATATGTAGAGGGATCATACTATGATTCTAGGCTTCTACTGATGTTGATTGTTTGAATAATACTTGATCTAGTGCACACTTGATTGTAAGTATATAGATCCACTGAAATTCATACATGAGTAATGTATCAACTAGGCATGCTGTTTATCATGTTTTGAAGTTTGTTAATCAGTAACTGTCATGTGCTCCACAGTCAATTCTCAGTAGAGTTTGTATTCCATTGGTGAGTCAAATCATCACTTTTCACACTTAGAAACTATGTACATTAAGTTATAAGTTCTATCTTGAGACAGAATTACAGTCTCATTAATGCTTTGATGTTTAAGCTCTTTAAGATAATATACAGTTGATCACATGAGATTCTTTTGAGAGCTGAGATATGATCCTCTTTAAGTCACCAGGTCTTTACTTTCATAAAACAGAGGTGTACTTATCCCAGGTCTTTGTTTACACAAAACAGAGGGAGAATGAAGATGATACTCTTTAATCATATACCCAGGTCTTTGTTCACACAAAACAGAGGGAATATGAATTTTACAGAGATAGAATATTATTAAGTGTTTTACATAGTGTGCTTGGGTAAGTGATTTCATCACATCAGGATATGACTTACTTGCCTGATCCTCAAAATGGAGTTCCCACAGACAGTCACCTTTTTCATTATGTTTGGCATGCTCTTAGTGTAGTTTCCACTCAAGATGAACCTACTCACATATCAAAATGTTGTAAATCAGTTTGAAGTTTAGTGATGCTGATGAAGTAAGCCAAGCATAGTGTACTATCATTTCCCATACATATGTCATGCAGAAATGAAAGGTTACATTTTTTTATTTTTTACTTTTTTTATTTTTTATTTTTTATATATTTTTTTAATTAGTGATTACTATACACAAGAACGGTCTCATGCTTTTGAAGATTTAGTCTAAGTTAATCATACCCAAAGATTCAATTAGAAAATTAAATCTAACAGAATCAAAGGCTTTAGTGAACAAATCAGCAAGCTGGTTTGTTGTGTCCACTTTGATTAACTTGATTAAACCCTTTTCTGAGCAATCACTCAGAAAATGATATCTGATTTCAATATTCTTTGTTTTACTATATTGAACTGGGTTAGCAGTGATGAACATAGCAGTTGAATTATCAATATGAATTGGTGTTTGAAGGAAATTGTAACCATAATCAAGTAATTGGTTTTACAACCAAAGTACTTGAGAACAACCAGCTGAAGCAGCTATGTACTCAGCTTCAGCTGTGGACACAGACACATTGGTTTGCTTCTTGCACTGCCATGAAACAAGTCTTGGTCCCAAAAATTGACATCCACCAGTTGTGGATTTTCTTTTGTTGTTGCACCCTCCAAAATCACTATCTGAGTATGAGTAAAGACTGAAGTCTCCATCTTTTGGATACCACAGTCCTAGAGCTGGTTTTCCTTTCAGATATCTGAATATTCTCTCACAGCATTCAGATGAGTCTCCTTTGGATCTGATTGATACCTGGCACACACACACAACAAACATTATGTCAGGCTTACTGGCAATTAAATACATTAAGGATCCGATCATTGATCTACACAATCTCCAATCTGCAGATTTTCTAGCAAGGTCAGGCACAATCTTGTCTATTGTTGAAGCAGGTGTTTTGCATGAAGATGTATCAACAAGATTGTACTTCTTCAAAATCTGATGTATGTACTTTTCTTGATTGATGAAAATTCCATCTGTTTTCTGATGAACTTGTAAGCCAAGGAAAAAGGTCAATTCTCCCATTAAGCTCATCTGAAACTCAGATTTCATTAACTCTTCAAAACTTTGACAAAGTTTCTTGTTGGTTGATCCAAATATTATGTCATCTACATATATTTGAACCACCAAAAGATCTTGATGTTCTTGTTTGAGAAAGAGAGTCTGATCAATAGTCCCTCCTTTGTAGCCATGCTTCAGCAAGAAGGATGATAATGTTTCATACCACTTCCTTGGTGCCTGATGAAGTCCATACAAAGCTTTGTCTAGCTTGTAGACTCTAAGTGGGTAGTCAGGATCCTCAAATCCAGGGGGTTGAGCCACATATACTTCTTCATGAATTTTTCCATAAAGGAAAGCACACTTGACATCCATTTGATACACAATGAACTTCTTTTGAATGAAGCGTAAGCTAGAAAGACCCTGTTTGCTTCAATTCTTGCAACTGGAGCAAAGACTTCATCATAGTCTATCCCTTCTTCTTGAGTATATCCTTGAGCAATCAGTTTGGCTTTGTTTCTCATGATTATACCTCCGTCATCCAGCTTGTTTTTGAAGAGCCACGTTGTTCCAATTGGATGCTGACCTTGAGGCAAGTCTACAAGATTCCAGATATTTGTTTTCTGAATTGTTGTAGTTCTTCTTGCATAGCTTCAATCCAGCTATTGTCCTTTAGAGCAGCTGTAATGTTTGCAGGAACAATCTGAGATAAAAAGCAAGTGAACAGGCAAATGTTTGCCACTCCCCCTTTGCTTCTGGTAGTTCTTGCATTTAGGTCACCTATGATATTATCAGATGGATGATACTTATGAATTCTGCTTGTTGAAATAGTTTCAACTGGGATGGTTGATTCTAAATTTGTTAAATTCATTGGATCAGCGGAATTTAGCTGTGATGAGGAGCCTATGAAGTAGTCAAAGCGTTCTTCAGGTTCAACATAGTCAGCTTGAACATCATCTGCATCATCAGCATCATGGTATTGTTCCGTAGGAATTCCTACGGATACATCTTGTTCTTCCGTAGGAGTTACAGCAACATCTATGGATTGAGGTTGTTGATCTACTGACAAGTTTTGTTGATTCAAAACATCTTCTACACCCCTGGGAGCATCGGTTGCAGCATTATTTACATCTTCTGATGAAGTATGATCATCTGCGGATGTATGTTCATTGACTGCGGATGCAGGATTTGCTTCTCCGGATGTATCTTCATGCTGCTGACTTGTCTGATTGTTTGATGCTTGCTGCAGGATGTTTGGAGGTTGTGGCCTTGGAGGATCAGCTGAAAGTGACAATTCATTCAAACTTGGAGGAACAAATGGATAACATGTATCAGCAGAACCTGTATTGATTAAATATCCAGCATTAAATGACTCCGTTAATGCATCTATATCAAGTAACCAAGATGATCCTTTTACAGTTGTTGTAAAAATTGATTAATCAAAAGAAACATTAGGAGTCTCTTCAACAATGTTATGTTCTGGAATGTAAACCCTATATGATTTAGATGTGGATGAATATCCAACAAAGAAACCATCATAGGCTTTTTCAGAAAATTTTACAAATTATTCTTTAGTATTTAACACAGATACATGACACCCAAAAGCTCTAAGATATCCTATAAAAGGATTCCTTTTGAATAAGAGCTCATAAGGAGTTTTATTATGTTCTTTGACAATTAAAGTCCTATTTTGAACATTGCATGCTGTGTTCACAGCTACTGGCTAGAAGGTGATGGGCAACTGAGAGTCAACTAGCATTGTTCTGGCTGCTTCTATGAGAGTTCTATTCCTTCTTTCAGCAACTCCATTTTGTTATGGAGTTCTTGGTGCACTAAATTGCCTTCCAATACCTTTATTCCTGCAAAAAGAATCTAGATCAGCATTAACAAATTCAGTCCCATTGTCACTCCTAAAAATCTTAACTTTCAGATCAAGTTGATTCTCAATCTTGATCATAAAGTCAATTAATGTTTCAGATGTTTCACTCTTTTGTTTTAAGAAAAAGACCCAGGTAAATCTAGTGAAATCATCTACTATCACCAAACAATATTATCTTTTTCCAATGCTCATTACATTGGTTGGACCAAAAAGATCCATGTGAAGCAATTTGAGTGGTGTAGTGTTAGTGTTGATAGTTTTGGCTTTATGAGACACTCTATGTTGTTTTCCCTTGTAACATGAAGAACAGTGATTTAAACAATAAAATTTTTCTTTGGTAGACCAACGACTAAGTCATTTTTCACCAATTGGTTCATATTCTTCAAGTTGTAATGAACAAGTTTTCTATGCCACAATTGAGATTCATCTTCAGAGGACTTGGATAAAAGACATGTTTCATGTTTTGTGAGTGTTGTGTTGTTCATATCCAAAACATAAGTGTTTCCTTTTCTTGATGCTTTAAGAAGGATCCATTCTTCTAGAACTGAAAAACCTGGCTTAAGGATATAACAATTAGTGTCATTAAATAATGTTGTGAATTTTTGATCATAAATTTGAGATACACTAAGTAAATTGTACTGCAAATTTTCACAGTAATTCACTTTTTCAAATGTTAGTACACCATTTGTTACCATTCCTTCACCAACTATTTTACCTCCCTTCTTATCCCCACCAAATGCCACATATGAGGCATGTTTATGTTTGAAGTCATGGAGAAGAGAACAGTTTCCTGTCATATGCCTGGAACAACCACTATCAACATACCACTTGTTTGTCAGCTCTCCATGATTGTTTCTGCACAAAAGAAGAAATCAATTAGAATTGAAAACCCAAGCCTTAATTATCTTAGGTTTGCCAGAAGTGTCTACAATTATTACTCCTTCATGAATTAATCTTGAAGGTTCAGTATTAATTTTAGACCTAATTCATTCTTTTTGATTTGATGGTGGTGATGATTCTGTTGAAGATGAGGCAGATTTTTGGATGTCTTCTTTCTTATCTGATTCTATCTTCATCTTATCTTTCTTTGGTTGATATTTTGATTTTGAGGTTGATCCTGAATTTCTGAAAGTTTCATCATCTTTTAATTTTGATTGAGTCACAGGAGTTCCTTTTTAAAATTATCAAAGAAATCATCATTCACTTTAGTCTTCTTGTCTGACAGATCCACCTTTTTGCGAGGTGTTTTTGAATGAGTTGATAGTCTTTTCTTCAAAGGCTTATCCTCAGCAGATGATTTTTGCTTTGAGTTTTGTTGGACTTTCTTGAAATTTGATTCTTTGTCACTATCAGAAGATTGAGAATCTGATTCAGACATTTCAGCATTTGACTTCTTTATGCTCTTTGTCTTTTTCTTCTTATTGAAATAACATTCCTGAGTTGAATGATTATTTTTGTTGCATATTGCACAATGTTTGTTGAAGTAGCAATCAGAAGTCATGTGATTGTTCATATTGCATATGGAACAGTAACTGCTGAAGTAGCAGTCATCTGTATTGTGATTTTTCATATCACACCATTTGCAGTATTTTTCTTCTGAATTGTCCTCAGACTCAGACTTCTTTTTCTTGTTCAGCTTGTGGGACTTCAGCTCCTTTTCCATTGGATCACTTGATTTCTCCTTGCTTTTGCTAGAAGAACCATCCACTGAGTCTTGTTTAACTTTAGCTGACCTTTTCTTGAAATCCAACTTTGTCTGGGCATGTTTGTTGCCAGTTATTTGTGATGTCTCTTCCGGTGGTTTAGCTTTACTCTTCCGCAGATGTTCTACGGATTCATCACATTTTGCCTTCCGCAGATCTTTAACTGAAGAGTTTTTCTTATGTTTCGTTGATGCTAGTTTCTTTTTACCTTTATCTGCATGAGATGAAGGTTTTTCCTCACTTGATCCATGGTCCCTAACTTCCTTTGATGATGAACTTTTATGAAGATTCAATTCTTGAAGTCCTTCGTTTAGTTCAGCAATCCTCTTACATATTGTCTTTAGCATGTTTCTTTGCTTTGGAGGATATAGCAGCTTTGATTCTTCAAGGACTTTTGGAAGACCAGTTTCAACATGAACATTCTTACCAATGTTTAGTTGATCAACATCATGTTCATCAGAATCATCCAAGTCATCAAATTTATCATAATCAAATTCTGAGTCATTATGTTTTAAAGATTCTGATTCAGAAGACTCATTTTTACTCACCTCAGCTTCATTCTTAATGTTTATTTGATTTGTTTTTATATCCATCTTGGTGCTGGACACAAAATGATTTGACAATGTGTTTGTCATTGTTTCAGGTAGAGTTGTGTAATTATTATTTATTGGTGGTGCAACAACATTATAACCCAACCCATACCTATTCTTTGATTCAATATGAGAGTTTATCAGCTTCACATATTGCTGAGATGAAAGTTGAAACTTCTGAAGTTTCACTTCAGTTGATGCATTATCAGCCATGGATTTGGTTAAGGAAGTGGTCAGATGCTCAACTTGGGCTTTTAGGCTGTAGTTTTCAGAAACAAATTTTTCTAAATCCTTTTGCAAAGAATTAATTTTGATTTGATATAATTTATGTTCTCTAACATGTGATTCATAAAAAATCATAGTTTCTTTTACTTTGTCAGCCAACTGTTGAGCATGAACTCTATAACGTTCTACTTCCTCAACACATGATGATGAACACAACCTTTCTCTTACCTCTCTGGCCATTGGAGGAACTTTGTTTTCCATGTGAGCCATCAAAGCTTGATTCTCTTCCAAGACTTCGTTTTCATACATACTCCAGTCACAAGTTCCATCTTGAAGTATGATCAGCCCTGAATCCTTTGAGTTACTAGGTCCTGTTGATTCATTTGTGGCTGGTGGGGAGGTATTGGTTAGCTGAGGTTGTCTGTGCAGAGATCTTTGAGAGTTTGATTGTTGATGAGATTGAGTCTGATGTTGCTGATGTTGCTGATGTTGTCTCATCTCCGGGTGTGATTATTGATTGCATTCTCTAGAAAAATGTCCATAGAGATTGCACTTGAAGCATCTTACCTTTGACTTGTCAACACCAATCTTTGATGTTTTGCTTGCTGCAGCCAGGTTCTTGTTTCTCCTAAGATATTGCTTAGCTCTATAAGCAATCATTGCCATCTACCATTGTAAATCCATCTCTTCCACTACATCAGGATGTAGTTCTTCCAAGTCTTACTGGCAGATATTTACTGAAGTTAGAGAGCTTCCCAGGTAGGCTTGAAAACTAGAACTAAAAGCTGCAAATGCTGCTTTTTGTTTCTTCAGAATCCAATATCACAGTGATTGGTTCTAACTGATTATTTTGTTGTGAAGATTTTGTTGTGGCTGTAGTTGTATCTCTTCTGTCAGCAGGTCTTCCTTTATCCTTTTGATTTTTACTTTGAGTTGATTTCTTTGAGGGTTTAAAAGCATAGAAACTGTCGTCCTCTTCATCATCACTCAAAGCACAAGAGTTATCACTATCATTGTTTGAAATAAATGCACTTCCAGCATTTTTTGTTTCTTTGAAGTGATAAGGTGAGACATGAGTTCTCACACTCTTGTTTCTTGATTTTTCATCCATTTCAAGAGCCTCTACTTTGGCAACCAGTGTGTCTAGACCAGTTGTCTTGAGATCTAAGGTGTTCTTGAACATGGACACAGTCTGCTTCTAACTTTCAGGAAAAGTATGGAGCATCTTCTTGTTTAGTTCCTCAGTAGTATACTTCAACTCCAAGATATTCATCTCAGTAACGAGTTGCATGAATTTGTGGAGTTGTTGAGGAATTGATTCACCCTCAATATGATGAAAGGTTTCATATTGTGATCTAAGGGTGTCTTTCTTGATGCTTCTAATCTCATCACTCCCTTCACAGAGAGTATGAAGAATCTTCCACAAGGAATTTGCTGTATTGTAGTTTTCACACCTGATTAATATCTCTTCAAGCAAAGCCATACTTAGCAAACTGTATGCTTTAATATCAACTTTAACCTTTTTCACATCATCGGGTGATAGATCTTTGGTACTGATTGGTTGATTCTTATCATTATAATCCGGCCCAAGAGTGGGTGGAATATAAGGACCTTTAGTGATGGATTCCCACAAATCAGAATCAGTGCAGTTCACATGATTCCTGAACTTAATTTTCCAGGATTTAAAATCAGCTTTTGTTTCCAACTTTGGTGGTTGATATGATCCATCAAAAGTACTCATTTTTTTAATAAATATTATGAATTTAACTCTGATTTAGTACAAATCTATCAAAGACTCAGATCTAGTATTCAATTGATGTGAATATAGATCTAAATCAATCAAGCAACGAGATAATGCTTGCTGAATGATATGTCACAGAATTAGTTGTTTAAAAAGACAATTAAACAATTTTAATACTGATAGATCAATTGATCTAAATCAATGAGCACTTGGCTCTGATACCACCTGTGAATCCAAGGATCTCAATTCAGGAATTATCAGTATTAAAACAGAAACAAGTTAATGATCGCGGAATAATCATTAATTGCTGTTTAATTGTGTTAATTGTTAATTGAAGAACACAATCATAATGTCACAGTAAATACGAACACACTAATTGATTCAAATGTATTTCATTAATATTGAGTAATGATTACAAAAGAATAATTATAAAACTATGAAGAATGATTTCTTCAATCGAATTGATGTTGTTGTTGATGTGACGACGGCTAGGGTTGCACAATTATGTGATGGTTGACAGCCGTAATATTGCTTAATTGTGTTCTCCTCGATGTGAAACCTAGGACTCATATTTATAGGCACTTTGAGTCAGTTAAGGAAACACCGAATCTGTTGGGATTTGAAATTAATGTTGATTTATTGACTTGTTGAATTTTGACAATTTCATACGTGTCTTCGTCTTCCGTAGAAGCTTTGTCTTCCGTAGGAACTTTTACTCTTCCGCAGGAACTTCGTCTTCCATAGGAACTTCATCTTCCGCAGGAACTTCGTCTTTCGCAGGAGCTTGTTCTTCCGCAATAGTCTGCACTTCATCTTTTGGTGATTCCATTAGTGGATACTGTTATTCATCCGTAGTCAATCTTTAAATGCTTGGTATTGTAAGAAACATATCTACGGAAGAACACAAATGTTCATCCGTAGATGTTTCTTACACTTAGCCGATTTCAAAAATCAACCATGTATAATGTTTGCGCCTGTCATCATACAAAAAGCAACACAGATTATATGGGTTAACCTATATACTCAATATATATATATATATATATATGTACTGATAATCAGTTACAATCATTTATTACAAGAATTGATTAAAGTTCTAAGCCTATACAAATTGATCTAGACCTATTATTCCTAGATCTAACAGTAGTGATCAAGGTTATTAGAGTCGTGAGAGAAGATGAAAGAAAGGAGAAGAAGGAAAAAATGGGCACCGCTAGGAGTGGGAGTGAAGAAGGAGGAATCGGCAAGCAGGAACAACCCGAGGCTGGGACGATTGTCTCAAGTGATGATGATAAGGAGGACGCTGTTCAGGAAACTACAAAGGAAGAAACTATGGGTCATTATATTATACAGGCTAAGGGTAGCAGGGCTATCAATAAGGAATTTTGTCCTCGTCGAGAGTTGGATAGACTTGAAAGGGAGTTTCTGCAGTTAGAGACAGGAACCCTGACATACTAGCTGTACATAACCAACTTTAACGAGATGGCAAAGCTTGTGCCAGAGCAGGTGACACCCGCATCTCGAAAGATTAAAAGATACATCCAAGGTATGTAAGTGGATATCCGCAGACACATGATCACCCCCCGACCGGGTACATTCAGATCAGTCAGGGAGGCTATACGATGAATGAGAGGTGGTGACTGTGGGGAAACAAAGAAGAAATGGAATAACGACCATAATGGGAATGGGAAATGGTATGGTGGTGGTGGTTTCACATCTGGTAGTAAGAAGGAGAGGGTGGATAATCAGAAATCATTGACAAAAGGTATGGGGGAAAGGGCTTGTAGAAAGTATGGGAAGGACCATATGGGGGAGTGCAAGTAGGGGTCAAATCTATGCTTTTAAGTGTGGGAAGGAAGATCATATGGCAAGGGATTGTAGAGTGGTAAAGTGTTACAACTGCGGTGAATCGGGGCATCTGAGCAGAAATCGTAAGAAGTCAATGGCTGAATGTTTCGGGGCGAATAAGTGAGCTAAAAAGGGAAGGAGGGGTAGAAAGCCAAAGCCAGGGTATTCACTATGACTAGAGAAGAGGCTATGATGGAACCTGACGTGGTGTGAGGTACATTCCTAGTAAACCAAACTTGGGCATCTGTACACTTTGATTCTGGTTCTGTTAGTAGTTTTATTTCTGCTGTCTTCGGTGATAAGTTGGCTGTTGAGTGGAAAGATTGATGAGCCCTTTTACTGCTGAAACTGTCATTGGTAAGTGTCACGACCTGACTTTTTTAGGTTATCATCGTTTCTTTTCGTTATCTAACCTCTCTCCGTAATGTTATTATTAAACAAATTATGATTAATGATTAATCAAATTATTATTAATCAAATTCTACTATCAAATAATAATGTTTGTTATTATAATTATAAATTAAAACCCAATTAACTTAAAATGTAAAGTGAAAAATCATGGAGGACCAAAGTGAAAAAGGCACACATCGATCTTCATGAAAACCGTATACCACCCCTCGTTCATTCTTCAACCGGCACCACTCCACCCTCGTAACCCTATAAACACCTTCTCAACGGCAGCCTTCCTCCCTAGCCTACACCTCGTGACGACAACCTCTTATTCGCGATCAGCATATCACGACGAAGCTTTCCTCTTCAACCATGAGCCCTCGTTCACCGAGATCCTTTGGCGTCCTTTCCGATAGCAACCAATCAACCGAATCAGTCGCGGTTTGTTCTATACATTTCTTTATTGTTCATTAACTTTGTTCGATTTCGTACGGTTTCGGGCTTGATGGTTGCAGTTTAGGTGCGTGTCCGGGTGTTTGTACGTGTGTGCGTATATATATATATACACACACACACTAGTAATAAACCCGCGCGATGCAACGGGTGCGACAATTTAAATCACGATTGGGGTGTGCTAACCCAGATATAAAAAATAAACGTCTGGAAAGTTGATTTAAAAAACTAAATTTTACAAACCTTTGAAACTCCTTGAGTGTTGCAAATAATATTTTCAATTTATTTTGAAGTGTTAACCGCACTGAATATTTTCTATGTTGGTCAAAATTTTACAAACATTTTTGAAATTCATTGGGTGATATTTTAAATTCTCATTACAAAAAATTCATTAAGTGATATTTTAAACTCTCATTACAAAAAATCTAGCAAAATTATTTCAAATGCCTATAATAATGTTAAATACACCGAAATGTTAGCAAAAATATTTCAAATTCTACAACTTTAGGTGTTTAAGTTAAAAAACAAAAACAAATAAAAATATACATCATTCTGATTAACATTTGTACATAAATTAATTGGTTGTGAAAGTTTATCGGTTGTGAAGACCTAACATGTTATCAAAAGTATTTTTCACATGGAACTTCTTACAAAAAAGAAAATGAAATTGAATTAACTCAATCTTGTTTATAACTGAATAATATACAAAGCGAAATTATAAATATATAAAATGAATTTATAAATGTATATATAAATATATATATATGTATATAATTAGGAAATTAAATATTAAAAAAATGAGCCAAGCTCGACCATTATACAAAGAGCTCAAAACAAACCAATTTTGAGCCTAGGTGTGTTCGAGCTCGAGCTTTACTCAAGAGGTACGATTTGTTTATTTTCTAAATACCAACTGGAATACAAATGTGCTACCATCCAAACAAGGTTTCAAGTTTGATGTCATACAAAAAAGTCGGTAGCTCAAAGCATATGTTCATAACATCACATATACTTATGTGAACTAACATATAAAGCTTTAAAACTTTAGATGATAAATAGACAGTATACTTTGTGATCAATATTCAATACCACTATTAGTTAAGCAGGAAAGGCCGACCAACATCCGCAAGGGGCGGCTCAACTCTAAATACTACCCCGATTTTCCTACAATTCATGTTCCACTTTGATCTATCTATCTGCATATACAATACATTGATGATATTTTAAGCAAAAAAATATACCTTTAATCATTTCAAAAATATACTAAAAACCTTGAACTTTAGGTTAAAAAGACTTACCAAATGCATTCGTTAAATAAGATGTTTGTGAGAAACATATATATGCCAAATATAAGCAAGAAGATGTCTGACCTCATGAACTTTTAGTTTCTGATACTACCCCAAAGCTATGATCTAAAACACAACTCTAAGATCACTCTTGATCAATAACTACTTAAGCATAGAACTTGAGTTAGTGAAATATATATCTAGCGAGTTTAAATCCAACATAAGGTAAAAGCTATTGGTTTCCTTATGTTTCTGGAACGACGTAGAGCTAGTTTTATCAATTTTTTGCACAGAGAAGGATCATGGTGTCCTTAACAGATCTATTTGTATCAAAATTTTGCACTCAACATCCATACTTCAAAACAAGAAAACATTTAAACTCAAACCAATGCATCAAATTCATAGCCCTTTTTCGGCTACATATAATTACAATATCTAGAAGCAATTTATTGAGCAAACCAAATCAACCAAGAATCCTCAGTAGGATAAACAAGTGCGCCAACAAAATAAATTGATGCTATAACTTCATGTACAAACCAGTTTTAAATTTATACAACTAATCACAGAAACTTACCACTGGCTCGATTGCAACCTAGGCCCGCTCCAGGTGCAGTTGACTAAACCATCACCTCCAAGTATGTAACACCCCAACCCGGGCAGGGCTGACGTGTCACACAAACAGTAATCAGAGTTTCATGACGATAGAATTAAAGTACTAAGAAACACACAAATCCTTACATAGATCCAAATAACTTAAATAAAGTCTTAAAATCAAAATACTATTAAGTCTTTTTGATCCAATTATTCTCATCCTAACTTCTTGAGTTAACACTCTTCACTCGTTCCCCTGAGCCCCTTGAGTACCTGTTATAAAAATAAGAGAAAACAACAAAAGAAAATACGGCTGAGCCAAAGAATGCTCAGTAACGGAAATAAACGATAGCAATACAATGATCGATAATGATAACAATGAGATGATCAAGTTGAAAATCAAATGATAATGATCATCTAAAAGGAATACCCATATGAGCCAATAACAATAACAATTAACAATGTGTACATTAGCTGCAGTTCTAATGCACCAATATGTGAGATAGGAATGTGGGTACACACACCTAACCATCTCACCAATAACAATAACAATGATATCCTAGGATCGATCCATACGCCTCCTTTAACAATAATCAATATGTGTCACAACTTAGCACATAATAATAATGTAGAGACGCTGTGGTCTAATCGCTCTGCCACAGATAGAGCACGTCACTTGTGCCACAATGACGCCCTATGTCCCCATAGGTGGATGTGCTCGGGTATGGAGGTCAATGATACAATCAATCAAGCCAATATAACATAATAAGTTACACTAGTGCTCATAACCCTTAATCAAGGCCACTAGCTATAATCAATCATTTAGGAAGCATGTGACAATGAGTACAAAGCAGATAAAGGCTATCACATGCAAACAATATCAACTATACAATAAACACTTATAACAATAATCTTATGGATTTAATAACCAACAAGTCAAGTTAAGAATTCAAAATACCGATCAAGAACGAGAGGTATTCATGCTACGAGAGGAAAAGGTCGGAATCCGTACCTTATACACGAATGACAATATTCAGAAACAAAGTCTAGGCTCGGTTAACGCCGTGAGAACCTACGATAACGTAACGCAAATTATAGTTTGAAAAATTCCAGTTCTGCCTCTGTCTTTTCGCACTCGTTAAAAATACTAAACGACGTCTAAAAATTCTGAAAATCTCCAGTTTACTAGACTAGTGAGTTCTTAACAACTTTCATTTAGAAAAGTTTCTGATTTGGATTACCGAAATATGAGAAAAACGTGGATCTTTACAGCTGCGCAGAACTGCTAGCTGTTATGAAACGACTGTTTGGAGGTCTAAACGAATGAGTTTTTCGATGTTTTATATATCAACAGATTCGGCTTTCGACGAACTTCGTCATGGACATAAGATTTAACTGATTTGAATCTGTTATGATAAAGTTATGGCCTCAATAAGTTGGCTGTAAAAATACGGAACTAATCAACTATTTAAAGCTTATTTTTAAACAAAATGGACTATTTATTATGTTTGTTAATATTATATATAACTATAACTATCAAAAGTCATATATTATTCATTTACATAACATGTCAATATTGTTTTGAAACATAATAATGATCCATTATTTAACTAAATAATAGTATTATAACTAAATAATAATGTTTTCTATAAACATATTTTGTAGAAATATTAAAGCATTTAAAGAAACAATTTCTAGAAATATGTAGATGGTCAAAAAATAAAAAGAGTTTACAGAACTGATCTTTATAATTTTTGAAAATTTTTACATAATTATTTAAGAGTTGAAAAAACCTAAAAAAAATGGTTGAGGGTGCCCGGGTTCGAACCCGGGACCTCAGTGTTAGGATGTGAGTGGGGAACCGATAGACCAAGGCCGCAGCCGCGTCATGGATCCGTTTGCAATTCTTAAATCAAGACTTTAAACAATTCCCCCAATTTACCCAAGAACCCTAGTTTCAATTTGGTCCAAATTGAAGTCCGATTCGTTGTTGTAAATGCTTAATTTCATAGGGCTTTTGTTCCCCACCCTAAATCGAGTAGATAGGTGTTCTTAATTACCTGATTACGTTTCGAATTGAAGATGAAAGCCACGAAGAACAGGTCGCGGCTTCTTGATGATCGATTGATGCCCAAATGATGATTATAATCCAATTCTTTCAACAGGAAGTTTCTAATGATGCTTGTGATCAAAACCCCACTGTTAATTTCAACAAATGTTACTCCGAACAGGCCCTTCGATTGAGTTGCAGGTCGACACTGAAGATGATGATCGAATGGGGTGTTCGTTTATGTTTCAGATGAAATTGAACTTAAGGGAAAGTGATAAACGATTAAAAGTTTGTTAGTGCGAAGTCTATTTCGATTATTATTAATGTTCAGTGCGTTTTGATAGTGGGTGTCGGCCGAAAGTTTCGGTCAAGGTGGAAATCATACCAAACCAACACCATTATTCAATTTGCAAGGGTCCACGAGTTCGGGTCAACCACGCAAAGGTGTTGGTAGCTTTTGTTTGATCAAAACCGCATTTAAAAGGCATTTTGGGGGTCGCCGGAGTCACGGTGAGGGTGGCCGGAATAGTGGCCGGAATCGGGGAGAGAGACAGAGTGTTTTTTTTTCGGTTTTTACACAAATGGTCCCTGTGGTTTACATTCTTTCATTTGAGGCACAAACTTATTAATTTAAGTTTCCATAATTGCAACATCACCCCTTGAGTTTTTATTATTATTATTATATTAATTATATATATATATATATGAATATATATATATATATATATATATATATATATATATATTTTACGGGTATTATAAAGTATCTGTTATGGTGTCTGCGGTCAAACCCCAACACAATACCATAAGTCCGTTCATAGGAATAGGACCATCATCATAACCATTGGCTCACAACAGTTGAGAACCCGGCCTATTTATTGCACGCATGCACACCTATTCGGTAACATAGAGAAACCAAAACATTATAATTTTAATACTCAAAATCAAATCATTGTTTCATCAAGTGAATGTAATTAGATATAGAGAAACAAACATACCATTGATTTAGAGCATTCACAACCCATGCCTTATATTTATGTGAGTGTGTTTGGTATATTATATGGAATGATTTTGAGTGATTGTGAGTGAAGGAGAGAGAAAATGTTATTGTGGATTGGTATATTTGAAGAATCACTGTACAATCCTTATAAATTTTTTAATATTTTTGAAAGTGGTTGTGAGTGAAGGAGAGAGAAAAGGTAATGAAAAAGGTATAAAAATATATTATTTAATTGAAAGGAGAGAGAAGAAGTAGTGATTTTTAGTGTAATTATATGGATAAAGATAAGGAATGGACTGTGAATGCTCTTATAGCCTTGCAAATTGTGGTCGTTGCATCCTAAAAGATACAATGTCATTCACCAATTAAATGAGTTCTAAAATTGGAAACTTATTTAATTTTTTAACCATTGCTCACTTTTTGTAATGATTTCAAATGACTTCATGGTTAGGCAGTTATAATTTCCATATGTTTGTACTAAAACAAAAAATGATAGATATTAGTACATGACAAACCATGTAAGCTTTAACAAGCAAATTCCAAAAATCCAAAATCAATTACAGATACATACTAAGTAACCACAATGGTATGCATTAAATTGCTAATACATTAGGGAATGATAGGAGTTTAAAATACCTACAAGTCAGAGTGAAGACTCCAGGGACACCAAAGAGAACGACTTTCTTTTTAGCAATGAAGTGTGTATAGAGACTTGTTGCAACTGATCATTCTTATCGGTAGTGGCGACAAGGATTCTGTCGAAAATCGTTCAACTGAAAGCAAACCCATGCCTCTTGACGGGTTCTCACTCTATTATCTTCTACTCCCTTTTTATGATTTGTCTCTCACTTCATCTATGTTTTGAGATGAGATCTGTAACAGTAACAAGGGTTGAGGGTTTAAATTTTGAATCCCCTCGGATCTCTTTTTGTGCTTTGAAGTTGTACATAGAGCTCTAAGAGTTGTAAAATTCTTAAAATTAAGAGTTTTTGATAAAATGACTATCTTGTCCCTCAAAAATATATATTAATATAGTATACAGTACATATATGTATGTATATGTATATATATATATATATATTTATATAATCGTATGGCTGTTGTGTGTGAGTGTTGTGCGACTGTGTGTGTGTTTCTTCTTCTATCCGAGAGTATGGTGTGTTCCATGGGTAAGTTTACATACGTATGTGAATGGCACCGTGTGTGCGTATGTATTCTTATGCGCGTGTTCTCGGTTGTGTGTCGCATGAAGCAAGGGGCTTTCTGCTTATGAATATGTGAGCAATGGTCATGAAGGATCTGTGTGTGTGATCTTATGCGTGCATATATATATATATATATATATATATATATATATGTATGTATGTATGTATGTATATGTATATATGATTCATGGGTGTGAGTGGGTTAACTTTTTGGATGTGTGTATGTATGTGGACCACATGTGGGTGTGTGCACAATTTATGGCATGCATATTGTATGATGGTTCTGTGCATTCTCACATGTATATGTGTTAGTTTATCATCCATTCTATATGGATAAATTACAGGGGGAAAAGTGTAGGTTGCGGGTAGTGTATGTCATGTGAGCATCGAATGGTGTTTGTTATGTGTGTGTTTTGATGAGTGAATGAGTGTGTCATGTGTGTACATAATATGTATTGTGAGCATATTATATGTTAGGCCATGGTGTGGGTTGTATGTGATGCATAATTCCATAAGTACAAATTGTATATAATTTATGTAATCCATTTCATATCTTATATTAGGATCTGAACGCGTAATTGTAAACGTTACCTTACGGAGGTTATGGGTAGATATTGTACTTTAACATAACATGATTTCGTACTATTAAAAGTATGACTTTGTTATAAATAGGTCGTATAAATAAAGTGTACTTGTATACGTGATAATCGGATTTCTTTACATTGGATGTGAGCTTTGTGCTTGACTGTGTTGCCTGTTAATGGGGGAAAACAATCGTTAGTCAGTGTCGTAACCGAACCGAGAACGCGAAACCGTATGACCACATTATTAATATTTAATATTAACCAAATATTAAGTAGAATCCAGGTTAATCAGAAACCCTAATCATTTGTGCTTTCATTTACTCGTAGCTGTGCATTCAAGGCGAGTTCTCTGCCCCACTTTACCTAGTTTCTTTGGGGTGAAAGAAATTTGTGTTCTAAAATTATTTTAATTTATTAGTATTACTATAATGTCACTTGTTTACTAGCGTTATATCATACTTAAGTCCTCATACTCGAACTGTTAATGTACGTATTATAGCTAGGTAATTTGTTGGGTTTTTCAAGAACACAAAATCTAGTTTAACCTTTTAAACTTTCTGAAAAACGCAGCGGAAGTTTAGCATTATATCACGTTTATAATCTGAAAATTTCATGTTCTAAATGATGTTTTAAGATAGAAAAACAAACCCAAATCAAAAGGATCTTCAATATGTGAACAAACAAGCTATATACTTATGTAAATGTACATAAAATCACAGCCACAATGAGCTGTGATTACTACCTTTTTCAGCAGCAAAAAACCGACCAAAGAAGGAAGATTATGGATGCAAAAATACGGCCAAGACTTCAAGGAAGAAGCCCTCAAGTGTGTATACCCCAAGCTCTTTGCAAAGACACCTTCTTGTTAGGAAGAACACCACAAATCAGCTCCCAAAATTCTTTCTTTCTTCCTTGTTTCCATAAACCATAAGAGAGAGAGAGAGAGGAGTTGTTCAAGTTTGCATATCTTGAGATATGAGAGAAAATGGAGTGTTTTTTACTAGTATTGATGTGTGTTGTGTTCAAGACAAAAGAGCCAATGATATATCAAGGGGGGCGGCCGAAATATGTGTTTTAAAACTTTCCCCCTCAAATTTTAACACAACAATACATTAACTAGTCTTATAACTAGTTTATGCAATTAACCATTTAATTGTATAACTAGTATACTCTCATAATTTATTTGTGATGTTATTTAACTCACTTAAACAACATTACAAATAATATTTTGAACAACATGTACTAATTATTTGTTCCATCTCATATGCAACTTGTTTAAAAAACCCATTTTCTAATTGGTATAAATATTTAATTGCATGATCATATCATCAATTAAATATTAATTGGTGTTTGCTAAGCATGTTATTGGGTATAACCCGACTTGGATCATAACGTACTAACCACATCAATATTCTACGTGTCTTGGGCATATAGAAACCTACAATCTCCCACTTGCCCAAGATTCATAGAAGATTGATGCAAGCAGTAAATACCGCCTAACAACGGTTTACTACCCTTAATACGCATGACTTATAGCCATTTATTAACATCATCCCATTCAAGTATCCTACTTGAAATGATTTAGGTGAATCAATCATCTATCCTTTTGTTTCAGATGTCATGTTAAATCCAAGGACATAGAATGATCATTCCTTGTTAATTTAACTTAATCAGGCCTTAGACATCTAACTCTCAATGAGTAAGAGGAACAAATTCCATCTTGACTACATACGTTTCTGACAAACACCTCGTGTCATACCTGAACATACCCTTATGTACTGTCCACTATTTCAGGACAGTGAAGAGTTAGCTCAAGGTATGACACTTGGTGAATATCAAAACCCAATATGTATCTCAGGTCGGAGGATATCAAATGATATTCGCCTTTACTCAAATTTACTTATGATCAATCAATAAGATTCCATATAGTAAAATTTGAGATGCGGGTTAGTCCAATATTTATATCCCACAAATATCTATGAACCTTGGTAGCAACCCATTACTCTATATTCATCCTTATGAATATCAACCAATCCAAGTTCATAATAGTCTTATCCTCAATACTTGTTCCCACAAGTCTAAACGACTATGGACATTTAGAGTAAACAATTTACTCATGGATTAAACATGCTAAATTGGAACATTAATTGAAACATTATAACCAAATAATTTTATTCAAATAATAAAGAGTTCCATATATCCAAATACAAAATTTACAGATCAAATCCAATCACTAGAATATCGAAGTCCCATGGCACAAGTATGACCTTCATGCTTTGCCTTTTCAAGGAGCTTCGTGAGAGGATCTGCAATGTTTTAATCCATGTGAACTTTGCGAATACATATCTTTCCCTTTTCAACTTCATCTCGTATGTAGTTGAATCTCCGCTCAATGTGCCTAGTCTTTTGGTGAGCACGGGGTTCCTTGATTTGAGCAATCGCACCCTCGTTATGACAAAAGATCTCTAGGGGGTCCTGAATGGAAGGGACAACCCCTAGATCGGCAATGAATTTCTTCAACCATGCAGCTTCTTGTGCTGCCAATGAGGCGGCGACGTATTCTGATTCTGTAGTTGATAGAGTCACCACATCCTGGTTGGAGCTCTTCCAAGAGACCGCTCCTCCATTCAGAATGAAAATGTATCCCGATTGTGACCGTGAATCGTCACGATCGGTTTGAAAAACATCACTTAGGTATTCACCTCCTCTATCGATACTGAGAACTTTAATTGACTTGTTGAGTTGATTTTCTACTTCATTCTTGAAGATTTTGAACATTTCAAAAGCTTCATCTTTGTGCCTTAATAAGTACACATACCCATAGCGACTATAATCATCGGTAAAGTAATGAAGTATCTTTCACCATTCCTAGTCATTGGTTTAAAAGGACCACATACATCCAAATGTATGATTCCTAATAAATCTTTTGCCCTTTCGGTAGTTTCACTAAAGGGTGCCTTAGTCATCATACCTTGTAAACAAGATTCACAAACATCAAATGAATCACATTCATTTGTTTTTAAAAGACCATTCTTTTAAAGTGTTTGTAAACATTCTTGTTTATATGACCAAGATGACAATGCCAAAGATAGGTATCACTCAAGTCCAACTTGAGTTTCTTGGTGTTAGTTTGGTACAATGAACTATTTAAAGTATTTTTATGAACCAATTCATAAATACCATTAATGGGAATAGCTTTAAAATAGAATATTCCATTTAAAGAAACATGAATATCATTTTCAATAAAGGATAATACATAATCATAATATCTTAATTGGGATACAGAAATAATGTTCCTAGTCAAACTAGGAGCATACAAAACATTCTTCAAAATAACTTCCAAGCCACTTGGAAGTTTTAGGATGTAGTCCCCACGAGCTTCAACTAAGACTTTAGTTCCATTGCCCATGAAGAGGCTTACATCCCCTTGATTGAAGTCCCTACTTCTTGTGAACCCCTGCAACAAATTACAAATATGAGTTCCACATCCGGTATCTAATACCCATGTGTTTGAAGATGTAACATTAAGATCAATATGAATCATGTATATTGTACCTGAGGTCTGCCCGGCATCCCTCTTTGCTTTCAACTCTTAGAGATGGACAGGACAATTCCTTGCCCAATGTCCTATCTCCCCACACTTGAAGCATGGGTCATTTGTAGCAACTTTTTGCTTTTTCTCTTATGGTTTGGGTGGCACCCTTGCCACCCCTTTCCCCTTTCCCCATACGTGTCCCTTACACTTGGCAACCTTTGCCTTGGGTGCGGGATGAGGCCTTTTGTTGTTCCCACCTTCATTGATGGTGAGAACGGGTAAAACCCTTTTACCCATGGCTGCCTCAGCCATTTTGAGCATTGAGTGAAGGTCACCAATGCTTTTGTCCCAAGCATTCATGTTGTAGTTCAACACAAATGTCTCGAACTTCTTGGTAAGGCCATTTAGGATCAAATCCGTGGCCAATTCCTTCGAGACGGGACAATTAAGCCTCTCGAGGCAGTCAATGTGACTTTTCATCTTAAGTACATAAGATGAAACAGATTGGTTGTCGTCCATATGACATGCATGGAGTGCTCGAATCGTTTCAAAGCACTCAACCCTTGCTTGTTGTTGGAGCGTTTCCTTTAGCTAGGTTATCATGTCGTAAGCTCCGTGATGTTCATACTCCTTTTGGAGATCCGGAGTCATGCTCGCTAGCATGAGACAAGACACTTGGACGGAGTCCTCAGTGTATTTTAGCCAATCGTTATAGGCCTCCTCATCATCCTCAGTAGGTTGATCCGGGATATGGTCGTCTAAAACATATGATCTTCTCTCTTGCTTGAGAACGATTCTCAAGTTTCGATACCAATCAATAAAGTTGTTATGATTTAGACCTTCCTTTGGAGGATCGCTCGTAATGATTGGTTGGACGCGGATGAGTTATCGTGATTTTCATTATAGGTGGCCATCTACAAAATTTAACAAAGATCTATTTTAGTATTTTTGATATTGCTATTTTAATAATTAATGCCTTTTAAGGTCATTTTTATATTAAAATCTAGAACCCAACATTACATTTAAATTGTGGTTAGGTGACCTTTATCTCATGATTTAAATTAATAAGGTGGTCAACAATTGACGGTTGCAACCATTTGCAACCTCTAGAGGTATGGGATCGACTTTAAACATCATATGTAAAGTCGGCATGTTAATCCCATCAACACCATTTGGAAACCATATTGTAGGTGATCCATTTAACATGGCTTGCAATCAAGACATCCTACTTACACATACGTGTGAGTTTGCCAAAATGAGTGGTTAGGTGACCTTTATCCCACGAATATGGCATTCTTACCTAAGTCATAAGTTCCCTCAAAGTGGTTAGGTGACCTTTATCCCACTAAGAGTTCCCAAGTGACTTAAGTGTTGTGTAAAAGGACGGTGTTGATCTTGTTTTAGAATATTTAGAGGTTTCATAATTCTAGTTTAGAAAACTCTATGTACTTGTATTTGCATGCTTTCAAATACAAGATACCCTATGGTCCTTTGATTAAAACCTATTTTAATCTTTAAAATCATTAAATCATTTTAATAACCTTTTATTACCTTTTAATGATTAAGAACCATCATTTTATAACTTGTTAAGTTTGTTAATTAGTTTGTAATGCATGTCAAAATTTCAACCATTCAATCAAATAACACACATTCAAACAAGCATAAACATAAAACACCATAATGTGCATAACCTTAGCTACTATTGTGACCACACTTGTTTTCCATCACAAGTGTGGTCATTTGGTCTTTCCTAAGGGTTGAATACAACACAAAATTAAGGTCATCATAGACCCCACTTGAACTTGCATCCATATGCTTCAAGTTCCATGTCTTTGATGTCCATCTTTGGGTCTTGATCTTGTGCATCTTCCTTTTACAAAATTTGTATCCTAATATATTTTTTTCTAATAAAAGAAATGCACCTAATATATTAATTACATAACCAAATGAATAAATAATTACAACCCAAATAATAAACATAAATATTACAACCCATTGAATGAATAAAAAACAATCATTCCAATCATCCAAATCATAAGGCCAAAGGCTAGGTTATGCACACTAACATCCAATGATCATATCATCCAAACATATAATGAAACCCCACTTAAAACCACCAAATTTCAGCCAACATAAACTGAAATTTTGGGTTTTAAACATTGTCCAAACAATCAACATATCATAATATATATCTTTCAAGGTCTAATCACTAGTATGTGTGATATGACCTTGAAAGTTTGGGGAATCATTCATACAAAACATAGCAGCCCCTAAAGGGTTTTTAAAGTCCATAAAACAAAATTTTTAAAGACCATACAAGCTAGCTATCCACATAACCGGCTCTAGATGCCATTGTTGGGTTTGCAAGAACACAAAATCTAGTTTAAACCCTTTAAACTTTCTGAAAAACGCAGCGAAGTTTAGCATTATATCACGTTTATAATCTGAAAATTTCATGTTCTAAATGATGTTTTAAGATAGAAAACAAACCCAAATCAAAAGGATCTTCAATATGTGAACAAACAAGCTATATACTTATGTAAATGCACATAAAATCACAGCCACAATGAGCTGTGATTACTACCTTTTTCAGCAGCAAAAAACCGACCAAAGAAGGAAGATTATGGATGAAAAAAAACGGCCAAGACTTCAAGGAAGAAGCCCTCAAGTGTGTATACCCCAAGTTCTTTGCAAAGGCATATTCTTGTTAGGAAGAACACCACAAATCAGCTCCCAAAATTCTTTCTTTCTTCCTTGTTTCCGTAAACCATAAGAGAGAGAGAGAGGAGTTGTTCAAGTTTGCATATCTTGAGATATGAGAGAAAATGGAGTGTTTTTGACTAGTATTGATGTGTGTTGTGTTCAACACAAAAGAGCCAATGATATATCAAGGGGGGGCGGCCGAAATATGTGTTTTAAAACTTTCCCCCTCAAATTTTAACACAACAATACATTAACTAGTCTTATAACTAGTTTATGCAATTAATCATTTAATTGTATAACTAGTATACTCTCATAATTTATTTGTGATGTTATTTAACTCACTTAACAACATTACAAATAATATTATTGAACAACATGTACTAATTATTTGTTCCATCTCATATGCAACTTGTTTAGAAAACCCATTTTCTAAATTGGTGTAAATATTTAATTGCATGATCATATCATCAATTAAATATTAATTGGTGTTTGCTAAGCTTGTTATTGGGTATAACCCGACTTGGATCATAACGTACTAACTGCATCAATATTCTACGTGTCTTGGGCATATAGAATCCAACATAATTCTGAGTAAATCTACTGGGTTTGACAATCCCCACCCGGGCTAGTCGTGCTAGCACAATCGTATGTCAAAAAGGGTGTTTAATTGACCTAATGTTTGTTGCTGTGACCTGGTATTCATAGCCGAGGCCTTCATTTACATTGTCAGCTTCAGTCGCGAACTTCATATACTTAGTAACTTGTTAAGTAGACTAGCTATCTACTAATATTACTTTGTTTACTATATCTGCTTACACTATGTTCTGTTTATCAAACCTGTGATCTCACCAACCTTGTGTTGACACTTTAGCATGTGTCTTTCAGGTTCTTAAGCGAGCACGACTAGGAGCACTGCATCATGTCAATCATTAACGTTGGGTCAATTGAATACATGTACATTTCTATCAACTTATACTTTATATGGTTTGGCGCGTGTCACGTCGTTTGAATTATAAACTAATAAGCTTCCGCAATTTCTATCATGTTTTCTTGTTTAACTCTGATTTGGGAAACTTTATTGTCAATGGTAAATATGTTTTATACATGTTGTGTCGTTTAGTGTAACTAATGGTTGAGATCCTGGTATGTCATGCGCCTAACGATATTACCCCGTTTGTGGAAATTGAGGGTGTGACAGATTGGTATCAGAGCCAATAGTTATAGTAAACTAAAATGAATTTTTGCATCTCATTTGCATTGCATTTAGACTATAACCTGATGCCTTAGTTACATGCACATAGACATGTTTAGCTTCATTAGTTGGCCTTGTCTGTTTGCTTACTTACTGGATTGCTTGGTTGCTCATTCCTGTGAGCAGTTCTTTGCAGGAATGGCATCATCATCATCTACACCTTCATCTTCTTCTCAAGGCAAGAGGCCTATTCACTATGATTCTGTACCACCATCTACGAGTCATTATCATTAGCCATTACGTCATAACAACAATGAGGAATGACTATGATCAGTCATTTGCTTTACCCTGGTATCCACCAGTTCATCGTGGGAGCACTACACTGAGTACATGACCAACCTGATTCAGGAGAAGAACGTCCCCTTACCTCCTGAGAGCCGACCTCGCGCTAGGTCTACCCCGGCTAGGGACCCTGATGCCCCTACTTTACCACCAATTCCTTGTCCTCCTAGCAGGCTATAGCAGCTTTGATAGCCACCCTACATATAGAGCGTAAACGTGTTACTGAACTGGAGAACAAAAAGGACACTGAAGAGGATAGCGAGAGAGTTTACAGAGGAAATCAAACAACTGAAGAGATGATTTGATAACTTCGTGAATCACTACAGCAGTTAGGGATCGTGTTACTGGACTGGTCAGGTAGGTCAATGGTGGAGAACAACGACTTGAAAACTTAGGGCTCACGTATTCTCCTAGAACATAGTGCCGAAACCTGAGGAGGAAGATCGTGACGAGGAATCGGAATAAGCACTAGAGGAGGAGGATCTGGAGGAAGAAACAGAAGAAGAGCCCGAGGAGCAGCCAGTTGATGAACCTGAGAACAACGCCAGATCGATCAACTCTCACTGATTCCCCTAGTCTATCCATTTTTATTTTTCTATCCATTAGACTTTCATTTATTTCCATACATAGGTGAAAAGGGTTTTTTCCCATCTGACTGATGTTTTTAAATTTTAGTATCTTGTTTAAGTTATTATAGACGTACTTACAATTCATTTAATCAAAATTATTATTTGAACCCTTTAGTTGAGTGTGTGCTAAATTCTTTAATTACTTGTACTTAAATGAAGTAGATATGTTGCATATTACTTATTTTTGTATGTTGTAATTGTTAAGAATGTCTGGACATGGCCGAGGACTTGGATGTGGTTGCGGTACCATTACGATGACACCAGCAGAGCTGGCGGCTCTAATCAATCAGCATGTGGCTGATGCCTTGGCAAACCATAATCCAAATCCGCAAGCCTCTTCGATCGGTAAGCAATACTAAATTCATTCCTGACGTTAACGTTCCATTAGTTTTGTTAAGCTGTAACATTCATTCCAAACTTCCAAAGTTCTGATCTAAATTTGTTACAAATCAAGGAGCCTGCACATTCAAGTCCTCTATGGTCTTTAAACCCAATCCAATCACTGGAGCAGAAGGAGCCGTAGACTTCTATGATGGTTTGAGAAGCTTGAATCAGTGTTCGAGACGTGTAATTTCCCAGTAGCAAATCGGGATAAGTACACCACCGAAACACTAGATAGAGCTGCGTTATCCTGGTGAAACACCCGGGTACAGATGCTAGGAGTTGAGATTGTCAACCAGACTATCTGGGAGGATTTCAAAAACTTGATGAAGGAAGAATACTACCACCAAAAAGAGGTGCAGAAGTTGGAGATAGAGTTCTGTAACCTTAAAATGATAGGTTCTGAGATCAAAGTGTACACTACTCGATCTCACGAGCTTGCTACCTTGTGTCCCAACATGGTCAATCCTCCTTTCATCAGGATGGAGAGGTACCTTCATGGTCTATCACCTAAGATTCAAAGCATGGTCACCGCTTCCAGACGAAACACCATACAAGAGCGATTCGACTGGCCCATAGGTTGACAGACTAGGCTGTAGCCAAGGGTAAGCTACCCCCGCGGGGTTCTATGTCAACTACCACTAACGACAACAACAAGAGAAAACGGAGTCTTGTCCCAGCAATAAATAGAACACATCTCAGTAGCAACCACAACAGTCTTGGAAGTTTGATAACTCCCATTCATCCAACCAATCATCTTCTTCATCACAACATAATAATGGCGACACTGGAACGCTACCTAAGTGTAACAGAAAAAATACCACCACAACGGGCCTTGCAACAAGAACACTTGTGAGAGATATAGTAAATTTAGCCATGATGCTAAGAATTGCCGTGTGAACTTAGCAGCTAAGCAGCCACACCACAGGGGGAAAAAAAGGTTGCTACAGTGTGGTCAAACCGGGCACATTAAGAGAAACTACCTGAAACTGAAGAAAAACAATAGTAGTGGTAATGGAGCTAATACCGCAATGGCAATGGCAATAGAAATAGCAATGGCAATGGTGGTGCCAATGTAGAGCCTTCGTCATGGGTTTAGGTGAGGCTTGTAATGATCCCTCTATTGTAATCGTTAAAGTTTCCATCAATGGTAGTTTTGCCTCTGTTATGTTTGCTTCTGTTGCTCATAGGAGTTTTATTTCGCATAAGTTCAGTCGATTACTAGATGTTAACTCTACAGCCTTAGACACGAACTATATAGTAGAAATAGCTGACGGTAAGATCATAGAGTCTTCTCATATATACCGAGGTTGTAAGATAAGTTTGTCTCGACACGATTTCAATATTGACCTTCTATCTACTACACTCGGTAGCTTTGATGTTGTAGTCGGCATGGATTGGTTGTCTAGGAACCAAGCCGAAATCATTTGTCATGAGAAACTCTTCTACTACCTTTTCCTGATGGAGAGATACTCACGGTGGAAAGTGACAAGAGTGGTGTTGTGGTTGGCATCATCTCTTTCATGAAGGCTCAGAAGTATCTGAGAAAAGGGCATTCAGTGATTTTAGCCCTAGTTACTTAAAATACCACTGAGGAGAAACGACCGGAAGACCATTATGCCATGCATATTGTAAGACGGCTCTGTGCATTCTCACATGTACATGTGTTAGTTTATCATCCATTCTATATGGATAAATTACAGGGGAAAGGTGTAGGTTATAGGTAGTGTATGCCATGTGAGCATCGAACGGTGTTTCTTATGTGTGTGTGTTTGATGAGTGAATGTGTGTGCCATGTGTGTACATAATATGTATTATGAGAATATTATATGTTAGGTCGTGTGTGGGTTGTATGTCATGCGTAATTCCATGAGTAAGAATTGTATATAATTTATGTAATCCATTTCATATTTTATATTAGGATATGAACGCGTAATTGCAAACATTACCTTATGGAGGTTATGGTAGATATCATACTTTAACATAAAGTGATTTCATACTATTAAAAGTATGACTTTTCTTATAAATAGGTCATATAAATAAAGTGTACTTGTATACGTGATAATCGGATTTCTTTACATTAGAGGTGAGCCTTGTGCTTGACTGTGTGGCTTGTTTATGGCGGAAAACAATCGTTACTCTGTGTCGTAACCGAACTGAGAACGCAAAACCGTACGACCACATCATTAATATTTAATATTAACCCTATATTAAATGGAATCCAGGTTAATCAGAACCCTAATCATTTGTGCTTTCATTACTAGTAGTGTGCATTCAAGGTGAGTTCTCAGCCCCACTGTACCAAGTTTCTTTGGAGTGAAAGAAACGTGTGTTCTAAACTTAGTGTCGTTGATCAGTATTACTGAAATGTCACCTGTTTATTAGTGTTATACCATACTTAATTCCTCATACTCGAACCTTTAATGTACATATTAGCGAGGTAATTCTGACTAGATCTACTGGGTTTTACAAACCCCACCAGGGCTAGTCGTGCTAGCATGACTATACATCAAATGGGTATTCAATTGACCTAATTTCTATTGCTATGACCTGGTATTCATAGTCGACGCCTTCATTTACATTGTTAGATTCAGTTGCGAACTTCATACACTTAGTAACTTATTAAGTAGACTAGCTATCTGCTGATAATACTTTGTTTACTGAATCTGCTTACATTATGTTCTGTTTATCAAAACCTGTGAACTCACCAACCTTGTGTTGACACTTTAACATGTTTCTTTCAGGTTCTTAAGCAACACGACGAGGAGCACTACATCATGTCAATCATAATGTTGGTTCAATTGAGTAATTTACATTTCTATCAACTTATACTTTTTTATTTCGTTTTACGCGTGTCACGCTGTTTGAATTATAAACTAATACACTTCCGTAATTTCTATCATGTTTTCTTGTTTAACTCAGAGTGAGATTTTTAATGTCAATGAGTAATTATGTTTTATAAATGTTGTGTCGTTTGGTGTAACTAATGGCTGAGATCCTGGTATGTCATGCACCTATCCGTATTACCTTATTTATAGAAATTGAGGGTTTGACAGTAAGTCTACCTTGATATCTGATGCAATAGGTGATTGTGAAATAAAATTGGATGCCATAGGTTCTCTACTAGGCTGTTTTTGATGACATTAGGTGGATCTTATGTAGTCTTAGGGATAGACTGGCTAGCAGCTTATGAGCCAATATCATGTGCCGCAAGAAGATAATTCGACTGACCACGCCTTATGGGAGTTCTTTTACGATTTATGGGGATAAGTTCGCACGGTCTCAAAAGTAATTCTGATGATTACGGATGAAAGTGTATGACATGTGGATGTGTTGCCTATCTAGCCTTTGTGAAGGACATGGATGTATCAACATCACGATTATTAGACGTGTCAATCGTGTGTGATTCCCTTACATTTTTCCTGAAGATCTATCAAGGTTACCACCTAACCGTGAGATTGACTTCCAGATTGATTTGTTACCTGGGCTCAACGGTTGCTAAGGCGCCATATCATCTAGCTCCCTCTGAGATGAAGGAACCGATGACTTAGTTGGAAGATTTGTTAGATAAGGGTTTTATTCTATCTAATATCTCTCCACGGGTGCTCCAGTTGTATTTGTGATGAAGAAGGACAATAATATGATGATGTGCATCGAATACCATGAGCTGAACAAATTGAAGCTGAAGAACCGGTATCCGTTATCGAGGACTGATGACTTGTTCGATCAGCTTAACGGTGTTGGTTGGTTTTCGAGGATAGATCTGTTAACCATCACCTGAAGGTGAAGGAACATGATATCCCATTATCCCTAAGAAAGCTTTTCGTAGGCATTATGGACACTACGAGTTTCTCATGATGTCTTTTGATTTGACTAATGTGCAAGCTGCTTTTATGGATCTTACGAATAGTGTATGCCGATTGATGTTAGACAGATTAGTGATTGTATTCGTTGATGACATTTTGATATACTCGTAGAGCAAAGAAGAGCATACCCGTCACCTTAAGGAAGTACAAGTTGTACGCAAAGTTCTCTAAGTATGTATTTTGACTACGAGAGTTTAATTTCTTGGCCATATAATTAATCCCGAAGGGATCATGGTGGATTTTATGAAAGTTGAAGCTGCAATGCAATGGAAAACCCCAAAGATGCCATCTGAGATTTGTAGTTTCTTGGGTCTGGCGAGATATTGCAGAAGAATTATCCAAGATACTCTAAGATAGCTTCTTTGTTAACCAAGTTGACTCGTAAAAATTTGAAGTTCAAATGGAGTTCAGACAAGGAGAATGCCTTCCAAGAGTTAAAGACAAGGTTAACTCAAGCCTCTGTCTTGACGTTACCCAAAGGGAATACCAACTTACAGGTGTATTTGGATGCTTCATATTCAGGCGGAGGTTGTGTGTTAATGCAATGAGGAGGTTATAGCCTGTGCGTCCCGATAGTTAAAAATCTACGAAGTTAACTATGCTACTCATGATTTGGAGTTGGCGGTTGTGGTGTTTACATTGAAGATTTGGAAGCATTACCTGTCTAAACCAAGTGCACTATCTTCATAGATCATAAGAGCCTAAAGTACTTCTGGAGCAAAATGATCTTAACATGAGGCAGAGAAGGTGGTTAGAGTTGATCAAGGACTATGACTACGAAATTCACTATCATCCAGGCAAGGTGAACGTGGTTGCTGATGCTCTTAGCTGAAAGGAATGACTTGAACTAATTTGGGTGAAGGCTTATCATTTGATTACGACACCCGATGTCATGGTCCAGATCAAAGAGTTCTAAGATTAGACGTGGAAGGACGATAAGATCAACTCTGAGAGAATGAAGGGCATATTTTACATTTGGAAAAGAACACCCTTGGTCTTAGGACCCAATTTAGGCAGATATGGATCCTTGCTACATTGATCTAAGGGGAAGGATTATGGATAATCTCACAAGACTCAGTATTCTATTCATCCCGGTGCTATTAAGATGTATCATGATTTGAAGAAGGATTATTGGTAGCCAGGGATGAAGCGTGACGTGGCAGAGTACGTGAGTAAATGTCTAATTTGTTTACAAGTGAAGGCAGGACATCAGAAACCATACAGAAAGATCCAACCTTTGGACATTCCTGAATGGAAGCGGGAGCACATCACAATGGGCTTCATTATGAAGTTACCTCGTACGAAGAGAGGTGTGATACCATTTGGGTGATTATGGACTGCTTGATGAAGAAAGGCCACTTTTTTCCAATTCGTGAGACGTATTCCTCAGAAAAGTTTGGTGGTTTTTCAGAGATAGATTGTAATTCATCATGGTATGTCGGTGTCTATTGTTTCTGATAGGGACAATCAGTTTAAATCAAAGTTCTATGAGCAATTCCATGATATGATGGGGACGAGGTTACATATCAGTACTGCTTACCATCCTTAAATGGATTGTCAGTTAGAAAGAATAATACAGATGTTGGAGGATATGCTTATAGCACGTGTTATTGACTTTGGAGGAAGTTGGATGAACACTTACCATTAGCGGAGTTTTCATATACTAACAGTTATCATGCCAGTATTGGTATTCTCTTTATGAAAGTTGTACGGTAGAAATGTAAGATGCCTGTATGTTAGGGAGACATTGGGCAAAAGGAACTGGGAAGTATTGAGGTGATCGAGGCCACGATAGAGAAGTTGCAAAAGATCAAAGCCTTCATGAAAGAGGCAAAAGACTGGCAGAAGTCTTACATTGATAAGAGGCGAAAGACCGGAAAAGTCTTACGCTGATAAGAGAAGAAAGTAGATTGAGTTCCAAGTTGGTGACAAGGTGATGTTGAAGGTATCTCACTGGAAAGTGATAATTAGGTTTCGGAAGCGATGAAAGTTGAGTCCAAGGTATAAGGTATATAGGGCCATCCAAGATTGTCGCAAGAGTAGGGAGGTACATCCAATATTCCATGTATCACATCTGAGAAAGTGTTTGGCTGATGACGACGTAGACGTGCCACTTGAAAATATCAAGATGGATGAACGGTTTAACTACGTGGAACAACCGGTGGCCATCCTCGAAAAAAAAAAGAGAAGCATTTATGAAATAAACTAGTTCCACTTGTACGAGTAAGTGGAGGCATAAGAATGGGTTCGACTCTACATGGATATAGAAGGAGAAGAGGCGGCATTATACGCAGTATTCGGGACTGACAGGTTTTGGAGAAGAAACCTAAATAAGGGGGTAGATTTGTAACACCTTGAAATTTCCAAGGAAACAAAAGAAGATGAAGTTCCCGCGCGAAGAAAAGTTCTCGCGCGAGAACCCAAGCGAGAAGTTGGGACAGGATATAAATAGATGAGAGCACCTGTTTGACCGTATCCTCGCGTATACTACTGTTGTTGTGAGAGAAAACCATGTTGTCGAGAGAGAAAGTGATGATTTGAAATGTTTAATGTATGTAACTCATGTAGTAACTCGTGTAGTAACTCGTGTTATGTACTACGAATGGATTAGTGATGAATATAATGCATGAATGTGTAGTTTTTGTTCGTAAAGCTCTTAGAAAAGTAGGTTTGGGGTTAGAATCTTCGAGACGTGAGTTTCTAGTCCCTTTTTATGCTAGTTTTTTTGTTTTGTGCATTATGCAAACTAAAATGATTGCTTATGCTCGAGATGATGTTGTTTATGGTGATGAGTATGAAATTTCAGCCTTAGACGCCATAAGTTGGGTTTAGGCTAGAAATCCATAAGTTCTCGCATGAATTAGATACCTTACACTGCCATGGATTTCAAATCTACTTAAGTTCTCGCGCGACATGGTGTTTTCGTACGACTGATGAGACTTGATGTGCAGGGGTTTGATTTTAGTAAGGTTCTCGTGCGAAAGTAGGTTCTTGTGCGAGATTATGTTACCGCATGAGCTTAGTTCTCGCATGCTTTGCTATGATATGCGTTATGTTATCACGTTCTACCCGTTTTCAAAATGATAAAGTTTTACGATATGTCTTTACTTGGTATGCTATATATATATATATATATATATATATATATATATATATATATATATATATATAAGTAAAGTATTATGTAATGAAAGCAAAAAATAATAATAACGAAAAGTAGAACGTAACGAATGAATGGAAGTCTTGCAAGCAAAAAGGAATGGATGTGCACAATCATGTTGTTGTTAGCTCAACTGGAGTGCGGCTTAGCTAGTCCATGAGGATGCGTTCCAGGGGTCTAATCCTGTGATTGACCAAACAAGACGGGATCTTTTTCGCTTTACCCCGGTACTGTAGTCATATTCTTGCACAATGTATGGGGGTTTATTTATAAGCCTTAGCACAATACCAGCTTCGTGCATAATGTAAGGGGCTAGCACATGGTATTGATCCATTACAATGAAAGATAATGATGAAAGAACGAATGGAATGAACGAAGATGGAAGATAACGAATGAATATACCGAGATGTACATATTGATGTATGCTCACATCTTAAAAGGAAATGTTCTTATCAAATGTAAAGTATTTTATTTGGCAAGTAGTCGATGAAGCTGAGGAGGTACAGGCATGGAAATGAAAGCTATTAGGATAGTTCAAGTCTGGCATCCACATTTTTGGGATAGATGTTTATATAATGGAAATTTTGAGATGTAAGAACATGGTATGATATTTTAACACGAATATAAGCTTTAAATGAAAATTTGTGTTTTCTACTAAAAATATTATGTTTATGAACGTTTTATGCTGCGAATGTCCAACTATATGGCTTCCCCCGAATAGGGTGTTACAATTCTTTAAAAGATACGAATTTAATAAAGACAAGATTGGATGGTTTAATAATTATTGAATATTAGAAAATAATGACAAATGTGAATTACATATTACAAGAGATACTACGATACACAGGATTTTGTTATGTGTATAAATGCGTATATGTGTAGTTGCATTATGTGCATAAATGCATATATGCATTGTGTGCATAGATGCATTATTACATATATAATTTACTACACATAGTATGTTAACTTGTATTACTTCAAATTTACATTATCACGTATCAACACTGACATACTACAAGTATTCTATTGGAGGTATTACCAATCACTCATTTGACAATTGAAACATGTGAGCGGTGACCATTATAGTACCCATATTTCTTCATACTTCAACCAATGATATAAATCAACTTCATCAAACATTATTTTCACCTAACTAATACATAATCATACAAAAAAATTAATAAATCAAATGTTGTTGTAATCTAACAAGAAATACTCCACTAATAATTAACTTTTTCTAGACATTATATTAGCAATATCAATATTTTATTTATACGAACTACAGAACATAAAATAAGTATATACATGTGACATCCTAACTACACAAGTCATCATATGAGTCTTCATAGTTATATTCATTTTGTTGACTAGATTTAACCATTAATGCCCTTCACTTATTGAGTTCTTGTGGAGAATCCAACATCTTTACATCAATATACATGTTTTGAAAATTACATACTTCCTTATTACCAACAATATTAAACCTCGTACACCAATCTAAAGTTATTTTTTTGAATTTTCTTAATTACAAGCAGGCTCATTCGATGTTTATGCAACCTTTTTGTTGTTTAAAATAGATTTAGCAACACGAGCATCATGAAATTCAACCACTAAACATTGCTTTCGTGTAGGTAATCACTTCTTTAATCTACAAGCAATACCATCAAAATATTATAATCGATTATAGAATGAAAAATATTGACATCGAATGAAATCAGTTACCCATTAAAGACAAATGCTAAATCACAAGTATTGATGGAATGAAATTGGAAAATAATAGTTTTTTTTTAGTCTGATCGTAGGATCAATTGAATCAATTGGGTATCCAAATCGATTTCTTTTATATCTTGATGAAATAAGAAAAATTGATGGCTAAATAATAAAAAATAATTATAGGTTGTCATGGAAGGGAGGCAACGATTGTATTTTAACCTCCACCAACTTAATTTATAGATATTAAATTACATTTTTTCACCTTTGGATAATTATTTAAATAAAATTTTGATAAGAATTATAAAAATCTGATTGGGTGTTGTTAGTTCTTTTATTTTTTTTACAAAGTATTGGTTCTTATCTTAAATCCCGTGTATATATATATATATGTGTATATGTATTTGTATATCTATATATCTATATATCTATATATCTATATATCTATATATCTATATCTATATATCTATATATATATATATATGTATATGTTTATATGTATGTATATGTGTATATGTACATATTATATATATATATATGTGTATAAATGTATATATATATATATATATATATATATATATATATATATATATATGTATATATGTATATATATATGTATGTGCAGGAACGTAGAAAGGTATGCACTTACAACACAACAACACAATGAGGAGAGTTTTTTAGAACACTTAACAGATCAAATAGGGAACTGATAACTTATGTGAAAGATGCTAAGAACACAAGTAAAAATGAGACAGAACAAGATAGCTAACAATACAAGTATATGGTTTTCAAGAATGCTGTATATTGCTTCTCAAGTTCTTTTACAAAGTGTTACCAAAGCATTGCCATCATTTTCAAAGTTACAAGTACTTGAGATACTTTATACTACATCCTACAGCCGGCCATGCTTTGAAGGCCAGCTGGATACATAAGACTAGACAACAACAAAATCTTATGTACAGTTAAAAGGCAGATTGCCTTTTGACTAGTGACTATGACATGCCATAACTCACATCCTAATATATTACAAAAAGGATAAAAGTACATAAAGTGGAAGGCTCAAACCCAAGACCTCAATGTACAGTTACCAAAAGCATGGACCTTTTCACCAACTCATGTAAGTTGGTGACCAAACAGAACTGTGCAGCGGAAAGGTGGTCTAGCTTTTTGGTAAAGTACACCAGATAAAAGCATGTTCATAAAAGTCTTCGGAAGAAATCTGTCTTCACTCTTTGGCTTTGGGACTTTGTCTATGAAGCTTCGGAAGACTTCACTTTTTGGCTTCGGAAGATGTTGGTCTTGGCTTTGGAAGATTTTACACTTAGAATGTTTTTCTAGTGCAAGGTGTAAAACTTCCGAAGTATTTCTACTTCAGTTCTTTAGAGCATGCATGCAGAGAGACTTTGGATGTTTTGGCTGCATCAGACTTATAGGAATCCTTACAAACTCCCCCTAGGCTGATGCTACCAAAACATTTGAAGATCCTTAGCTATTGACAGTCCTCATTATGATGATGACCATGCCCTTCTTTATTAGATGGTCAGGATCACTCAGACTCTCATAGTATCTTCTCATCTCAAGGAGATCATGCAGAGGTAGGTTGAATAGGTCTTTCCATGTGTAGACACCTTCACCACCTTCATCTCTGATCACATGCCATCTTTCTGGATTAGTAGTGAAAGTCCAGGATAAGATGGGTCTCTCAGATGTAAGAGGAGCCACTTGGATTGGAGTTGATTGGGCTGCCTCTTCATGCTCTTCCTCAGGTTGATCTGACTCATCCTGAGGTATAGAGGTGGATGATTTAGACTTTTTCTTCTCCTTTGACTTTGGTTAGAGGCCATCCTCTTCTTCCTCTTTAATGACTTTAACCGAGAAGACTGGTCTGCAGCACCTTGTTGATCAGTCTTGTCTTGCTCAGTTGGGTGTTCCTCCCTCACATGTTTAGAAGGAGAGGGAGTTTGACCCTGCTGTGGATCAGAAGATGAAGCTTGCTAAGACTCAGCAGGAGGTCCAGGTTGTGTTGTCTCAGGTTGTTCAACCTTAACCTCCACTTTAGGAGGACCTTGACTTGGAGGGGAGTGTAAGTCAATTAGCTCTCCACTTTTGATCTTCTGCTTGATTACCCTGATGTGCTCATCCATTGTGGATAGAGACATAGGGCCAAGTCTCCTTCTGGAGAGTCCGTATAGCTTCAACAAGCTCATCATCTTTTGTTTGTCAGCAGACTTCTTCATACTCTTTTTGATGAGATCTCTTGACTTTACAGCCTCTTCCCTCATCTTTTTCTTTGTTGCCTTTTGTTCTTTGAGTACTTTAAGTTCAAGATGTTTGATATATTCAAACTCAATGTACTTAAAGGACAAGGGAAGAAGTGCAAATGCCTGGTAGAAACCTATGGCACTCAGATAGTTGATGATATTTTTCCTATCTGTTTCTTTGCTATCTGAGGATCTTGTGTAGATGCCACAGTCTCTTGCATAGGGCTTTCTTGAACTGGGGAGAGTGTGGGAACATGCTTGTATAATCTTTTCTGACTCTTCTCCTCTTTGATTTAGAGAGTATCCTTGCATCCTCTGCTTCCTTCCTTTCTCTTGACATTTCCATGTCAGCCAGTTCATTAAGTTCCTATAAAAGGAGAGATATGATCTCATCAATACCATAGTTATTGGTCTGCATGTAAGTAATCCTGACTGCCCTCAACTCATCATCTTGAGTATTTGGTCTGGGGGCAGCCCTGATTGCAGCTTGCATGAATCCTGAAGACCCAGAGGAACTTTCTCCCTTTAGCTTCCTCTTCCTCTCTCTCTCTCTCCTCCTTCTCAATCTCCTCGGAAGTTAGAATCCTTTTCCCTTTGTCACCCACAGACCTTTGTGACACAGGGTGGAGAGAGCTTTGGCCTTTATTGCATGGTGTAGCATCCAAGCTCTGCCCAGAGAGAGGTTGTGATACACCTTCACCAGCAGATGTTTCACTGAGGGAATGAATTGCTGAAGTAGTTGTTGGTGTGACAGGGCTCTCAGGCTCTATCACTGGGCCTTCAGTCAAGGTTTTCCCTTTGAAGCTAATCTTATGGTCTGCCTCAACATCCAGTTGACTAATGATATAACCTAATTGCCTTTATCTCCTTCTTAGACTGAAGACTTCGGTAATTGTATTTTGAATCCTTTGTGCCATCCTGTCAGCTTGTCTAGATTGACTTGGGTTGACAAGTGGCATGTTGATCAGATCAAGACCTTCATAGTAGTTCAAGGTCTGAAAGTTGAATACATCTTGCTACCCTTGAACTCATTGAAGAATGAGGGCTCTTCTATCAGTATCATATCTCCACCCAGTGATGTAGTTTGAAGTTCCTTAGGGTGGAGATGACATAGCCCTTGGAATGCCTTCCTCAAAGAGACTCTTAATTAAGGAGTCTATAGAGTCCACATCAATGTGAACTTGAGGAAGTTACTGAGTATGCACAATTGCAAGTGAGGATGGTGAGTCCTTAACGTCTATACTCCCTAAAGAACTCCAAGGTTCTATGACTGTAATGACTTTCTCCCCCTTTTTCGTAGCATCACCCTCTTGCACAGTGAGCTAGGAGTTAAGTCAATCACATTCACAGGTTCTTGTGTTCTTGGTTGAGCTCTTCTTAAAGGTCTCCCAGCTAGTTGTTCCTTGAGATAGGATATCTCAGGTTGCTGGTCATTGACCCTGTTTTGCAAGGTATTCACCTGAGATTCAAGGTGACTAACCTTAGAGACTAAATAGGTGCATGTTTTTGACAATTGTTGCACCTTCGGGCTCAGATTCCCCTCATCTTCATCAGAAGAATTATGGGGGGATGAGAGAATTGGACCATAGTCTTCTCTCTCACCACCAGTAAGAGTTCTTAGTTGCTGGATTTCCTCTGCTCATTGACAGCTTCAGTTGAAGTGTCAATGGGCTGAGTTGCTATGGTTGAGGTCTTAATGATGTAGTCACTTGCAGAAGTAAGAGCCTCTTCCATATGGATCTCCTGAACAGGTTCAGAGAAATCCACCTCAGTAATGGGTGACTGATGAGGGCTAGACATAGGAGACTCAGGAGCACTCATGTCTCTTTGAGTAGGGGAAGAGTAGAGAGACTCATGATACTCACTGAAACCTAAGTATTCATCAGTATAGAATTCAAGGTTAGGAATGGGGTGGTTTAAGTCTAAAGGTTGGGGATGGTAACTGTCCCCTGAAGGTTGTTCACTTGAGTGTTGAGACTCAGAGTGAAGGCTTAAGGTAGTTTGGCTTGTGAGCTAATCAGGCTGAGCATGAGGAACCTCATCACTGATTCTTGAAGAAAAGGGAGTGGTTTGCTCCTCAGGGGAAGTGGGAGCTCTAGTATCCACTTCCTCTCATATGGGTGAGTGTATAGGAGCCTGCACAAACTCAATAGCTTGAGCAGGGGTTCGTTTGGATTTTCTTTGGTAGGTGAGGATTATTTGTGGGGTTCTTTTTGGTCGTTAGGAGGTGGAATGTGTGGGTTCAACACTAGCTTGTGTTGCTAGGTTGTCACCTTGAGCAGTGAGCTCTAACATTTTGGGGACAAGGGATGTTTCTACCCTTGAGAAGCCTATAGTTGACTTGTTCATGATATTGAAGATGCTGGGCTTCATCTGTCCCAATTTAAGAATATCACCTGTTTCCCTCAACTGTGAGCCCAGTTCACAGTTGAGAATGTATTGAACATATCTAGGAAACATGTAATACTCTAAGCAGTCCAAGTTAGCAAGCAAATTTGTGTAAACAAACTGAGAGTAGCTGAACTTGACCCCTTGAACCATTCTATACACTATAAAGGAGAGATCCACATGAATCTGGTCCCACCCTCTACGCTTGTTTGACAAGCTGTGGATAACCACATGGAGCAGGTCTTTCCATTGGGATGAGACCTTCCCTTTCTTGAAGGTCTTTACAAAGAAATCTCCCTCATAGCCCATCTGCTCAAAGGAGTGATGAAGATTGTCCTTCCTTGCATTGCAGCAGACAGTGCCTTCTCCCCATCCATGATGACCTCTTGGCAGGTCTTCCAAAATTCAAGAATGATCCTCAAAGAGAGTAGGATCAATGGTTAGGGAGGTGAAGTAGTTGGATAAAGCTAGAAAACGGCAAACCTCAGAGAAACTATCGTCTTTCTCAGAGTTCAACAAAGCAACCTGGTTGTTTTGCCTGTGAAGTTGCATAGAGAAATCAGGGTTGTTTCTACAGTTTAGATTGGCCATTGTGAGAAGCTTAAGGGTGAAGGAAAGTGAAGAACAAAGACAGTTTGGTAGAATTTAGGTTTAAGGAATAGTGCAATTGAAGAAGATAGTGAAAGAGCGGGGAACCGTTGGGTAAGTTAATGAAAGAGGATAAACTTTGAAATCCGGAAGTCGGTCCCACCTCTGAAAAAGGTTTCCTTTTGCCCAAAAAGTAGTTTTCTTAGAAGTCGAGAAGTCTTCCGAAGGTTATTTTGCTTTGGAAGTTCTGAAGAAAAGCTTCTGAGGGCAAATTGTCTTCGGAAGATATTTCAATGATTTATAGAGAATTTTGCTTTGGAAGAGATTTAAAACTCAGAGTTTTTATTCTAAGATGAATGAAAACTTCCGAAGGTAAATTACTTTTGGAAGAAAATTGCCTTTTTATTTTAAACATAAAAGTACTTAAGTTGATTTTAAGCTTCAGAAGATATTTCAGAAATTCTCTTCCAAAGGTAAAACTACTGAAGTAGATATTTGTTTGCTAAGACATAAGTTTCTTCCGAAGGTAATTTTAAATCTTCCGAAGGATAAAGAGATTAAAAATTTCCAAAAATCTAAGAAGTGTCTTTCAAAAAGATTTTTCTTCCAAAGAGAACAAGGGCTTATGAAGATGATAAAATAGACAACTTAGGACACACAAGTTTTAGAAATAATATGATTAAGTTTTGAGAAAAACTATTCAAAGTTAATCACCCCAATAGCTGATACAAGATATTTAAATCTCTATTCATCAAAAGCTTTGGTGAACAGATGAGCATATTGTTCATTTGTGTTAACTTTGACTAGTTTGATTAATCCTTTTTCAATGTTATCCCTAATCAAATGATACCTGATATTGATGTGCTTTGTCCTTGAGTGCTGCACTGGATTTTCTATGATTGAGATAGCACTGTTGTTGTCTATATGGATGGGAGTCTCGTTGAAGTTGAATCCATAGTCCAACATCTAATTTTGAATCCAAAGCACTTGAGCACAGCAGGTTGCAGCAGCAATGTATTAAGCCACTGCAGTTGATGCAGACACACATGATTGTTTCTTACATTGCCAAGATACTATCCTTCCACCAAGAAATTGACATCCCCCTGATGTAGACTTTGAAGTCATGTTGCATCCACCATAATCACTATTTGTATAAGCATACAGATTGAAGTCAGAATTCTTTGGATACGAAAGGCCAAAGTGATAGAGCACCTTTGAGATATCTTAAAATTCTTTTGACAGTGATTAGGTGTGACATCTTGGGGTTGGCTTGATGTCTTGCACAAATGCATGTAGCAAACATGATATCAGGCCTGCTAGCTGTGAGGTACATAAGAGACCCAATCATTGCCTTGTAGAGATACTTATCAACACACTCCCCCTCAAGATCAGGTCCAAGGGAGTGGTTTCTATCTATGGGTGTCTTAGCAACCTTATAATCAGTTATGTTGAATTTTTTAAGTATGTCTTGTACATACTTTGACTGACATATGAAGATGCCATTTTCAACTTGATTCACTTGAATTCCTACAAAGAAATTGAGTTCCTCCGTGGCACTCATTTCAAACTTGTGCTTCATCAGCTTCTCAAAGTCTTTGCAGAGCTTTGGATTAGTTGACCCAAAGATAATGTCATCTACATATACTTGTACTAGCATTATTTCATCTCCTATTCCTTTGATGAAGAGAGTTCCATCAATAGTACCCCTTTTGTAGCCATGCTAACAGAGATAATGAGATAGAGTCTCATACCATTTCCTTGGTGCTTGGTGCATCCTATAAAGAGCTTTATCAAGCTTGCAGACATAATCAGGATGATCAGGATCTGTAAACCCAGGTGGTTGTCTGACATACACCTCTTCATCAATCACCCCATAGAGGAAAGTATACTTGACATCAAGGTGGTAGACCTTGAAGTTCATGGATGCAGCAAAAGCTAGGAATATCCTAACAGCTTCAAGTCTTGCTACAGGAGCAAAACATCTGTGTCGTCAATTCCATCTTCTTGAATATACCCTTGAACAACTAGTCTTTCCTTGTTCTTGATGACAAGCCCTCTATCATCCTTCTTATTCCTGAACACCTATTTCGTTCCTATGGTATTGAAGCAGCTCCTCTTGCATAGATTCAACCCAACTTCCATCCTTTAGAGCCTCATCAATCTTTTTTGGCTCTATCTAAGACAAGAAACAAGAGTGAAGAGAAACATTTGTATCATGGGTTTGCCCTCTTGTTCTTACCCTTGAATCAACATTTCCAATGATGTTTGTGGAGGGGTGAGACTTATGGATCCTTAGCTGAGGGATCATAGCAAGTTGCCTAGACAGATCTAAATTAGAGAAATTTTGATCTAGCAATGAGGATTCACCCTCCATATCCGCACATTTATCAAGATTGACTTGATCCAATGAGTGTGTGACATCATTAAGATTTTCTTCAATGGAGTGGTTATCAGCATCAAGAAATTCCTGATCACTTTCACCACCACCATTTTCTCCAACATTTAAAGCTCCTTCATTTGAGTTTTGTGCCTCTAAGCTGGAATTTCAAGGCAACCCAGAAGTATCAACATGATCTGTCATTGATGTGCTGAAAGAAACTTCATTGCAGATATTAGTTACCACTGGAGTTGAAGATGCGTAGCTTGAAGGTCTTCTTAGCTCAAATCTTGGATCAGGATCACCTGGAGGTAATATATCTATGGACTCTGAAACATGCTCAGAAGGTTTGTTAAAACAGTTGGTAACTAAATCAAGATCAAGTAGCCAATCCGGACCAGAACCTTTCATACTAGGAGTATGCTCATTGAAAGTCATATTGGCTGACTCCTCAATTACTCTAGTTCTGAGATTGTATACTTTATAAGCTTTATTTTGAGAAGAGTATCTAATAAAGTGTCCATTATCTGATTTCTCAGCAAACTTGGCAGTTTGATCTTTGGTATTCAAGATGGTGCAAGGACATCCAAATGACCTGAGAAATCCAATAAAAGGTTTCCTCTTGTGCCAAAGTTCATAAGGAGTCTTACTATGTGTTTTAACTACTAAAACTCTGTTTTGCACATAGCAAGCAGTGTTCACTGCCTCTGCCCAGAAGGTGATGGGTAGTTTAGAGTCGGACAACACAGTTCTTGCAGCTTCAATTAGTGTTGTTTCTCCTCTCAGTAACACCATTTTGCTGAGGAGTCCTGGGAGCATTATATTGTCTTGTAATACCTTTTTCATCACAAAATGTATCAAGGATTTGGTTCTTGAATTCAGTTCCTTGATCACATCTTATGGTTTTGACCTTGTGATCACATTGATTCTTAATTCTTTAGATGAAACTCTTCAAAATCTCAGGGGTCTCATCCTTAGTTCTAAAAAGAAGACTAAAGTGAATCTTGTAAAGTCATCTATGATCACTAAACAATAAGAGGTCTTTCCTATACCCATTACACTGGTGGGGCCAAAGAGATCCATATGTAATAAGTGTAGGGGATTAGTGATGGAATTTCATTCTTTTGGCTTATGAAATACCATGTGTTGCTTCCCTTTCAGGCATGCAACATAGTGGTCATCACTTGTAAACTCTTTCTTTGGTATTCCAGTTACCAAATTATTCTTAATTAATTTATTCATGTTTTTAAAGTTTACATGGCACATTCTTTTACGCCAAAGGAAAGATTCATCACTATTTGCTTTAGATAGAAAGCATGAAACTTCTCCTAAGGGAGATGTTTCTTGCAAATCTATCTTGTACATGTTCCCTTTTCAAGGGGCTCTAAGCAAAATGTGCTCATGAGGAATGACCACCCCGGCCTAAGAACAATGCACTCATGCTCAGTAAACAGCATGTTATGATTCTAATCTCAAAATTGGGATACACTCAAAGATTGTACCCAAGCTCCTTGACAAAGTTTACCTTCTTAATGCTGAGCTTACCATTTATGACCTTGCCCCTTCCAGTAATTTTAACCCCCTGCATGTCCTCCGAAAGAAACTAGTCCTCCATAAATTCTTTCAAACTTTGGAGTAGTGACCTATTGCCTGTCATGTGCCTAGAATAGCCACTGTCAATGATCCATACATTTCTGTTTGTTTTGAGCTGTTCCTGCATAAAAGAGATGGTTAGTTACATTTGGAAATCTAAGCCTCATTGGTCTTGGACTGATCAAAAGAAGTTGAAGACAATGCAATAGTAATTGATCCTATAGTCATGCTAGAGAGATCATTTGCTAAAGTTGATGAAGAACTCTCAGCCACTTGGTCTTTCTTTGTCTTCCACACCACCTTTGGAAGTTTAGACTTGACATTCAATACTTCAGAAGTTTTGTTGACTTCAGAAGTTTTAATGACGGGACCTTTGGAAGATCTTGCTTTCACTGCAGCAAGCTTCAGTGCTTCAAAAGTATTCCTTTCTTCCGAGACCAAATTTTCTTCCAAAGGCAAGTTTCCACTTGTTTTCTTCTTTTTTTGGAGCTTCTGAAGGAAAAAGATTTTCCTTCCGAAGCTTGTTTTTTCTTCTCCAAACTCTTAGAAGTTTCTTTCTTAGTAATGTGGAGAGTACTCTTTGGATTGTAAACACAATCCTTAGCAAGATGAGAGGGAATCCCACACATAACGTAGTCCATTTTCTTCCTTCTAGAAGTCTTCTTTTGTGAACAAGGCTGAACTTGATCATATTTCTTCTCCATTTTCATCTTTTCAGATGTTGTGGCAATTCTTGTGGGGATAGAACTACGTTTGGAGCTTGATGGTTCATGTTGTACAGTAGTGGTGCACAATTGATCAACCTTCTTGATGATGGGATGATTTAGACATGAACTAGAACTCTTGTTGTTGGAGTTCAAGTTTGTGTCTTTAGCCTTAACCACTTCAAATCCTGTAGAAATAAAGACTTGTTTCTGTGTAGAGTTGAAGGTGGCCTTGATCTCTTGAGCCTTCTTGGACTTTCTTTTGGCCTTTATGATCAAGTTCTTTCTTTTGGACTTGGTCATCCTAACAGCTTTACTCTCCTCAGAGGGATGATGAACCTTCTTAGAATGCTCTTCTTCACTCTTCTCAGAGCCATTCTTCACCATCTCCTCTTCATCATCTTCAGTCAAGGGGCCTATGAGGGGAAGGTCATCTTCATAAGTTCCACACCTAGGAGATCTTATAGACAAGATTGTGTGTGGAGGAACTATCTCACTAGATCCCAGTCCCTGCTTACTTTCATAACAAACTTTTGCATGAAAGGATGAGGATATTATGTTCTTGAAGGTCTCTTCATCAAGAACATATTTTTCTGCCTTGGCATTGCTGATCATAAGCTAGCCTGGCATTCAGTTAACTTAGTTATAAGGTCTTTAATCTGAGTCCTGTAGTTTGTGTGCTCATGTTTAAGAGCTGAAATGGTTTTCTCTAAGCCCTCTATCTTAAGTTTATAATCATTTTTAGCCCTTTTAAAATAAGCTTTTAAAATATTTAAGGACTCAAGATCAGATCTCATTTCTAAGTTATAGGACCTGTATCTATTAATTTTAGCAATACATTCAGGAGTACAAAGATGTTCCAATACCTTGGCTTCATCATGATATGAGTGCTTGGTTTGGAGATGCATCCTCTACCTGAAAGCTCCAATCAAAGCCTCCTTCTTCAACAGCAACTGCAGCTTGCTGCTTTGTCTTCTTATTTTAGGGAGCTCTCTCGTGTAACTTGGTCTGGCTTGTGTTTGACCACCATTTGTCCTTGGTGCCTTACACTCCCTTGCAAAGTGTCCCATCTGGTTACAGTTGTAACACTTTACTTTGCTTTTATCCAGCCCAAACTTTCCACTGGTTGCATTGCTTGGAAACTACCTCCCTGTCCTCTTGTAGAACTTCTTGGCTCTGTGAGTGAGAAGAGCCATCTGCTGAACTATCTCCGTGTACTCCAGATCATCTGGATGGATACAGTCCAAGCCTTAAAGGGTGAAGAGAAAGTTTCCTGTGATTTCATCAGCAGAGACAAAAGCATAAGAAGAGCTTGTTTCTTGGAAGGGACTTCCTTGAGTGTAGCTTTCTCTTGGAGTCTCTGGGAAGGTGATGAAAGGAGCCTTTTGTGAGTTATCAGGGTAGTATATGAGATGATGTTATGGTTCAATGTCTTCCCTTTCAAGTACATGAAGGGCTGAACTCAGTTGATTGCTGGAGTTACCAGATGAGTTTTGCATATTCATGAATCATCTCCATCTGGTATCCACTAAGAATACCATATAACTCTGTAAGAGTAAGAGTCTTAAGGTTCTCAGTCTTCTTGATTACAATACAGTAATGTGTCCATTGTCTAGGAAGAGAGGACATAAACTTCCTTACAATGTCCCTGTTGTCAAGAGTTACTCAACATCCATTAGAGTATCCATAATCTTAACATACCTGAGGTATTGTTAAGTCATGGTCTCACCTACTTTGAAGATGAAGTTTTCAAACTGCTGCTTCAGGAAATCCTTCTTATTCTCCTTTGCTTTTTTGGACCCCTCATACATAAGCTTTAGTGCTTCCCATAGTTCCTTGGCAGTTTTGCACTTCTTGAAGCCTCTATAGATGGAGTTTGGGAGAGCAGTTTGAAGGGCTGTCATGGCTTTTTCATCAATATCTATTCTTTTTTTGTCTTCATTAGAATAATCAGTCACATCCTTTGGAATCATACCACCACCAGTAGGAGATGTGGTGCTTGGTATGTAAGGTCCTTGAATGGAGACTTTGTCATAGTTCCAGATGTGGTGGTTGGTACTCATTGCCACATCCTGGAGTCTTGAGACTTGATGAAGCCTTCCATTCTTTGACACCAAGTATCAAAGTCTTCAGGAGTGATAAATGGAGACTTTTTCATAGTTCCAGTTTCCATATCAGCTTTAGTAATAACTGCCATTTGAGTTGTTAAGTATTATGTGTGTGTGAAGGATCTTAAGATGGTGAAATCTTATATCAAGAGCCTAGAATGATCTGATACCAAATGCAGGACAGTAGAAGGGTATGCACTCACAACATAACAACACAATAAGGTGAGTTCTTTAGAACAATTAACAGATCAAATAGGGAACTGGTAACTTATGTGAAAGATGCTAAGAACACAAGTAAAAATGAGACAGAACAAGATAGCTTACAAGACAAGTATATGGTTTTCAAGAATGCTGTATATTGCTTCTCAATTTCTTTTACAAAGTGTTACCAAAGCATTACCATCATTTTCAAAGTTACATGTACTTGAGATACTTTATACTATATCCTACAGCCGACCATACTTTGAAGGCCAGCTGGATACATAAGACTAGACAACAACAAAATCTAATGTAAAGTTAAAAGGCAGATTGCCTTTTGACTAGTGACTATGACATGCCATAGCTCACATCCTAATATATTACAAAATGGATAAAAGTACATAAAGTAGAAAGCTCAGAACCAAGACCTCAATGTACCGTTATCAAAAGCATGAACCTTTTCATCAACTCATGTAAGTTGGTGACCAAACAGAACTATGCAGCGAAAAGGTGGTACAGCTTTTTGGTAAAGTACATCAGATAAAAGCATGTTCATAAAAGTCTTCGGAAGAAATCTGTCTTCACTCTTTGGCTTTGGAAGACTTTGTCTTTGAAGCTTCAGAAGACTTTGTCTTTGAAGCTTCGGAAGACTTCACTTTTTGGCTTCGGAAGATGTTGGTCTTGGCTTCAGAAGATTTTACACTTAGAATGTTTTTCTAGTGCAAGGTGTAAAACTTTCGAAGTATTTCTACTTCATTTCTTTAGAGCATGCATGCAGAGAGACTTTGGATGTTTTGGATGCATCAGACTTATAGGAATCCTTACAGTATGTGTATATATATGTATATATATATGTGTGTCTATATATATATATGTTAATAACAAAAAATAATAAATAATTATAAAACAAAAAATATCATGTGTATAACCATGTAAGGTTTATACTTAAGGAAAACATAAAAAAAATTATAAAATGAAGAATAAAATAAAAATAAAAAATAAAACACAAAAAATTTCTCTCATTTCCCTCTTTCATAAAATAATTATAAAAAATAAAAAAAACCTTTTTTACAAAATTTGTTTTACACATGTATAATACCGGATTTACACATATGTTAATCCGGTATTTGTAAATCCGATAGTACGCATGTGTATAACCATGTAAGGTTTATACTTAAAGGTTGATGCAACCAAAGCAACCAAAGAGCTTTCAGCATGCATGCATGAAGTATAGAGTAAACTCACTTCGGAAGTTTTACACAACTCACTGAAATAAGCCAAGTGTAAAATCTTCTGAAGCCAATTGACAAAATCTTACAAAGCCAAAGATAAAATCTTACAAAGCCAAAGATGAAATCTCCCGAAGCTTCAGACAGAAAGTATTCTGAAGCCAAAGACTGATTTCTTCCCAATATAGAGAAGACATGCTTTCTGTTATCACCTTTTGACAAAAGCTGGACAACTTTTCGCTTCCATTCTAAAAACTCACCAACTTAGATAAGTTGGTGAAAAGATCCATGCTTTTGTCAACTGTAGATTATGATCATTGGTCTGTAACTTTCTACTTTTGTACCTTTTATCCTTTTTGTAATATATTAGGATGTGAGTTGTGGCATGTCAGAGTCACAAGTCAAAAGGCAATCTATCTTTTGACTATACATTGATCTTATTGTCTAGATTAGTATTTCCAGCTAGCTTTTAAAGTATAGACAGCTGTAGGATGTAGTATAAACCGACAAGTCTTTATCTTTATGCTTTATAACACTTGTAAAAGAACTTGAGAGCAATATACAACATTCTTAAAAACCGAACTTTAACTTGTTCTTGTTCTTAGTTCTACCTCATATTTACTTGTGTTCATAGTATCATCAACCAAAACATGCTTTTCTATTTGATCTATGAAGTGTTCTAAGTCTCTGCTTATTATGAAACTGGTTGTATTTATGACAACCCGTGTTTTTTTCCAGGTAACTATCGTTCTCGTAATCTAACCTCCCTCCAATGTTTTTCTTTTTATTAATAAATTTTATTATTATTAGTTGACAATGATCATTATTAAAATTTTATTAATTGTTAACTTAGTTACTATTTTAATTACCATAATACTTAACTTATTATTTTAACCACTAATAATTAACTTCAAATTTGACTAAACTTAATTAACACAATGTTAATTATATAACTAAGAGGACCTTTGTGCCATTTGTTTTTTTAAAAATCCATGCTATACAACCATAACCTCTCTATCAGCACCCCTCCATTCGCAAACCCTAAATCCTTGACTCTTACGGCAGCCTCCAACCATCATGAATCGTCACCGCGCATCCTTCGCCGTTCTTTCCTTCACTATCGCAAGTCCTCGTTAACCGACGAGCAGACGTGAGAAGCTATCAAGCGAAACCGTACGGTACAATTTCCTCCTTGTCTCTTGGACTTTGTTACGTTATGGGTTCGGGATTTCAATTTCGGTCTACGGTTCGCTACACGTTCGCGTATACAAACAACGGTCGTTGTGGTTGGTTAGTTTTGGGGTGTACCCGGTTCACTAGTGGTTTCTAGGGACTGGTTTAGGGTTGTCCGAGGGTCATCTTATGGGTTCTACGTGCGTGTTTGTTGTATTACTTATGGTTTGTGTTGGGTGTAAACTGCATATGTGTATTTCTGTGGGTGTGTGTGTGATGTTTCTACAATTTGTGTGTGTTCATGGTGTGCGTGGGTGTGATTCTAAGGTGTATTTGTTTGTGTCGTTATGGGTGTTGTACATGGAGTGGATGTATGTTTGTATTTGATGCACAAGGGTTGTGTTTGTGAGGTTTGGCATGCATACGCATGCACGGTGATCATGTGTTATTGGTGTATGTGGGTTCCTTATGCATGTGTATGTATGGGCTTTGGTTGAGTGGTTATGCTTATGACCGTAAATGTTGAGTGGGTGTGTTAAATTGGTGTGAAATTTTTGTGATGGTGGTTATGCTTGGGTGGTTGGTGGAGCAGTATAATGAATGTATATGGTGTGTGGACAATCTATATAAATAATACGGTTGATATGATGTTATGTATGTGAGTACTATATGGGTCAGTTAATTAACTCTAATTTAGGAAATTTCATAACTAACAGTATTACGCCGTTTGTGGAAATTGAGGGTGTGATCGATTGGTATCAGAGCCATTAGTTAAAGCGAACTAAAATGAATTTTTGCGTCTCATTTGCATTGCATTTAGACTATAGCCTGATGCCTTAGTTACACGCACATAGACACAATTAGCTTCATTAGTTCGCCTTGTTTGTTTGCTTACTTGCTGGATTGTGTGATGTTGCTCATTCCTATGAGCGGTTCTTTGCAGGAATGGCATCATCATCATCCACACCTTCTTTTTCTTCCCGAGGCAAGAGACCTATTCACTACGACTCTGTACTTCCATCTACGGGTCCATATCATTGGCTATTACGTCATAACACTAATGAGGAGTTTGACTATGACCAGCCATTTGCTTTACCCGAATATCCACCAGTTCATAGGTGGGAGTATCACCCTGAGTATACGACAAGCCTAATTCAGGAGAAGAATGTTCCTTTACCTCTTGAGATCCAACCTCGCACTAGTTCTATCCCGAATAGGAACCACAATGCCCCTACTTTACCTCCACTTCATTGTCCTCCCGAGCAAGCCATAGCAGCTTTGCCAGCCACCCTACATGTAAAGCATAAACGTGTTGCTGAACTGGAGAATGAAAACAGGACACTGAAGAGGATAGCGAGAGAGTCTACAGAGGAAATCAAGCAACTGAAGAGACGGTTCGATAACTTTATGAATCACTACAACAGCCTGGTGGATCGTGTTACTGGACTAGTCATGCGGGTCAATGGTGGCGAACAATGACTTGCAAACCTAGAGGCTCATGTCTTCACCTAGAATGTAGTGCCAGAACATGAGAAGGAACTGGAAGAGGCACCAGATGAGGAGGAATCGGAGGAGGAACCGTAGGAAGAGCCCAAGGAACAGCCAGACGACGAACCGGAAAACAACGCTAGATCCATCAACTCTCACTGATTTCCTAGTCTATTCATTTTTCTAGTCATTAGACTTTCATTTATTCTCACACCTAGATAGGAAGGGTTGTTTCCCATCCTAATGATGTTCTTGAATTTTAGTGTTTAGTTTGATTTATTATATACGTACTTATGATTCGTTTAATCAGAAATTATATTTGAACCCATTAGGTACGTGTGTGCTAAATTCTTTTAATTACTTGTACTTAAATGAAGTAGATATGTTGCATATTACTTATTTTTGTATGTTGGGATTGTTAAGAATGTCTGGACCCTAGTAGAGTTGGCGGCTCTAATCAATCAGCACGTGGCTGATGCACTCGCCAATCATAACCCTAATTCGCAGGCCGCTCTGATTGGTAAGCAAATACCAAATTCATTTCTGACGTTAACATTCCATCAGTTTTGTTAAGATATAACATCCATCCCAAACTTTCAAAGTTCTAATCTAAATTCAATACAGGTTAAGGTGCATGCACATTCAAGTCCTTTATGGACTATAAACCCAATCCGTTCACTGGAGCGGAAGGAGCCGTAGGACTCCTATGCTAGCTTGAGAAACTAGATTATGTATTCCTGATGTGCAACTGGTCGGTGGAAAATCGGGTTAAGTACGACACCTGCACACTAGATGTAGTTGCATTATCCTGGTGGAACACCTAGGTACATATGTTAGGGGTTAAAAGTGCCAACCAGACTACTTGGGAAGATTTCAAGACCTTAATGAAGGTAGAATACTGCCCTCATGAAGAGGTGCAGAAGTTGGAGGCTGAATTCTGGAACATCAAGATGACAGATTCCGAGATCGAGGCGTAGACTACTCGATCTCACGAACTTGCTACCTTGTGTCCTAACATAGTCAATCATCATTTCTTAAGGATTGAGAGATATCTTCATGGTCTGTCACCTGAAATACAGAGTATGGTCACTGCTTCCAAACCAAAGACCATACAGGAGGTGATTAGACCGGCCCATAGGTTAACGAACCAGGCTGTAGCATAGGGTAACCAACCCCGCGTGATTCCACGTCAACTACCACTGATGGCAACAAGAAGGGAAAGTGGGAATCCGGTCCTAACAATAAGCAGAACTTATCTCAGTAACAACAATAATAGTCACGAAAGTTTGAAAATTCCTCTTCATTTATTGAATCATCTTCCTCATCACAGAATGGTGGTGGCTATACTGGTACGTTACCTAAGTTCAACAAGTGCAATTACCACCACAACGGGCCTTGCAACAAGAATACCTGTGAGAGATATGGTAAGTTTGGCCATGCAGCTAAGAGCTACTGTGTGAACTTAGCAACTAAGCAGCCATCACAATAGGAGGAACAAAGAGGCTGCTACGAGTTTGGGCAAACCAGGCACATCAAGAGGAACTGCCCAAAACTGAAGAAAAATGATAGGGGTGGAAATGGTGCTGATAACTACAATGGTAATGGAAACGGAAACAGCAATGGGTAATGACAATGGTGGTGCCAAAGGTAGAGCCTTCATGATGGTTTAGGTGAGGCTTGTAATGATCCATCTATTGTAACTGGTAAATTTTCCATTAATGGTTGATTTGCATTTATGTTGTTGAGTCTGGTGCTGATAGGAGTTTCATTTCACATAATTTTAGTCGAGTACTAGATGTTAACTCTATAGCACTAGACACGAACTATACAGTAGAAATAGCTGACGGTAAGTGATAGGATCAAATGCATCAATCTGTAACAAATTATATGAACAATTCAAAGAAACACAAACAATTGTAATCAAAACAAGCAAATATCAATAAAATTCTCAGTTCATTGATATAGCAAAGTCAATTACAAGAGTAAGAAAGCAGCACATACAAAATTGTTACGTCTACTTAATTCTACTCTAGACTAAGCTATTTATACTATCAACAAACAAAAGACTATCTATTTATAATTCTAGTCCCTATACTAAGGAAAAATTGTAAAAGACACACTAAGACTAATGTTAATCTTTCTAGAGGACTAACAATACTCCCCCTAAGATTTACATTTGTCTTCAGTCGTCAAACGTCTTCTGCTTCATATCTTCATTCTTCTTTTTCTTCAATCTTCATTCTTCTCTTCATCCTTTGTCTTCTATCTTTCATCTTTAAACTTCAAAGAAGTCTTCAGGTTCTTCTTTTACTTTGAACATCGGTTTCTTCTTATACAATTCTATTTCTTTCAAAGCATTTTCAATTGAAGACTTAAATTTACCAGCAAGCACAGCTTGTTCTGGTTTTGATTCATTTGTTTTGATCTCCATTATCTTCATTCTTTCCAATGTATATTTTGATAAGCATGCAATGTCAACATTTGCATACAACTCAATAGGATTTCTGCTTTCTTTGCAATAAACTTCTAACACTCATTTTCTCGAAATTCTCATGAATTCAATATCTTTTATTTCTCTTCTCACAATATTAGCATACGCAAGAGCTTTTCCCAATGAGATTCTCTCCATAGCAGCATTCATCACATTGATAACAGAGAGAAAATATTTCTTGTCTTGCTCTGCTATCTCAGGTGATACTTTCCCAAATTTTTGAATAGACAAAAATGAGATATAGCTCGGATGGAGTAATTTCAACTCAAAAGCACCAAACAGAGATATCATGTCCTCATCCCAATGTTCAAGATTTCGGACCAATTTGAGTTCAAAAGTTTCTGTGTTGTAAAACCATCTAAGAATAGGTTTGGTCTTTTGATTTCCATCAATCACCTTCAAACCAGGAGTAGTCACTTTTTCAAAATACTTATCCCAAAATTCAAGCATAAAGTGCTCTTCTTTCGATTGTAACCCTCTAATCTTCTTATTCTTCTTGAGCATAGAAAAGTATTCCTTGTCTTCTTGATCACATCGAGTCTGAAGGAAATTACTTGTTCTATCTAGCCCTCAGCTCAGAAGTTCTACAAACATTTCACCTCTTTTATCTCCAGAAAGGTTAATCAATGGAAGTTTGTTCAGTTCTTTCAAGTCTTGAACTGGAAGTTTAATAATGCTCGAGTAAAAGTGATAAACATCACAAACAGCATTTACTCGTTTAATCAGAAAAGCATGAAAAACTTCATCATATTTCCAAGCTATTATTTTAACTTGGTTAGTGAAGTCAGGTGCAATCATAGCATTTAACTACTCTGCTACTGATTGACCTTTCTGCAACACATTTCTAACGAAATCACCAGTCCATCTTGCATTATCAAAAATGTGCTTTTGATCCGAAGAAGCTTTGTACACTTGTTGTTCAGATTGTGGAAACATTCTGATAAGCTGTTGTCTTCTTTCATGTGCACTTGTCTTCTGTGCCATTTGCTTTATTTCTTGAGGCTTCAAGACTCTTGTTCTTTTGGTGATGTCTAAATATTGAGGGTTGTCAGTATCTAGAATGATCATTTTTTTGATTGTTTTTCAGTTTGTTGAAAACTTTTAACAAGATTTCTCAACGAAACTGATTGGAGTCTTTTCAACCTTTTCCAAGGATAATTTCTAGCTTGCAACCATGACCTTAAAGCTGGAATGCTCATTTCATCAGGATCAGGATGGTGCAGCTCTGAACTTGGAATTTCTTCAACATTAATACTTTCTTGTGCTCTGTTCCATTCACCATGTTCCATAACTATCTCGTTAGGATCAACAGGAGCAACAGATTCAGCAGCAATACATTTCTCGTACTCGTCATTGATTTGAGAAACTGTAAGCCCATCCAAAAATATTCTGTTGTACTTCCTCTTCACAAGATAATTATATCTTTCTTCAAAGCCTTGGGGAACATCATCATGAACTTGCACTTGTTCAAATAAAGAAGTATTTTCAAATTCTTCTTCAATATATTCATCATCAAGCCCTTCATTGAACCATTCATCATCAAATTCTTCTTCAATGTCTTCCAATGCACCAATTTTCTCTTGGCTAACTGGTTCTTGTGCTTCTTGAATCTCTTCTTCAATAGTCTTTTCAATTCTTTGAACTTTTGATGAAGATTCAGGTAAACTGAATAGTCAACTTCATCAATCTTCCTTTTTCCTTTATTTATTTCAACATTTTCTTCAATATCAATATGTACAATTTCAGCCACAATCTCAACTTCAGGAGAAATTGGCTTTTGAGATTCTTTTGCTTTAATCAACTCTTCTTTTAACTTCTTAGTTTCTTCAAGCAAGTTCTTGTTTTGCTCTTCAAGCATGTCATAATCCTTTATCATTACTTCAAACTTTTTGATTACATCTTCTTTGTCTTTTGCATAAATCACAATCTTTTCTTCCTTATTCTTATTTTCTTCCTTTAATCTTTCATTTGCTTCTTTTAGATCTATCGTCTCCTTTTCAAGAGATAAGTTCATCTCTTTTAGCTTTAAATTTTCCTCTTTCAAATCATTTATAATTTTCTCTTGAGCAACATTATCATCTTTAAGCTTTTCAATCTCATCTACATCCAAGATTTCCTCAGTTTGTACAGACACATTGTGTGTTGTAGAAACAGGCACTTCTTGATTAAACAGAAAAGCATCCACGAAATCATACTCAAAAGTTTGATTTTGCACCTCAGGCTCATGTTCCACCTCTATATGAATTTTAGCATCTTCATTTTCAACTTCATGAATAACTTCATCATGTACATCACCACCCATTGTTCCTTCACTTTCATGTTGAGCTTCAGTAGCATGCTCAGACATGGTTCTATCACTACTTAATGATTGGTGTGTTTCAGTACACCACCATCATCATCATCATTATCATCAGAAGAAGATGAGCTATCATCATCATGATCTTCATCATTCTCATCATCATCATTTTGATCATCATCTTCTTGAGGATGGATAAGGGGAAATTCATCTATCAAATCAGCTGGATCTATTGGTTCTCCTTCCAATAAATGAAAGTGATCCACTGTGATATCCACCTCATCATTAGCTACATTTCTCATATAGACAAACATTGGAACATTTGGAGCACCTGTCAACATTGTTAGTTTCTTGTAAGTAACTTCAGACATGTGTTCCAAGTCCAGTCTATCTCCACCTACTCCATAGACATGAATATCTGGATATTCTTCATTGATGATCATTTGAAGAAATCTTGGGTACATCAGATATTTGTTTCTTATGCCTTTCTCCAAATTAAATATGAATCCATTCAAGATCCATTTTGCCATATTAAATCTTCTATTAGTTGCAATGGCTACTATTGGAGAAGCTATGTCCACTGGAAATGAGTTCCACCCAGCACTCCTTTTGGACATACAATGTTGGAAAATATGACAAAGAAGCTTCCAATGATTGTATACACGAGCTCTGAAGAATTGTTTCTTTGGAAAATGGTCAGGATGACCCATTTCCATGAATGTTTCTCTACATTCATTGAATGTCAACTCAGCAAGATCTTCTGGATCATTGTGACCCAGTCTTAATGCAACTCTTATCGACTCTTCAGACACTTCAATCATACGATCTCTTGTTACAAAACCACTAACAACTTTTCTCCCTTCATCATTCACTTCAACTCTTGCTGAACTCCAGAATCTTCTGATAAGTCTATCATAGATCACTGTCTGATAACACATCGCATACACATACTTGTTTCTTAGAAGAAATCTGATCATTTCTTCATAAGATAAGGCATCTTGAACTTCTTCATTTAGCAATGCAGCAATGTTGTGCTTAGGCACAAACTTCAGATCAGCCATCTGCAAAAGTTTAAAGAAATGATATTAGACATTGTGTACAATTAAAAAAAAATATTGAATGTAAAATTGATCATGTGATAATATAAGATATAATAACCTAATGTGTTTAATGAATTTGACTTATAAACTCAACTTGTGATTTAATTATATTCAATTAAAAAAAACATTTCTGTTTTTATAAAATTTTATTTGTCAAGTTGAATTTTTTAAAAAATTTTAAACACATTTGATTATTTAATCTTATCAATTTTATTGAACATTTTAACATAATTTGAAATGAGATTATTAATTTTTTTTATTTATTTTCAATTAAAAACAATATTCAACTGTTCATCTTCCTTTTCAAGTTCATCATCAAACGATGCTGTTCATCGATGAACATTGAACAGTGTCATTCAATCAAATGTCAGATTAAACCAAGTTTAATATAACAAAATGCTTGAAATCACATGACAAATGACATTCAATCATCAATTTCAGTCATTTTTGTCATTTGAATGTTCGAATCTGAGTTTTTTTTATAAGTTTAGGGTTCGAAAGCCCGAATAGGTTTCGAACGCCTATCAAAGAATTTTCATTTAATCACAAATCAGATGAATGTGAATCATAAACTTACGTTCACAATCACATAAACACTATCAACAATCTGTGATTAATGGCTCAGATGATTTTAATCGATGTTATGAGTAACCGAGAGTTTGGGTGTTCAGAGGAGAAGTCGAATGGGTTTGAAATGAGAATGAAATGAAATTGTCACAAGTGTGCTTTTTATACTAAGTGAATTTTATTTAGACACATGAGCACTGTACAGTCGTATAAGTACTGTTCAGACTCATGAGGTCCTAAATTTCACCTAGTGTTAAGACTCATTAGCACTGTTTGTGCAAATTAAGTCAGAAACATGAGAACTGTTCAGTAGCATGAGCACTGTTCAGTAGCATGAGCACTGTTCAGTAGCATGAGCACTGTTCAGTAGCATGAGCACTGTTCAGTAGCATGAGCACTGAAATGCCCATAGTTAACTTTCCAGAAACATGACAACTGTTCAGGCACATAAGCACTGTTTAGACTCGTGACCTTTCTGAAACGCCTAACACTTGTGAATTTCACTTGAACATTTTAAATTCGGATAAGTCTCAACCCTGTGTGGACATATGAACAATATGAAACGCCCAATACTTTGATAAATTTTCAGACTTATTACAACTGTTTAGGCACATGAAAAATTGACAAATGCCTAACACTTATAAAATTTCTGAAAATTCTTCATGCTCCTATTCAGGCGTATGACCCCTGTTCAGACACATGAGATAACTTCAATGAGACTTACACTTGTCGATTTTTCAATTCTTCTCCTGCACACTGTTTAAACACATTAGTAATATTTCATACTAATATTTAAACAATTTTGCATATTTTTGACTTTTCCCTCAAATTTACACTTTTGACCCTCAAAATTGAACTTTTTACATTTTGACCCTTCATTTTAGTTTCAAAATAAACAAACCAATTTTTCTTGTTTTCAACATTTGAAAGAAGCTTTTCCTCTTGCTAAAAATTATGCGATCATTTTATCATAGACAAAAGTGTTACATTATCAAACACACACATACTTTGAACTTAAAGCATCATCCTTTCAATTCAACATGTTCATTTTGATTTTCTGAGAAAATTCTTATTGTTATTACTCCCCCTAAACTTTTAAGATTTTGCAGAACTTAGAAGTTTACCAAGATAACATAAGAATATCACACTTAACATTGTTATATTGCCTGCACACAAGAAAACATGCATAAAATCAAAATTAAATCAGAATGAAAAGCTAATATTTACAATAGAATCATTGATTGCAGTGAGATCAGATTAGTAAAGATCAGGACATTAAAATAAAAAATAAAAAAATATATGAATAGTCATAGACAATGATTAAATCCTGATCAAGTGTGTTCCAGGTCAGTGACATCACAGCAAAGGAGACACAAGATCTAAGGACAGAAATTGAGTATTTTTGACAAAAATTATCAGCTCACTTACTTGTTCAATTCTTGGATTGATTAGGGTAGAATTATATATGACAAGATGTGACTCATACCAAGACTTAGAGGATCAACTATCATCAAGACATGCAAGTAAGCACACATTCTCAACTTATTACCTAACAAATATGCATAATCAGAGCTCATGTTACTTAATTGAATAGAGAATGATCATGGATAACCATTTGATCAATCTAACTATCCATTTGAATGGGTTGTGTGCATTGGCATCTTTTGCATCAAAGGAGAATATCCAGGTCTGTAATGACTTACAACAGAGGATATCTCAGCACTTCAGGTCTATGATGACTCATAACAGAGAAGTGAATGATGCTTGTAACAGATCTCATGATTAGTCACATTATCATCAGGTGTGAGTGGGGTAGCTTAGCAAGCACTCAATCTGATAAGCTAATACACCTCAAAAGTACTTAGATGAATACACAAACAAGCATAGAGATTTAGTGTAATCACAAGAATTTACTGTTCAGTATACTAGCATGATATCGTCTACACATCATATCTTGATCATGTCAGACTTTATTAGCGAGTGAAGTATGCAACTGATCTTACTAATGTACTATCATTTCTTACATGAGGCAAACAAGATTCATTCCTAAAAAATGAATTAGAAACAAAAAGAACTCTATTTTTGGAGTTTTTGATTTTTATTATTTTTTATTTGATTTTTGAGTTTTCTAATTTTGTATTTTGTTTTTCTATAAAAGAAAGCACACAACACAAACAATCTGGCAAATAACTATGAAAAGTTACCCTTATGAAGACCTTCAGATTTAGGAAAGGATTGATCATGTAAAGATTCAAATAACTAAAATAAAAACTTAGTAACCAGGTTTACACATGGTTAATAAGACCAATTGACTCCACTAAATACTCAAACCTTCCTGGTAGAAAAGCTTTAGTAAATAGATCTGCCAACTGTTTTTCAGTTGCTATTTGAATCAAAATGAATAAACCTTTTTTAGAATTATCTCTTAGAAAATGATATCGAATTTCGATATTTTTTTTTGAATGTTGAATGTTGAACTGGATTAGCTGTAATGAACATAGCAGCAGTGTTATCAATGTAAATGGGTGTTTTAAGAAAATTGAACCCATAATCTAGCAGTTGGTTTTGCAACCAAAGGATTTGAGAACATCCTGCTGATGCAGCTATGTACTCAGCTTCTGCAGTTGAGACAGAAACATTTGTTTGTTTCTTACATTGCCATGAAACTAATCTGGGTCTAAGAAACTGACAACCACCCGTTGTAGATTTTCTGTCTTGACAGCATCCACCATAATCACTATCTGTGTATCCATGTAACTCAAAATTACCCTCGTAAGGATACCAAAGCCCTAAAGCTGGTTTACCTTTGAGATACCTGAATATTCTCTTGACAGCAATTAAGTGAGATTCTTTTGGGTCTGATTGATACCTTGCACAAACACAAACAGCATACATGATGTCTGGTCTTGATGCAGTAAGATACATCAAAGAACCAATCATAGATCTGTATAGAGTTTGGTCTACTGATTTTCCTTTAGGATCAGACTCAATCTTGGTGTTTACGTCAGCTGGAGTTCTTATGGACTGACAATCATGCAGTTTGAATTTCTTCAAGAGTTTGTCAACAAACTTCTCTTGATTGATGAAAATACCATCTGCAGATTGTTGAACTTGCAATCCAAGGAAGAAATTGATTTCTCCCATAGAACTCATTTGGAAACAGATTCCATGATTTCTTCAAATTCATTGCACAATGTTGGACTGGTAGAACCAAATATGATATCATCTACATACACTTGCACACATAAGAGATCATCATTATCCTTCTTTATGAATAAAGTAGGATCGATTTCCTTCTTGTGTATCCATGTTGGATTAAGTGTTGAGATAATGTTTCATACCAAATTCTAGGAGCTTGATGTAGGCCATACAAAGCTTTGCTAAGCTTATACACCCGATGTGGAAATTCTGCATCCTCAAAGCCTGGAGGTTGCTTCACATACACATCATCAGTGATTGGACCATACAAGAATGCACCTTTGACGTCCATTTGATACACCTTGAATTTCATGAATGATGCATAAGCCAGGAAAACACGAATGGATTCGAGTCTTGCAACTGGAGCAAATACTTTATCATAGTCAATTCCTTCTTCCTGTGTGTATCCTTGTGCAACAAGTCTAGCTTTATTTCGGATTACAATACCACGATCATCAGTCTTGTTTCTAAACAACCATTTAGTGCCTATGGCATTTTCTCCTTCAGGTAATTCCACTAACTTCCACACTTCTTGTTTGCGAAATTGAAGAAGTTCTTCTTGCATTGCTTCAATCCAACCATTGTCCTGTAACGCCTCTGATGTTTTTAGGAACAATCTGTGAAAGAAAACAAGAGTATAAACAAACATTTTCATGTTCAGATTTACTCCTAGTAGTTCTTTCATTCAGAGGACCAATAATCTGTGATGTTGGATGGTTCCTGTGGATACGAGATGTCGGTATCTCAGTTCCTTGAACATTAACATCCAGATTTGTTTGGTTCAGATTGGAGAGCTGTTGCAATAAGGTAGAAGAATGTGGAGTGAAATTTGGAACTTGAGTCGGTGAATTGAGAAAGTAATCAAGGTTACTATGATCAATTGCATCTCCAGAGATGGAAGATGTGCCAGACTCAGGTTGTCCAATTTCTATACCATCATTAGGAATAGGTTGAGATTCTTCTTGATCTGCTGAAACTGAATGATCTGAAGCTGAAGAAGCATGAACATTGTCATTAAATTGTATTGTTGAATCCTTGACAAATGAGAAGAATGGATAATCTGGGCGAGCATCATCTGAATCATCAGAATCTGAATCATCACTGAAAGATCCAAGATCTCCTCTTGAGTTCTTCTTACCTGTAAAATCATCAGATTGATTAAACAAGTTAGGTTGAAATGAGTTTGACAAAGAATCTATATCAAATAACCATGTAGGACCATTTAAACTGATGGAAAAGAATTTTCCAGAAATTTAACGTTGAATGTTTCATTAATAGTGTTTGTCCTAGAGTTATAAACTCGATAGGCTTTGGAAACAATGAATATCCAACGAAAAATCCATTATCAGCTTTTTCTTTAAATTTTCCTAAATGATCACTTGAGTTAAGAATCATAACTGACAACCAAATGATTTAAAAAAATTATGTTTGGTTTCCTGTCAAACATTAACTCATATGGAGTTTTCTTTTTATCTTTCACAAGCAAGATTCTATTCTGAACAAAACAGGCTGTGGATATTGCTTCATCCCAGAAAGTGATAGGAATTTTGGCATCAGCTAACATGGACCGGGCAGCTTCAATCAGAGTTCTGTTCTTCCTTTCAGCAACTCCATTTTGTTGTGGAGTTCTGGGAGCACTAAACTGATGAACTATCCCTTTTTCTGCACAAAACAAATCAATGTTAGCATTTTTAAATTCCGTTCCATTATCACTTCTTATTATTTTCACTTTTTGTTCAATATGATTTTCAACTTTATTAATAAATTCTTTTAGAAGATCTGCAGTTTCAGATTTAGCTTGAAGAAAGAAAACCCAAGAAAATCTTGTATAGTCATCTATGATAACTAAACAGTATGATTTTCGACCAATACTCCTAACATTAGTTGGTCAAAAAGATCCATATGTAACATCTGGAGTGGCTTGGTATTTGAGTTTATCAACTTGGACTTATAAGACGCTTTATGTTGCTTTCCCTTCAGACATGCTGAGCAATGATCAGTTGTTGAAAACTTCTTGGAAGGAAGTCCAATAACATGATTTCCTGCTACAAGCTTGTTCATGTTTTTGAAGTTTGAATGACTGAGACGTCTATGCCAAAGCTGGCTTTCATCATTTGATGCTTTAGCAATCAGGCAAGTTGTTTCTGTTGCAGGATCCACTTGAGACATATCCAGTTTGTATACATCTCTGACCCGTGCAGCTTTAACTATGACCCAATCATTGCTAATCTGAAAACCTGGTTTCAAGACATAACAGTGAGAATCATCAAAAAGAACAGAATAAGATTTGTCACAAATTTGGAAACACTTAATAGATTAAAGTTCAACCATGAACAAAAGTTGACTTTATCAAAACTGATAATCCCATTTGACACTGTTCCTCTCCTGTTATCTTTCCACCTGCATCACCTCCAAAAGCAACGTGTGTTCCATCTTTTAACTGAAAATCTTGCAACAAGGCTTGATTGCCTGTCATATGCCGGCTACACCCACTGTCAACATACTATGAGTTTATTGGTCTCCGTGGGCGTACCTGCATTCAAAAACAGTTTAAGAAGAGTTAGTAACCCAAGCCGAGATGGTCTTGGGCTTGCCAAATTTATCAACAATTGTAAACTGTTTAAAATGAAGTTTTTTACATCAGGTTTCTTTGAAAATTTTGGATTTTCAAATCCTCATTGAAAAACATGTTGATTATCTCTTTGTTGTTTTGATTTTAAAACATTATATCTGTTTTCAAGATCATCATCAAGAGATCTTGAATCATTATATGAAGCATTTGAGAATGTTCCATTTTTTATTCTCATAGATCGTGGAATAAACTTTCCTTGATTGTATTGCTGTGATTTGACAAAATATTGATTATCATAATCTGAATTGTTTCTTTTAAAAGATCTCAAACCCAAGGAAGGTTGTTGTTTTTATGAATACTTAAACCCAATATTATGATTTCTTTTAAATTATGGGTTTCCAAATCCTTGATTACTAAAATCCTTCCTTGAAGAGTTCTTTCTAAAGTAGCAATCATTTGTATTATGATTTCTTTCATCACACAATGCACAATATTTGTTAAAGTAGCAATCAGCAGTTGTGTGATTTGTCATATCACATATATGGCAATACTTGTTAAAGTAACATTCTGAAATGTCATGATTACACATATCACAGATATCACAATACTTCTGAGATTGTTTAAACAACATTTTGTTAACTATTGAAGTGGAATCAACATTTGATTCTTGCCTAAATTTTGGGTTAGGCAATTTAATTTGTGATTTCTTGGGTGTGAATTTGGTCATTTGATTCTTAGGATTTTTCTTTTGGACTTGATCACAATTCTTTGACTCCTTAGATTCAAATCTTTTATGCACGGCGGAAGTCTTATGACCTGAACTTGTTTTCAGATCAGAGTTAGATTTGATCTTGGGTTTAGATGTCATTTTTGTGATTGTGTTCATGTCAAAAGTTCCTGCAGACACAAGCTTTACAGGTGTAATTTGAATGTTTTTCTTTGTCTGATTGATTGATTCAGCTTTCTTAGCTTTAGCAGCTTTTCTTCTTCTTTGATTTCTTAATCTTGATGATGTTTTATTATTTTGAATTTTAATTGAATCTTGAGAAGATTCTTTTTGACAATTTATATCTTCATTCAATTCAATTTACTTGAATCATCAGAAAAAGTATTATCTGATTTAAGCTCTTCATATTTTCCTTTCAATTTGTTATTGTCATCAGTAGATTTTTCAATCTTTTGTTCATTTTGTTCAATAACACTTTCATTTTTTAGTACAAACATCTTTTTCTGCATTTGTTGAGGTTCATAAGATTTGACTTTGATTGGATGACCATGCTTTATCTTTTCTAAGTCTATTTCTTCATAAATTTCAACATTTATCTTTGTGAAATTCTTTTGGTCTTGATATTCTTTAAGCTTAGCTTTATTTTCTGGTGAATGATCATGAGTGTTAAAATTTTCAGGTAAGGTGTTTGAGATAGATTTAGGCATAGGTTCATGTGTAAAACCTAATCCTGATTTATCTTTATCCTTTCTTCCATTCACCAGTTGCTCAATAATTTTCTTTGAGCTTTTAACTTTGGCTAAATCAATTTGAGTTGCTGCATGTGCCAATTTTTCTTGTTCAAGAGTTTTGGTCATCTCTTCAAGTTGTTTCTTAACAAGTTCAAGTTCTTTAAGAGTTTTGTTCCAAGAAGCTTGAAGAGATATGATCTTGTCATCAGCAATCTTATGATCTGTTTTTAGCTTGTTGTGCTTTAATTCCTCTTGTTTGAGTTTATCACATATTTTGAATGAGTATGATCTGTAATGTTCAACCTGTTCAAAACATGCTTTAGTGCATATTTTCTCTCTTACTTCCACTGGTATTTCTGGATAAGAATTAGCAAATTCAGTATCAGAAGATGAGTTAACAACCTTTGGATCGGATTTGTCACTCCAGTCATAATCTTCCTCTTGATCTGAATCATCATCTTTCTTAGGATCGTTATCTTCAGACCAGTCTTCATCATCCAGTTCAGCAACCAGAGCCAGACCATTAGTGAGATCAGCAGTAAACTGTTCTGCATATGCACTCCAATCATAACCATCTTTGATGTTTACAACCAGTGCCTTCTTTGGTTCTCACTCGTCTTCTCTTCTTTAGGTTTTGGCATAGGTAGGCTTTGATACGGCTTTTGAAATGTCTTGTTAGCCTGTTGCTGATATTTTTGACTATTTGAGCTACCTTGACCATTTCCTCCTTGATTCCTTGGAGCTTTACACTCTCTTGAAAAATGACCATAACTATTACAGTTAAAGCACCTTGATTTGGATTTATCAAACCCAACAGTTTTGTTTGCACCGGGTTTGTAGTTTCTATTTGCATATGAGTGCTTTTGTGTCCTGTAAGCTATCATGACCATTTGCCAATTGAGATCCATTTCTTCTACATCAACAGGATCCATCTCAAATAGATCTTGTAGAACTAACTCAACTTGAGTCAGATGACTGCCTTGGTAAGCTTGAAAGCTTGCCATGAAAGCTGTAAATGCAGATTTTGACTCTTCATCCTGTAAAAGAATATTAATGACATCTTTTACTTTGCTAGGATTGGGAGAGTTTGAGGATGGAATTTCAGTTTGTGATTTAGGCATTTGAGCTTTAGGAGGAGACTGTGGTTGTGGTTGAGTAGAATAAGCAGGTGTGCTAGTGAAGAATCCTGCTCCCACAAACAAATCACCTTCATCTTCAGGAGTAATCTGATCTTTTGCAAGAAATGCATTCTCAACTGTATTTGCTGGAGAAGCAACATACTTATATTATGATGTTGATGAATGTCTGTCATTGTTTCTTGAACTTTCATCAATTTCTACTGATTCAATCTTTACAATGAGAAGATCAAGATCCATTGGAAACTTTTCAGTGTGTTTCAACAAAGTAACAGTCTGTTTCCATGATGATGGTAGTGCATTCAGAAGTCTATTATTCAGATCTTCAAGATCATTCTTGATTCCCAAAGTAGACATTTCTGTTATAACTTGCACGAATCTGTTCATCATTTGATTAATTGTTTCTCCTGAGATGTGCTCAAATAATTCCAGTTGCCTTTTTAGTTTCTGTTTTTTAAGATCTTGAATTTCCTTTCCTCCTTCACAGATAATCTTCAATGCTTTGTACATTGTATATCCAGTTTGATAGTTTTCAAGCCTGGAGAGTACTTCCAATGGTAGCCCTTTACACATGAGAGAATAAGCCTTGATATCATTTTTCACCTTCTTAAGATCATCTCGATGTAGATTGTCTTCAGGATAAGGTTCTTGTGTATCTTTTGTATACACAAAACCTCTATCTGGACCATCAGTAGTCACAGGAATATAAGGTCCTTTTTCAATTGATTTCCATAGATCAGTGTCTATGGAATTCAAGTGATGTTTCAGCCTAAGAGACCAGTTTTTGAAATCAGCTCTATTTTTAAGTTTTGGAACTCTGTTTTCAGAATCTTCTGATTTTGTTAATCTTATATTTTTGTTGTTTTTCTAAGTTTTTGAATTAAGAAAAGACTTAAAAAATATTTTTGGATTATTGAATTTTTTTAAAAAAATTCTAAGTGTCAATGAAGATGAGTCTGAACAGTGTAAGAAACCCCAACAGTGATGAAAATCCTCAACAGCTGATAAGTCTAAGGGACTGCCTTAGAAAAATTCCAAACACTAACAGTGTAAGAACTCCCAAACAGTAGTGAAACGCCTTCACAGTTGAAACTTCCGCACAGTGGTAATACTCCCACACAGTGGTTATACTCCCACACAGTGGTTATACGCCTAGGGTTAAAAAGTCTGAACAGTTGAAAAAATGCCTAAACAGTGCTCAAATGCCTGAACACTTAGGCAAATTTTAGTAATTTTCCAACCCTAATAAGCCACATTCATCATGTTCTTGTGAATGTAACGAACTCTGAAATTTCAAAATCTTCCAAATGTTGATGAATTGAACTGAAACTTTACAATTAGTTCATTTTGATGCCGATAATCAATCTTCTAACATCAATTGCAGTAATTATCAACAATTTTCCACTCAATTTCAAAAATCTCAGTTCGTAAACTCAAGAACAACTTTTCGAACACTTTTTCACTGATTCACTCAATTTTGATGAGATATACTGCAATTTGTGATTCAAATCATGTTTCTGATGATGAAACACAACTCTAATTCACAATATTTCACTTGAATTGTCAATCTATTACAGATTTCAGTGGATTTTTGAAGTTTCTATGTTCGACAGAACTTCAAAAACACTCAACCGAAAGCTCTGATACCATTTGATAGGATCAAATGCATCAATCTGTAACAAATTGTATGAACAATTCAAAGAAACACAAACAATTGTAATCAAAACAAGCAAATATCAATAAAATTCTCAGTTCATTGATATAGCAAAGTCAATTACAAGAGTAAGAAAGCAGCACATACAAAATTGTTACGTCTACTTAATTCTACTCTAGACTAAGCTATTTATACTATCAACAAACAAAAGACTATCTATTTACAATTCTAGTCCCTATACTAAGGAAAAATTGTAAAAGACACACTAAGACTAATGTTAATCTTTCTAGAGGACTAACAGTAAGATCATAGAGTCTTCGCACATATACTGAGGTTGTAAGATAAGTCTGTCTGGGCATGATTTCGTTATTGAACTTCTATCTATTACACTCGGTAGCTTTGATGTCATAGTCAACATGGATTGGTTGTCCAAGAACCAACCGAAATCATTTGTCGTGAGAAACTCATTCGATTACCTTTGCCTGATGGAAGGATACTCACGGTGGAACGTGACAAGAGTGGTGTTATGGTCGGTACCATCTCTTACATGAAGGCTCTAAGTGTCTGAAGAAAGGGCATTTAGCGATTTTAGCCCTAGTTACTGAAAAGACCACTGAGGAGAAATGAGTAGAAGACATTCCTGTTGTTATAGATTTTCCTGAGGTATTCCCAAGGACTTGCCTGGTCTTCCTCCACATAGGCAGGTAGAGTTTCATATCGAGTTGACACGAGGTGCTGCCCCTATCGCTTGGGCGCCGTATCATTTGGCACTGAACAAAATTCAGGAATTGTCGAAACAGTTGTAAAAACTATTAGACAAAGGGTTCATTTGTCCAAGTTCTCACCTTAGGGAGCACCTGTGTTATTAGTGAAGAAGAAAAATGGAACCTTTTAGATGTGCATTGACTATCAGGAATTGAACAAGGTTACCATAAATAATCATTACACTCTTCCACGTATCGACGACCTGTTTGATCAACTACAAGGATCGAGTTACTACTCAAAGATTGATTTGAGGTTTGGATATCATCAGCTTAGGTTTCGAGAAGAAGATATATCCAAGATAGCTTTCAGAACTCGATATGGACACTTTAAGTTCGCAGTCATGCCAATTGGTTTGATGAACGCCCCTGTACTCTTTATGGATCTCATGAGCCGTGTTTTCAAACCCTATTTAGACAAGTTTTTCATCGTCTTCATTGATGACATACTCATTTACTCCAAGAATAGGGAGGAACATGATGAACACTTAAGGACTATTCTAGAGCTTTGAAAAACCAAACAGCTATATGCCAAGTTTTCCAAATGTGACTTCTGCATGAGAAATGTACAATTCCTAGGGCATGTGTTTAATGAGAATGGCATTCATATTGATCCGTCTAAGATTAAGGCAATCAAGAATTGGCCTGCACAAACAACGCCTACTGAGGTGCGCCAATTTCTTGGATTAGCGGGTTACTATCAGCGCTTCATAGAAGGATTCTTGAAACTAGCACAACCTTTGACTGCGCTAACTCGCAAAGGAACCGTTTACAAGTAGGGCAATAGGGAAGAAGCGGCTTTCCAAGCTCTTAAGGACAAGCTGTGTAGTTCATCAATCTTGGCTTACCTCAAGAAACAGACGACTTCGTGGTGTATTGCAACACGTCAATCAAAGGTTTGGGTTGCATGTTGATGCAACGTGACAAAGTGATAGCTTATGCATCAAGAAAACTTAAGTTGCATGAGAAGAACTATACAACTCATGACTTGGAGTTAGGAGCTATAGTGTTTGCACTCAAGATCTGGAGACATTACCTTTATGAAACAAAGTGTACGATCTTCAGGGATAATAAGAGTCTTCAACACATTTACGAACAGAAGGAACTAAACATGAGATAGCGATGATGGTTGGAACTATTGAATGATTATGACTGTGCCATCAAGTATCATCCGAGAAAGGCTAACGTGGTAGTCGATGCCCTTAGTCGCAAGGAAACCGTAAAGCCTCGTCGTATCTATGCGTTATCATTAACTATTCATTTTGACCAACCTTTACAAATTGAGAATGCACAGGTTGAGGCATTACAAGAATAGAACATCAAGCAAGAATCTCACAGGGGTGCATTACAAGAATAGAACATCAAGCAAGAATCTCACAGGGGTGCCGAGAAATTATTTCAGGAAAAGTCAGATAGTCTTCGTTACTATGAAGACAGGGTATAGGTTCTATTGTTCAGGAATCTCCAAGAATTGCTAATGGATGAAGATCACAAGTCTCGTTATTCAGTACATCCTGTATTTGACAAGATGTACCAAGACCTAAGGTCATCTACTAGTGTCCTAACATGAAGGCTGAAATTGCCACTTATGCGTTAAAGTGTTTGACTTGCTCTAAGGTCAAAGCAGAATATCAGAAATTGCTAGGTTTGCTTCAACAACCAGAGATTCTAGTTTGGAAATGGGAGAATATTTTTACGGATTTCATCATAAAATTACCTCATTCACAGACTGGAAACGATACTATTTGGGTGATAGTGGAGCGTTTGACCAAGTCGGCACATTTCTTGGCCATTCGTGAGACTTACAAAATGGATGAACTGGCACAGATCTACTTGAAGGAAATTGTGTTATGACATCGTGTGCCACTTTCAATCATCTTTGATCATGATCCCTGATTCACTTCATATTTCTAGTAGTCACTACAGAAGTCACTACGCGCTCGTCTGGATATGAGCATGGCTTATCATCCATAGACAGATGGTCAGATAGATGGCACAATCCAAACCCTAGATGATATGCTTCGGGCGTGCGTTATTGACTTTGGAAATAGTTGGGAAACCCATCTGCCTTTGGTTGAATTCTCTTACAATAATAGTTACCACATAAGCATCAAAACCGTACCATTTGAGGCACTTTATGGCAGAAAGTGTAGTCACCTCTGTTGGGTTCAACAATTGGATAAACTGAAGCTTTCCAAATCACAATCACACCCGATTGAAGATCTCATTGTACAAGTTCAGAGACCAAGTTGATCATAACAAAAACAACAGTACAAGACAACTCAACATGACAAAGTCAAGATCAAGACAAATAGAAAAGTCAAAGTTAGGTCATGTTGTAATAATAATATAAATACACCCACTAGTGCATTTTTGCAAGTGTGGTTCTTTTGTGTGTGTTTCTCAAGGTGTGAAGCACCACCCAAGGAGAAATCCTCTCCTTTGGGTGGGTTTGATCTTCCTCCATCTTTGTATTTGATTATTCATTGTAACTTGTTCACCAACATCAATGAAATCATCTACACATTATTATTATCATTCTCTTTGTTCTATGATTCACACACCTCCACCCATCTTAATTTTGAATTTTCAGATCTGAAAATGATGGATCCTAAGATCCAAGCTCAACGAATCTAAAATATTGATTCAGCAAAATGGTATCAGAGCTGTTGGTTGCTGGATTCATGTATTTTTCAGATCAAATTTCATCTTTAATGATGTATAGAATAAAGAAGAAACAAAGAAAAATGAAGAACGAAGTCCCTGTTCATCAAAACCCCATCTGTTCATCACAAAAATTAAGAAGAAAATCAACAAATCTGTTCAACTATGGTATGATTTGAAGACTCGTGAACATGTTCATGATTGTTCCTTCAAAATTTGATGCAATTGAACAAGATTATCATAAAAAAGAGGAAGAAAACCCGTTTTTTCATCTCAAAATCAAAAAGAAAAGTCATCAGATCTGTTCTAATATGGTACGATTTGAAGAAATATAATCATCCCTTGGATTATTCCTTCAAAATTCGATGCAATTGAACACGATAATCATCAGAAACAAAGAAAAGATGAAGAAATCAAAGCTACTGCTGATTTCCCGACCTGCACTGCTGTGTGAAATCGTTTTTGTTCGTCCGAAGACAAATGCGGATGAACAAAACAAATGCGGATTAAGCTTGATCAAATGCGGATGTGTTATACACAAATGCGGATGACTTGTCACCAAATGTGGACGACTTGGAAATAAATGCGGATGCCTTGTTACCCAATGCGGTTGACTTATAAACAAATGCGGATGACTTGTCACCAAATGCGGGTGACTTGGCAACAAACGCGGATGCCTTGCCACCCAATACGGCTGACTTGCAAACAAATGCGGGTACTTTAAGCACAAATGCGGATGCATTGAAATCAAATGCAGATGAATTGAAATAAAATGCGGATGCCTTGCAAACAAATGCGGATGCTTTGCAAACAAATGCGGATGAGTTAGCAAAGAAATGCGGATGTTTTACAAGAAATGCTTATGAACAGCTGATGAACAGGATTTCAAAAGGAAAAGAAAATATCATGAATGCGGACGATTGCAACCAACAGGCACGTCTATTTTGAGCATTCAAAACAAAAGAAGAAATCAATTTGGTCACATAATCAATGATTTACTCAAGGATTTGTACAACTGTTAGAAACTTTTTCTGAAGCTCATGATACTATAATCAAAGATGATCTTTTGCACCCGTGTCTGACTACTGAGCAGAACAGTTAGACGTACTTTAATCAAGGGGACCAATGATTATCTGAAGAATGTCAGATTGTGAAGTCATTTCAGAAATTCAAATAAGTTGAAGTGTTTTCAAGATTGATTTATGTTCCTGATGCAATTTATTGAAGTTCAAAGCCTCATCATATGCCTAATACATACTAATCCTTTGAGTGTGATATGAACAACAGTAATCCAAAAGTGATACACCTCATATCCAATGCGTTAAGTGTTCTCAAAAAGATTCTATCCTCTATCAGAAATACATTAGGAGAAGCTTAATCTGAGGGGGAGAACTACAGTGAATTGTGTCAGAACATCAATTGATCATGAAAACATGTGACAGAGAAGATCTTCAAAGTTAGAGTTTGATAAGCATCAGTTTAGGGGGAGTATTGTTGGGATCAACAATTGGATAAACTGAAGCTTTCCAAATCACATTCACACCCGACTGAAGATCTCATTGTACAAGTTCAGAGACCAAGTTGATTACAACAAAAACAACAATACAAGACAACTCAACATGACAAAGTCAAGATCAAGACAAATAGAAAAGTCAAAATTAGGTCATGTTCTAATAATAATATAATACACCCATTAGTGCATTTTTGCGAGTGTGGTTCTTTTATGTGTGTTTCTCAAGGTGTGAAGCACCACCCAAGGAGAAATCCTCTCCTTTGGGTGGGTTTGATCTTCCTCCATCTTTGTATTTGATTATTCATTGTAACATGTTCACCAACATCAATGAAATCATCTACACATTATTATTATCATTCTCTTTGTTCTATGATTCACACACCTCCACCCATCTTAATTTTGAATTTTTAGATCTGAAAATGATAAATCCTAAGATCCAAGCTCAACGAATCTAAAATATTGATTCAGCAACCTCTCTGTTGGACTGAAGTCAGTGATAGTCAGTTAACTAGTCCTGAGCTTATTCATGAAACCATAGAGAAGATTGTTCAGATTCGTAACCGTATGACGGTAGCACATGATTGTCAGAAAAGCTACGCAGGCCAAAGGAGAATGCCTTTAGAATTTCGCGTCGGTGACAAGGTGTTGTTAAAGGTTTCACCTTGGAAGGGTGTGATACGCTCTAGAAACCGTGGAAAGGTAAACCCGAGATATGTTGGACCATTTGACATTATCAAAAGGATCGGTCCAGTAACTTATCAGCTAGACTTACCTGTGGAAATCGATGGTGTTCATAATGTGTTCCATGTTTCCAACCTAAAGAAGTGTCTAGCCGATGAATCACTCGTCATTCCGTTAGAGGAACTCGAGATTGATGAACAGCTTCATTTTATTGAGGAACCAATTTAGATAATGGATCGCGAAGTCAAAACCCTATGGAGCAGTAAGATTCCTATTGTGCGCATTAGATGGAATTCAAAACGTGTACCAGAATTTACCTGGGAACGTGAGGACCAAATGAAGAAGAAGTACCCAAACTTGTTCAAAGATAAGGCATCTACTTCCTAAGGTATCATTCCAACGATATCTTTTCCTTAAATTTCGAGACAAAATTTCCTTTAACAAGGGGATGACATCGCAACTCTCATGAAACTCACGAAGCCTGATACTTCCTTTGTTTTCAGTTGGTCAGAAATCCTAAGAAACCCTATCTTATCTATGTTCCATATAACTGACCATGATCATTATTAAAATTTTATTAATAGTTAACTTAATTACTATTTTAATTACTATTAATACTTAACTTATTATTTTAACCACTACTAATAGTTAACTTCAAATTGACTAAACTTAATTAACACAATGTTAATTATGTCACTAAGAGGACCTTTGTGCAATTTGTTTTCTTTTTAAACCCATGATATACAACTATAATTATGCAATTTGTTTTCTTTTTAAACCCATTCTATACAACTGTAACCTCCCCATCGACACCCTCCATTCGCAAACCTTAAATCCTTGACCCTTACGGCAGCCTCCAACCATCGTGAGTCGTCACCACGCATCCTTCTTCGTTCTTTCCTTCACTTCCGCAAGTCCTCATTCACCGACGAACAGTCATGAGAAGCTATCAAGCGACACCGTATGGTATGATTTCCTCCTTGTTTATTCAACTTTGTTACATAACGGGTTCGGGATTTTGGTCTACGGTTTCGCTACACGTTCGCGTATACGAACAAGGGTCGTTATCGTTGGTTGGTTTTGGGGTGTACCCGGGTTCACGAGTGGTTTCTAGGAACTAGTTTAGGGTTGGCCGAGGGGCATCTTATGGGTTTTGCATGTGTGTTTGTTGTATTACTTATGGTGTGTGTTGGGTGTAAACCGCCAATGTGTATTTCTATCGGTATGCGTGTGTGATGCTTCTGCGATTTGGGTGTGTTCATGGTATGCGTGGGTATGATTCTAAGGTGTATTTGTTTGTGTTGTTGTGGGTGTTATACATGGAGTGGATGTATGTTTGTATTTGATGCATAAGGGTTGGTGTATGTAGGTCCCTTATGCATGTGTATGTATGGGCTTTGATTGAGTGGTTATGCTTGTGATCGTAAATGTTGAGTGGGTGTGTTAAGTGGGTGTGAAATTTTTATGATGGTGGTTATGCTTGGGTGGTTGGTGGACTAGTATAATGAATGTATATGGTGTGTGGACAATCAATATAAACAATAGTGATTATATGATGTTATGTATGTGAGTTACTATATGTAGATCTATATAAATATAGCATGTTATATTTGGGTGTGTCATATAAAGTTATAAAATTTCATATATGCGTTATACGAGAGCACGTTCTAGGTGGTGTGCTAAGACTCGTATGCATTATGCATGGTAGGGTTGCATCATCTTATACGTGAGTTGTGTTTGAGTGTGTTGCTCGTGAATGGGTAACAATCATCAACCTACGTCATAACCGAGCGGCGATCGCAAAACCGTGTTGTATTAGTATTAATAAGTAATGTTAATTGAACCTTAAATGTTAATCCAGGGTGTTCAGAAATCTAACTGCTTGTGCTTGCATTACTTGTTGTCTTTATAAGGTGAGTTCTCAGCCCCACTTTACCTACTTTCTTTGGGGTGAAAGAAACGTGTGTTTAAACGTATTTTCATTGATCAGTATTACTGTAATGTCACTTGTTTACTAGTGTTATACCATACTTAAGTCCTCTTACTTGAACCGTTAATGTACGTGTTATGGCAAGGTAATTTTGAGTAGATCTACTGGGTTTGACAAACCCCACCTGGGCTAGTCGTGCTATCACAACTGCATGCCAAACGAGTGTGTAATTGACCTAATTTCTGTTGTTGTGACCTGGTATTCATAGCCGAGGCCTTCCTTTACATTTTCAGCTTCAGTTGCGAACTTCATGCACTTAATAACTTGTTAAGTAGACTAGCTATCTACTGATTTTACTTTGTTTACTATGTCTGCTTACATTATGTTCTGTTTATTAAAACATGTGAACTCACCAACCTTGTGTTGACACTTTAGCATGTTTCTCTCAGGTTTTTAAGGTGTACACAATAGGATTATCATATGCTGCATTCATTAACGTTTGGTGAATTGAATATATTTACATTTCTATCAACTTATAGTTTATTAATTTTGTGTGTGTTTGCGCCATTTGGATGTAAATATAGCATGTTACATTTGGGTAAGTCTTAAAAAGTTATAAAATTTCATTCATGCGTTATATGTGAGCACATTCTAGGTGGTGTGCTAAGACACATATTCATTATGCATGGGTCGGGTTGCATCATCTTATACATGAGTTGTGTTTGAGTGTGTTGCTCGTGAATGGGGAACAATCTTCGACCTGCAACATAACTGAGCCGCGATTGCGAAACTGTTTTGTATTAGTATTAATAGGTAATGACAATTGAACGTTAAATGTTAATCCAAGGTGTTTGGAAACCTAACTGCTTGTGCTTGCATTACTAAATTGTTGTCTTTATAAGGTGAGTTCTCAACCCTACTTTACCTACTTTCTCTAGGGTGAAAGTAACATGTGTTCAAACGCATTTTCATTGATCAGTATTACTTTAATATCACTTGTTTACTAGTGCTATACCATACTTAAGTCCACATACTCGAACCGTTAATGTACGTATTATAGCGAGTAATTCTAAGTAGATCTATTGTGTTTGACAAACCCCACCTGGGCTAGTCGTACTAGCACAACTGCATGTCAAACGGGTGTTTAATTGACCTAATTTCTGTTGTTGTGACCTGGAATTCACAGCCGATGCCTTCATTTACATTGTCAGCTTTGATTGCGAACTTCATACACTTAGTAACTTGTTATGTAGACTAGCTATCTACTGATATTACTTTGTTTACTGAATCTGCTTACATTATATTCTTTTTATTAAAACTTGTGAACTTACCAACCTTGTGTTGACACTTCAGTATGTTTCTTTCATGTTCTTAAAGTGTGCACAATAGGATCATCACACACTGCATTCATTAACGTTGGTCAATTGAATACATTTATATTTCTATCAACTTATACTTTATTGGTTTTGCATGTGTTTGCGCCATTTGGATTACATATTAATACGCTTCCACGTTTACTTTCATCTTTTTGTAATTAACTCGGATTTGGAAAATTTAATGTTAACAAGCAATAATGTTTTGAAACTATTGTGTCGTTTGGTGTAACTAGTGACTGAGATTCTGGTATGTCACGCGCCTAAAGGTATTACCCCGTTTGTGAAAATTAAGGGTGTGATTGTATTGACCACCATCAGCGGTCCTGCAAACCATATTTCCACATGTGTAAATAACAGGTGGACAATTTTTTTAAAAAAAGTATATCAATATCGTAAACGTTAGAAAATTTAAAAAAATCCTGAAATTATTGGTGAATTTTTTTTGAAAAACTAATATCGTGAAAAAAGTTATAAACGTTTTAAAAAAAATAAAAATGGCATGTGATTTGCATGTAATGTTAATCATGGGTTTATATTGTTTTTAGAGTTCTAATAAAAAAGTGTGGCTCTCAAGATATATATATAGGAGAGAAAGGTTCAATTAGAAAGTTTTCTAAAACTAAAAAATCTAAGAAGTAATCTCAACCATCCACTTTCTTAGTCAATGGTTGAGATCAAATTATAGGCAAAAGTTTGTTAGAGAGGTATTTTAGGAATAGACACTTTTGTTGACTTTTTAGAAGTTTTTCTATTTTTTTAAACGTGCATAGCTTTTATATATGACATTAGTTTTTATAAAAATTACGCCATAAAAACAAGCGTTTTTTATCTTTAAAACAAGTACGGTATTATTATATAAAAAGATAAAACAATTGATGATATTAAGCTCATATCTCGTTATTGTATCTTTAGTGTAGTTAATTGTATGTTTCTGTTGCTTATTATGTTTATTTTGAATACGATGTGTTATTTTTAATGATGAATTTTAAAAATATAATGATTGAATAACATTATTGTGTATCTCTAATATGTAAAATACAATAATAAATTAACAACTAATTAATCTAACACATTAAAAATAATGACAAAATAACCAATGTTTCATTGTGTCTTTTGATAGTCGTTGTGTTATCTTGAATAATGTGAGTTTGGAAAAATATATTGTTAAAATAAAATCATTGTGTATTTCTAATGGTAAAACACAATGAATAATAACAAGTTTATACAATCTATTAAAAACCAATAACAAAAATAACACGATATGTTATGTTCAACACTATGAGTTTTGAAATTTAGATTGGTAAAAGTATATCATTGTATATTCTAATCGTAAAACACAATGATAGATAACAAGTTAATAATCTGTAAAATCAATGAGAAAAATAACACAAAATGATCTAAAACATAAATAAAATGATTAATACACATAAAAATGATGTAAAATATATGACACAACGAATGTATATGACACAACGAGCTGACGTATTTTACACAATGACCAAAATGTCACTCTCTTTAAAACAATAGAAGGACACGTGTCAATAATCTTTCTTAGTCTTTTTAGATTAAACATCATTTTTAGTATAACCCTGGGGTTATTGTAAAAAAGCGAGGAAAAACTAAAAATCATGAGAAGGATTATTATCCATTAGATCTTAGATACAATTGCTTAGAAAATTTGATGGCATAATGATAAATAATTTGATAAATAAATGAAACTTTAGGTCCAAGAGCCAATGGTATTTTAGTCTTAACCACATTCAAATTCGACCTGTATTTTTAAACGCTCGTAACTTTTATATATAATGTTATTTAAAAAAATACACTATAAAAACAAACATTTTTTATTCTTTAAAATGCTTTTAACTTTGATACATAAAAAATGAAGTTTTGTTCACGTTATTTCAGCTCGTTGTATAATATACGTCAGCTCATTGTGTAATATCAGGTAATTGTGTAATATTCATAAGATCATTGTCACTAATGTTGACCATTTTATTATGCATAGTGTTTATTTAAAAATGATGATTTTTAAATAACACAATACTAATTTTTTTTATGTTTTCCAGTTCATTGTGTAATCCTAATCAGGTCATTGTGTAATCCCCATCAAGCAGCTCATTATGTCTATTAATAATCATCGAGTCTAGTTATAGTCATTGTGTTAACTATTGTGTCTAATGTTAACCATTGTGTTTTTTAAATGGTGATTTTCAAATAACACAATCCTGAAAATGTAATTTTTATGTTTTTCCTAATGCATTATGTAATCTTGATCAAATCGTTATGCAATACTCATCAAGCAATTCATTATGTCGATTACTAATTATGGAGTATAGTATTAGTCGTTGTGTTACCCATTTTGTTTAGTGTTAACTATTGTGTTAAACATTGTGATTTCTAAAATGATCAGCAATCTCCACCAAGTCAAGCTGCACCTGAATCTAACGTTCTGGTTGAAACCAACCAGACAACAGAACCAAGACCTATCGTTGATCCACAACCAGCTTTATCTTCTGACCCGTAGCAAGGTCCTCAACATTCATCTGAACATGTGAAGGGGAAGGACCAAAATGAGATGGAAAAAGAAAGAAAAGGTGATCAAGACCAACCTTTTCCCTTAAAGTATAGAAAGAGGAAAAGGATCACCATTGGAAGAGACTTGAAGTCAAAAAGAAGAAGTCTAAGGCATCTACCGTACTCAGGATGAGTCCAAACATCCTAAGGGTCAACGAAAAGAGACTACTCAACCAACGCCCTTACATGTAGAGCCTCTAGCTGCTAAGAGACCCATCATGTCTTGGGTGTATTCTCCAAACCCAGACAGATGGTATGTCACAAGAGATCAAGGATGTCAACAAGTATTTTTTTGGAAAAACATACTTTACTTGCCTGAGCATGATCTCTTGGACATGAAGAGATACTATGAAAGCCTGAAGAATCCAACTAGCTGATAAAGAGAGAAATGGCTCTTATTCTTATGGCTTTAACCAAGTAGAAGATTCAACATCATAGGAATCTTCAAGTATTGGTAGCATCAGCCTATTGTTTCGAGTGTGGGAAAGAAGGACACTACAAGAGAAATTGTCATCAGCTAAGGAAAAACGACAATGATACGGGAAACAATAGGAACAACAAGAACAATGCCAGGAATGGTGGAAACGATGGTGGCAATAATGGTGGAGCTAAGGGAAGAGCGTTTGTTATGGGGTTTAGGTGAGGCTTTAAACGACCCTACTACTGTTACTGGTAAATTTCTTGTTAATGGTCGGTTTTGCTACTGTAATATTTGACACTGGAGCCAATAGGAGTTTTATTTCTACTAAATTCAGTAGTTTTATGAATGATATGCCTTCTATCTGGATATCACCTATACCGTAGAGTTAGCTGATGGTAAACAAATTCATATCATGCAAGTTCACAAGGGTTGTAAGATAGAACTGGCCGGACACGTTGTTGACATAGATCTTATGCCAATTACACTTGGGAGCTTTGATGTGGTTGTGGGAATGGATTGGCTATCCGGGAAGCAGGCAGAGGTCGTGTGTCATAAGAAGATTATACGTATTCATCTTGAAGATGGCGAAATTCTTTTGGTCAAGGGCGAAAGGAGTGGTGTTGTGAGAGGCATCATATCAATCATGAAAGCGCAGAAGATGCTACATAAAAGTTGACTAGGTATACTAGCCTTCGTTACTGACAAACAACAAGAGGAAAGAAAGATGGAGAATATTCCAGTGGTTTGTGACTTTCCAGAGGTGTTTCCAGAGGACCTTCCTGGATTACCACCACATCGCTAAGTGGAATTCCAGATTGAGTTAACTCCTAGTGCAGTCCCAATCGCTAGAACACCTTATCGATTAGCACCGAATGAATTACATGGGTTTTCGGCACAACTTCAGGAACTGTTAGATAAGGGCTTTATCTGACCTACCCCATCACCTTGGGAGCCCCTATCCTCTTTGTTAAGAAGAAGGATGGCACCTTTCGGATGTGCATTGACTACAGGGAGTTGAACAAGGTCACAGTCAAGAACCGGTACCCCTTACCTTGTATTGATGATCTGTTCGATCAACTTCAGGGATCTGGTTACTACTCCAAAATTGATTTAAGATTGGGCTATCATCAGTCATGAGTCCAAGAGGAAGACATCTCGAAGACGACATTCAGGACTTGCTATGACCATTATGAATTCTTGGTCATGTCGTTTGGGTTGACTAATGCACCAACGGTATTCATGGACCTCATAACCACATGTGCAAACCCTATCTTGATTAGTTTGTTATTGTGTTTATCGATGACATATTAATCTATTCCAAGAACAAGGAAGAACATGAATAGCATCTACGATTGATCTTTGAACTGTTGAAGAATGAGCAACTATATGCTAAATACTCCAAGTGTGACTTCTGGACACACGAGGTGTAGTTTCTAGGTCATATTGTAAACGATAAAGGAATCCATATAGATCCTACAATGGTGGAAGCAATTAAGAATTAGACAGTTCCTAAGACGCCTAGTGAGATACGATAATTCCTTGGATTGGCAGGATACTATCGATTTTTCATTGAAGGATTTTCCAAGATTGCTCAACCCATTATTGCCTTGACACATACAGGTACAGTGTTTAAATAGGGAAACATTCAAGAATTAGCTTTCCAGTTGTTGAAAAGAAACTCCGCTGCACACCAATACTGGCAGTACCGGAAGGAAAGGATGATTTTGTGGTGTACTGTGATGCATCCATTCAAGGACTGGGTTGTGTCTTAATGCAGTGAGATAAAGTGATAGCCTACGCCTCGAGACAACTAAAGGTGCATGAAAAGAACTACACCAATCATGATTTGGAATTAGGTGTAGTGGTTTTTGCTTTGAAGATCTGGAGACATTACCTGTACAGCACCAAATGCACTATTTACACCGATCACAAGAGTCTTCAGAATATCTTTGAACAGAAGGAACTGAATATGAGGCAACGACGCTGGGTAGAGTTATTGAATGACTATGATTATGCCATCAAGTATCATCCGGGGAAGGCGAATGTGATTGCCGATGCCCTAAGCCGAAAAGAAACAGCTAAGCCTAGGCGAGTGCAAGCTTTACAGCTTACTATTAGCACTCAACTGCCTAAACAAATTAAGGAAGCACAGACAGAAGCTAGAAAAGCAGAAAATATTAGGTCCGAGTCATGACGTGGGATGGATAAACATCTTGAGTTGAAAGCGGATGGGATTCGTTACTTCATTGATAGACTTTGGGTGCATTCCTATGGGAATTTGAGGGATTTGGTTATGAGTGAGGCACACAAATACAAATACTCAATACATCCCGATTCAGACAAAATGTATCATGACCATAAGGTGCACCATTGGTGTCCTAACATGAAGGCAGACGTAGCTACCTATATGAGTAAGTGTTTAACCTGCTCCAAGATGAAAATCAAATATCAAAAGCCATCAGGATTACTACAACAACCTGAGATTCTTTTATAGAAGTAGGAGTAGATTTCTATGGATTTCATTACCAAATTACCCAGGACTCCTAGTGGCCGTGACATAATATGGGTAATTATGGATAGGTTGACTAAGTCTGCTCACTTCTTGGCAATCAAAGAAACGGATAAGATGGATAAGCTGACTCGAATTTATCTGAAGAAAGTAGTCTCTCAGCAGGGAGTGCCAATCTCGATCATTTCTGATCGTGAGGCTCACTTTACTTCTCATTTCTGGCAGTCGCTACAGAAATCTCCGGGTACACGCTTAGAGATGAGTACTGCATATCATCCTCAGACTGACGGACAGAGTGAGTGCATTATACAAACCCTAGAGGATATGTTACGAGCATGTGTAATCGATTTTGAGAATAATTGGGAAGTTCATTTACCATTGGTGGAATTTTCCTATAATAAAGTTGCCACACAAGTATTCAAGCGGCACCGTATGAGGCGCTGTATGAGCAGAAATGTAGGTCACTAGTTTGTTAGGTAGAAGTTGGTGATAGTCAATTAACTAGCCCTGAATTGATACATGAGACCACTGAGAAAATAGTGCAAATAAGAAATCATATGGCAGCAGCCCGAGACAGTTGCTCGTTCTAGGTAACCTCTGAAGGTTGTCTTTCTCTCTCTCTTAAGTTAGCTTTAATATCATTCGAGTGCACACTAGGTGAGTTCATGCCCCACTTTTTATACACTCTCTCTTTTGGGGGACATAGCATACTTGTTTACGAACACATCATTGTTGTAAGTTATGTATAGTTTAACATAGTGTACTTTACCTTGAAGGTACTCACACTTTCGGATCGTTAATATTGGTAACTAGTGGGAAATGTTGGATAGTACTACTAGGGCTGACAATCCCCACCCGTGCAATTCAAGGTCAAACAGGTGCAATATTATCCTAAACACAAACATGTCACAAATTGGTAGGTTGTGATAGGAGGCAAACAAATGAAACAATGTCAGCTTCAATTGCGAAATCACTATTGTTATCACTTGTGAATTTAGATTAGCTATCTAGTTCAATGCACCTCTTATGTTTTATAACTGTTATTACTTATGTTAAACGCAACCTCATGAACTCACCAACCATTGTGTTGACTCTTTTAGTATGCTATTCTCAGGTCGTTAACTTTGGCTGCCAGTAGGAGCACATCACATTCCATCATGCTTTTGCAAAGTCTCATATTGTGTCAAGACATCTGTTTTATTATGTATAAGTTTTAAATAATGGTTTGGCGTGTGTTCTGCCAATTTACATTTTCAGTACTTTGAGTTGAACTTATTTATAAAATGCTTTTGCAAATGTTTGAAAGTTACTAACTTTGAATTATTTTATACGTTGCATATAGTGTCATTCTGAGTAACTAATGACTGAGATCCTTGTTTGTTCACATGCCTCGCGGTAAAACCCCGCACGTGGATTTTGAGGGTGTGATAGGTTTTCCCCTGCTCAGTGACAACTTCAGTTGAAGTTTCAATGACCCGGGTTGCCATGGTTGAGGTCTTAATGATGTTGTCACTTGCAGAAGTGAGAGCCTCTTCCATATAAATCTCCCGACCAGGTTCAGGAAGATCAACCTCAGTGGGGGGTGGATGATGTGGGCAAGATATGGGTTGTTGATACATATTGATGTACCTAGTTTATGTTTTGAAATATAAAAGTCTTTCATGTCTTACATATATGTAATCAATGTAATGATTGAATGAATAATGTATGAAGTGCATTGGGATGTTAATTTATGTTTGATTATATCATGATATCATTATATTGAATGTGTTACACATGTATGAACTAACTATATAGGTTTGATGTTGTTCTACATGGTTCTAGGTCCTAACGAACTTAGAAGTATGTTTAACTTATCCATGTGATAGTTCATGCTAATGGACCATTCTAATGGACCATACACCTGAATATATCATGCTTATGGACCAATCACACAACTGAACCAGAAGACTGGATCAGTCGCACGACTTAGACATAAGATTGAGTCAGTCGCACGACCCGCACGACTGAACCTTCAGTCGTGCGTATGACTCAGTCGCATGATTCAGTCGCACGACTGAACCATGCTAATGGTTCAGTCATACGAATAAAGACAGAAAACCTATAAATACCACGTAATTCGTGGAAAAACATAGCACTTCGAATACCTACGTACCCTAGCCGTCCAAAGCATACCAAGTCGTCAATCCAAGTTCATAGTTCGTTTCTGATCAATTCTCATTCGTTATTAACGATTGTTTCATCGTTGGATTGATTAGGACATTCGTTCTCACTGATTGGATCACCAATCAAATAGGATTCCGCACTATTTGATTTGGTATCACGCAGAATCTGTTAGTACTCCGTACGAAATCGGTCCTAACAAGTGGTATCAGAGCTTAGGCTCGTGATTTTGCGTGGATTCAATTGGTTTTGGTGTCAAAACTAACGTTTTATTCAAAAGAAATACTTTTTCACTTCAAAACTTGGTTTTGTCGAGTTTTTGTGTCAAAAGTTTCGACTTGTTCCCATACGGCAGATTAGGGTTCTTGAAAATTCGTAATTTTGAGTCAAGTGTTCAAAAATTCGATTTTTTCCCGTAGTAGCAGCTTCGGTCGCACGATTGGCCCAATCGCATGACTGAATTCCATTCACATAGTTCAATCACACGACTAAACTCATTCGCACAGTTCATTCGCACGGTTGAAGTTTTCCATTCGGTTGACCTCATTCGTCTAGTTCAATCGCATGACTAAATTCAATCGCACGATTGAAGGCATTCGCATCCTTCAATCGCACGGTTGAACCAGTCGGCCTGTCCAATCACATAGGTCAATCTGTCTTGTTCTTAGTTCACCAAGTTTAAAGAAATGGAAGATCAGTTCTCTGCTTTTACTCCTGGAAAGGATTCACGCATCCAGAATCTTCTACTTCTGGAAAGTAAGATCGGGAACCACAACAAACCGCCAAAGCTGTTAACGTTGGATGAATACCCACAATGGAAACAACGGTTTGAAATCTACCTGAATGGAGTTGACCCAAATATGTGGACGTCTATTGAGACTGGTTACGTGGTACCAGCCAGTGCTAATGGGGTAAAGATTATATTGGGAGGAATGAGTGAAGCCCAGAAGACTATGCATAATGCTGAAAAGAAAGCATATGCCTTGTTGACTCAGTCAATACCTAAAGATATATTTCATCAGTTTTCTGAGAACAAGCAATCTAAAAAGTTATAGGAAGCTTTAGAAAAGAGATACGGAGGCAATGCAACTCTGAACGCACTCAAGGCAAAAGCTCTTAAAAAGGAATTTGACAATTTCTCACCAATTGGAAAGGAGAGCTTAGATGATATTACCGACAGATTCTATCATCTTATGAGTGAGTTACACACTCATGGTGTGGTTACATCCATGGAAGACAAAGTCTCTAGCTTTGCTGATGGGTTACCAGACAAATAGGATCCATTTGTGTCCAATTTAAGATAAAATAAGACTCTTGCTACCTTGGACATAAATGACTTCATTTTAAAGCTCAGGGAGGAAGAACCGCGTCAGAAGTACAAGTCAAAGAAAGGATCCTACGCTCAGAATCCTGCTTTATACAACTCAGTTCCAACTCCTACTACGTCAGGTGCACCATTATAAACTGCTTTTGCATCAAACTCCTCTGCTCCTCAGTGCAGCCATCAAGTACCGACATGTCCGGGTCATCTGGAACTCACTACATAGTTCCTGAGGCAAATGCTATGAAGTTAAAGACTGAGAATCTTGGAATATGACTGTGGAAGTAGCGAAAGAGCATATGGACCTTCTAGCTGTAGTTGTCCAATCTTATTATTGTCTGGTTGCTGGAAAGATTGGAAACTGTCATCTTGCTGATGAAGATTACGAGCAAGTTGATGAAACTGAGTTAGAGCGCATGCATATCATGTGGGCCTTGGCTAGTGCTGTGAGAAGAGCAAAGAAGTTTGTGAAGAAGACGGGACAAAACTTGGTGGCAACTAAAGATACTACATTTAGATTTGACAAAACCAAGGTCACGTGCTTCCACTGTGATGAGAAAGGGCACTTCAAGCGGGAGTGTGTTAAGCCCAAGAAGACAGGAAATGGAAATCCATTTCCCTCTTTAAATCATCAGGAAAAGGATAAGATTGGGGCATCAACAGCAAGTAAGACTGTAAAGCTTCGGTTGCTCATGGTGATGAAGGGCAAGACTGGTCCTTCTTATTTGTATCCGAGGGTGAATCTAATGTTGTTTTTGTCGACACCTTGGATGATGGATCTACAAGTGAGGGAGACACAGTAGCTGAGCATTCACGTTCAGATGTTGAAGAAGCTATGGATGTAGTTGATCACTTAATGAAAGAAGAGCTTAGTACAGCAAACACGAACATTCAGTTGCTGAAGAGTCTGACACTGCACTGATGGCTGATTCGTCTAGTACTTCACAGGTAAATTTTAAAGACGAATTATTTGATAAACATGCTTGTTCTGAATGTGACAAATTTAGAGAAAGCATTGATATAAAATTTGCTAGGTTATTAGAACACAATGATAATCTGGTAAATGATCTGCAACTCTGCACTGAAGCAAATCGTGTGCTAAAACAAAATGAGTGCAGTTTCAAAGAAAAGATTGAACTTCTGGGAAACAATTGAGGGAAACCAAGCTGTTGCTCTTAATCAATCAAATGATATTAAGTTCTATTTAAATTCTTTGGAAGAAACAAAGAAGCAAAAAGCAGTTTTGGAAGTCGAAGTTGAATCATTGAAACAAAAACTGCATAGCTTGGCAAGTTCTTCACACATAGTTCAAAACTTAGTGAAAGAACGAAATGGTGGGGAAGGTTTGGGTTATAAAGTAGTACCGCCACCACATGCTATCCTTTTGAATACTAAATGTAGACCAATAAATGACAACCCTGTAAAGGATCATGTGGTGTCTACCCTCTGGTCAGTGATCCAGATTCTACGGGTAAACCTGTGAAGTCGGTCACCGAACAGACGAATACTACTTTGGGATCTAAAGATAAGATGCTTGTTGAGGATTTGACTGATAAAATTGAAAAGGTTAACTTAGAATCAGGTTCACAAACATCTATTTCAGAACCTAAAAGGTTTAACTCAAAGAACCCTAAACGTGTTAGTCATCAAAGTCCAAATCAAACTAAGGCAAAAGATGTTCAAAAGGTCAAAACAATTAAATTTGTTAAAGAAGGCGAAACATCTAAAAAAGAAGAGAAGCTACCAAGCCCCCAACCATACTCAACCCCACATCAACAATTTCCACAATATGTTGAAGGGAGATCTCGCTACAGTTGTGGAAAACAAGGACATATCTCTTCAAATTGTCCTTATTATCAGACACCCAAAAGGAAAATTCAACTTTTTGATGAAAACCTAGATTTTCTAAGACCAGATCTAATACTCCTCCAAAATACCAAGGGCCATACAGATGAGCTGAAAGCAAGGTTGTGTCACCCAAGGTTAAACCTAGGATTATTAGTGAACCTAAAGTTCAAACCATTAGTCAGTCGTCTACTTACCACAAACAGGTCTTACACAAAATTGGGTTATGGAAAGAAAAATCAGGTACTGTGTCTGATAGTGAGGACAAGAAGAAGAAAGATGTGTCCTCATCCTCTCAAGGACAGTGGTTTGAGTTCATGATGTGTGATACCTCTGGGACACCCAAGCCAGTTAAGGCTTGGCTCCTAAACTTGAACTAATAATTTCCTTTGTATGTGCAGGGTGTCCGTTACAGCGCTATCACTAATACCTGGATTATTGATAGTGGGGCGTCCAGGCACATGACCGGGAATCGTCTCTCCTTTTCAACGTCAAACAAATTAAAGGGGGACACGTATCATTTGCTAGAAATAAAGGAGGATATATCACCGCTCAAGGCGAAGTGGGAAATGAGAAAGTCAAGTTTGAGGTCAACTATGTTCAGCAACTGCAAAATAACTTGCTTTCTGTCTCCCAAATCTGTGATAAATGATTCAAAGTTGTATTCGACAACAAGAAGTGTTATATACTGAAGAAGGAGTATGTCATCGAGGATGATAAAGTATTAATGTCAGCTTCAAGATATAATGATCTGTATGTCTTGGATCTAACAAAAGCCTCCACAACTGAATCGACTACACAGTGCTTCCTGTCAAAGGCAACAGAAAGGGAGTCAGTCTTGTGGCATAGAAGAATGGGACACATCAATCCAAGGAAGATGAACCATCTGGTTCAGAATGATCTGGTAGAGGGAGTTACTATCATGAACTTCCAGCTTCCAGATTTCTATGTCTCTTGTAAGAAAGGAAAACAGACCAAGAAGTCTCACAAAGCAAAGAAAGTCAACTCTATCAAAATTCCACTCGAGCTTCTACACATGGATCTGTTTGGCCCAGTTAGCACAAGGAGTGTTGCCGAAGACCTGTATTGTTTTGTTGTGACTGATGGTTACTCCAGATTCTCTTGGGTAATGTTTCTGAAAGCCAAGTCTGAAATGCTTGAATCATTCAAGCATCTGGTTACGACACTGGAATCACTGTACAAGCTGAAAGTTAGAAAGATTCGATCAGACAACGGCACAGAGTTCAAGAATTAGTGGATGGAGACGTTCTGTCAAGAGAAAGGAATTGTTTATCAATTCACTTCTGCAAATACTCCACAGATGAACGGTGTCACTGAGATGAAGAATCAAAGTCTGATTGAGACCGCAAGGACAATGCTAGCCGATTCAAAACTGCCTATTCAGTTCTGGAACGAGGCAGTGGCTAATGCCTGTTACACTTTGAACCGGGTTTTGGTGGTCAAACGTCATGGAAAGACATGTTATGAATTACTCCAGCGACGTAAACCTAACTTGGAGTATCTTGAACCGTTCGGTGCACCTTGCATGCTATTGAAAAGAATCAGACTGGAAAATTTTGTGAAAAGGCAGAAGAAGGTATTTTTCTCGGCTACAGTATACCAGACAAGCGAGTTCACAACAACTCAACGGGTCAGGTAGAAGTGTGGTTTAACGTTGATGTTCAAAGATTCACCACCCCCTGCTGGAAAAGAACCTTCCTTCTTCTTCGATTATGATGGATTCTTCAAGTCCTTCAATCTACCATCTTCCCACTCTGATGATGACTTAGCTGCTCAAATGATGTATGATGTGTTGAACTCTCCGACATTAGACACTACATCGTCTGCTACATTAGATGATACTTCAAGCCCTTCAGGGGAAAAACTTGAGGTAAGTGATTCTTCTTCTAATGATGAAGCGGTTGAGACCACAAGCATGGATCAGACAGAACAGGTTCCTGCTACTACAAGTCCACCCACAGCTGAACCTGAAGCCGCCGACACTTCGTAACCTCACACTCCAACAACAAATGAGACTCCAAATGTGGATAATGAGGTAGTTGTTCCCACCACTCCTAGAACTCGGGTACACATTCATCATCCCCTAGACAACATCATCGGGGATATTCTATCGGGAGTTCAAAGTAGAAATCAGTTATATTCAGCTAATTATGCAGTAGTGATGGGAAAGGGCTATATTCATGATGGTGCCTATCGATGCTTTGTATCTCAAGTTGAGCCTAAGTATGTAAGCGAGGCATTACAAGATGAGGCATGGGTAAGTGCTATGCAAGAAGAACTCCTTCAATTCAAAAAGTTAGGAGTCTGGACACTTATGGACAGACCAAAAGGTGCAAAGGTGATTGGCACCAAATGGGTTCTTCGTTGCAAGAAAGATGACCAAGGGGTCATAATTCGAAACAAGGCTCGGCTTGTCGTTCAACGGTTTAGGCAAGTCGAAGGCATTGACTACAATGAAGTGTTTGCACCTGTGGCAAGGATGGAAGCTATTCGTATATTCCTAGCCTATGCAACCTATATGCAAATCAAAGTTTATCAATTGGATGTGAAAAGTTCCTTCCTTCATGGTGAGATTCGTGAAACAGTATACGTAAGTCAACCCGAGGAATTTAAGGACCCTTATCATCGGGATAGAGTGTACAAACTGGACAAGGCTTTGTATGGGCTTCATTAAGCCCCTCGAGCCTGGTATGAGAAACTTTCTACTCATCTGCTTAAACACGGTTTTCACAGAGGGGTTATTGACTGTACACTGTTTATCAAGGAGAAAGATGGTGATTTACTACTGGTTCAGATTTACGTACATGACATCATCTTTGGTTCGAAAAACGAAGCTTTATGTAAGGAATTGAATCTGTGATGAAAGCTGAGTTTGAAATGAGTGCCATGGGAGAAATGAAGTTCTTTCTTAGGTTACAGGTGGATTAGACACCCAAAGGAATCTTCCTGCATCAGACAAAATATGTAGGAGACATTCTTAGTCGGTTTGACATGGAGAATACAACTGTTGCTGGAACTCCACTTGCCACAAACCACGATGTGGCAGCGACAAAAATGGTGATCTGGTAGATGCCACTATGTACCGAGGGATGATCAGATCTCTTATGTACCTCGCAGCTTCTCGTCCTGATATCATGTATGCCACGTGTCTCTATTCCGATATCAGGCTAAACCAAAAGTAAATCATCTCATCAGGGTTAAAAGGATATTCCGTTATTTGAAGGTTACTCTAACACTCGGGTTGTGGTATCCTCATGATGATGATTTTGAACTTACAACATATAGTGACTCGGACTACGGTGGTTGCAAGATGAATTACAAGTCAACATCAGTGGGTTGTCAGTTCTTTGAAAGACGGTTAGTCACCTGGCAGTGTAAGAAGGAGACATCTGTTGCTCTATCAACATGTGAAGCTGAATACGTTGCTGCTGCAAGTTGTTGCTCACAAATCATTTGGATTCATCAGCAAATGCGCGACTACGGTTTGCAATTTTTAACACCCCTATCTTTGTTGATAATTCTGCTGCAATTGCTGTAACTAAAAATCCGGTCCAGCATCCTAAGACTAAACACATCAGTATTAAATATCACTTTATACGTGACTGTTTTGAAAAGCAATTAATCGATGTTGTTAAAATTAATACGGATTTTCAACGCGCCGACCTCTACACAAAAGCATTTGATAAACCTCGGTTTTTACATCTCTTAGAGGTAAATGGCGTGAAAAAGAAACGTGATGTGATTCCAGAATAATCGAGTTCATAATCCGTCTTTCTGTTTATTTTAATTTTTTCTTTATTTTAATTCTTTCTGTCCTAAAAATCAAAAAACACAAAAAGATTTTTGGTTTTATAATTTTAGGGAGAGATTAGTTTAGTTTCAGTATTTATTTACTTCAAAAAAAACAGGAGGCGAGCAGATAGGCTGAAAGCAAATCAAATCTGTGAGATTGATTCAAAACTATGAAAAATGATTGTACACAGTAAACTAATTGTTTGGGACTTAAAAAGGACTGAAAAGATCAAAAACTATAATTAAAATTTCAAGTCTACGATGTTTAATCCAAATAACGGAAAAATGATAGTACACTAGTCTGTTACTGGGGTTACATAGAGAAAGTAGACCTAGGGGTTGCTAGTCCATTGTACGATGTGTTTGTAGATTCAACACAATAGACAAGTAGACTTCATTGGTGAAACAATCTAAACTAAACTGTTTAACAGGCTGTGGGTTTCCATCTTATCACTGGTTAACACAATCAAATAAATTCCAATAAGGGGTTACAAGCAAAATAAACGACACAAATGTGTGCGGACGACCATAAAAATGAGCAAAGCACATGAAAAAATTGATAAACGCAATCAAACAAATGACTAATGTTGTTGGTGCGTTATGTGTAAAAGAAAAGGTGCTCTTTCAAGAAGATGGGTTGTGTGCCTCTCTGTTGTGCGATGGCACTGACCTGGGGATAAGCACAACCTAAATATTCTAGAATTCATTGTTGTTTGCGCCTCTCTGTTGTGCGATGGCACTGACCTGAGGCTTAGCATCTCTTTGAAAGCAGTTAGAATAGTTTCTTCTTGTCTCAAATCCCGTAGAATGCTCAAAAATCTCCTGAGGAATGTTGATTACCATATAAGTGTGGGATCCACAAACGCTTGTTGAAATAATAAAATCTAATCACCAATGTGAGTTAAAAGTCTGTGTATGGATTTAAGTGGACAACTATACTGATAATCGTCGTGGCTACAACTCTCGATAGTCGAAATCATTGTGTGCTTCTCGCAGCTCTAGTATGATTTCCTGTAAGTGCTTGTGACTCTGAGAGTAATAAGAGTCATTAATTTAAACGTATATCAAAGAGTCCCAAATGATTATGATACACCTGTATGATTCCATATGAATCTCTCCTGAGATGATAAAACCAAATTGAAGTCGTTCTACTCAGGGGGAGAAATCAGTTAAAGGATAATTTAATAGTTTTCAACCCACCTCAAACAAAAACACAAAAAATTATGTCTTGTTTTATTTTTCAAGATGTTTTTCTGTTCCAGTTATTATCTTTTATGTCGGACCATGTAACAAGGTGAACTCTGTGAATCATACCTTAAAAGGGGCACGTCTGAGGTGACCCAAATGTTGCAAAGTTAAAAGGATCATAACTGAGATGATTAAAGTTTGAAAGGTAAAAGGGTCACGTCTGAGGTGACCAAAAGGTTTTAAATTAAAAGGATCATGTCTGAGGTGATCAAATGGTTTCTCGTTAAAAGGATCATGTCTGAGATGATCCGTGCTCATAGTGTTATATCAATCAAAATTTAAAACTGAAGGTTTGGAAAGTTATGAAGTCAACTCATGAGTATGAATCAATCGCATGATTGGATCATAAGTGTGAACGAATCGTACGATTGAATCATAAGAATGAGTCAATCGTACGATTGGACCATGAGAATGAGCCAATCATACGATTGGACCATGAGTATGAGACAGTCATGCGATTGGACCACAAGACTGAGCCAGTCGCATGACTAAAGAGAGGCAACTGAGCCAGTCGTACGACTGAAGAGAGGAGTAAGGAGTCAGTCGCACGACTGAACCTCAGTCGCACGATTGAGCCATGCGTCTGGGTCCAGTCGCACGACTGAAACCCAAAACAGTATAAATAGAGGCTCATTCGGTTGTAACCTCTACCAGACTTCAAACTTTCAAAAAAACTGCCTAAGCACTGCTACTCTGACAAAATTTCCATCTTTTGAGATTACCTTCTGATTCCTGTTCTAACCGATAGTGTATTCTTATACAGGTAATTTGTGAAAGATATCGGACAAACAACTGGTTAAAACGAATCAAACATGACCTAAATTGTTAAAACAAATAACCGAGACATAAACCCTAAAATAGACAACTTAAATTTTCAAAATTGTCAATTTAAAGGACCTTATATGCTATATCGGGTCCCTGCGAACCATATGAACCCGAAAACGACGTCTAATTTCACTTGGTGACAAGATTCAAGTTTATGGTGTCGCACGGGGGTTTATGCGAATGGACAGACTGATGAACTTCAGTCGCACGATTGAGCCAGTCACATGCTTCACTCGCACGATTGAACCAATCGGAGATTCAGCCGCACGACTGACTCAACCGCATGGCTTTGCACACGACTGAACTCAGTCGCAGGCTCAATCGTACGACTGAACCCAGTCGTATGGTTCAATCGCACGATTGAACCAGATTGGTCAAAATCTGTTCTAAGTCAAATTGTTTATCTATTATGAACGGAACTAATGTGTTTGTCCCTTCTATTGCAGCAATATGGTAGATAGATGGACGATGAGCACGAAGCACAATATATGTGCTCATCTGGACCCCACATCCCGGAAAGCCTCTGAGTTCACCGGGAACATAGCCTTTCTATGACGTTAGAGGATTTTCAAGGCCATATCTACTCCATGTATACCATACAGGTCGATCCAGCAGGCGTTCTGGGAGAACGCCATTGTTGACAGATCTATAGAGCCCTACTGCATTAGGAGTTCTATCTTTAGGGAAGATATCCTGATCAGTGAAGAGGATATCAGGAGAGTCTTGGTCTTGGGTGACGATGGTGCACACCCAACCAAGCTGCATCCCCTAACGGTACGGGGATGCTTCCTCAGGATCAAGTACACCGGTGATATCAACGCCGGCGTGCTGAACAAGAGTAACATGTGCCCACAATTCAAATATTTGGCACATGTGATCCTGAAGTGCATAGCCTACAGGAGAGGAGGATTCGATGAGCTGTCGGATCAGATCCAGAACGCGTATGTGGCTTTGGCGCTGAACCATCCTTTCAGCTTCTCACGGATGTTCTTTACTTATCTGATCGAGAACATAGAAGCCAAAGGGAAAGAGGGCTTCTGTATGTACCCAAGGTTTATTCAGATGATGATCGACGAGAAGTTTCCTCACCTTCCTAGGGAGAAGGATGATGTAGTGTCGTTGGAAGTTATGGACGACACCACCTTGGGAAGGATGAAGGTCTACCGGGGGAAGCAGGTGAAGCCACCGGTTAGGAGGTTGTTCGGCCACCTGGCTAGGGAGGACTACGTGGCGCCAGCTCGTAAAAAGTGGCATCACGATGACAGTGATTCAGATGTTGAGCCAATCATGGCTCCTATTGATGAGGAGGATGACGATGATGACCATGATAATGGTCAAGGTGGTGGAGATACAGGCCCCAGTCATTCATGGGCCACTAACACATCTACCATATCTCCACCACCCCCACACGGTAGTTCCTCCGCTCCCGGTGGATTGAGCAGGCAACCATCCATCGGGACTTCCTACCAGACAATGAGGACGACGAGTCCGATGAAGAGCCTCTTACGAGGACAGTCGGTAGTCGTGTGGTGGCTACCGAACGGGGTATGGAGTTGGTTGGAGGATGCCGGGCTGGGGTTGAGGGTACTGACACTGTTGATCCTACCTACACACCTCCCCAGCCAAGCCCAGGGGGAGCCCAGAGCTCCAAGGGCTTATGATTGAAGAGGATGGCACAGCCACATGGCAAGAAGGCCAAAAGAAGACGTATAGTGCTGATGACCTCTCCTACCACCACAGCCACTACCTCCACCATCCCTACCACACCTACCACCACCACAGCCACTACATCCACCAGTCCCATCATAACTACCACCACCACTACACCTACAACCATTCCACTCACCTCATCCATTCCACCACAAACCACAACCACCACCACTCCCACATATACTACATCCACCACTCCACCCCCCACATCATATGCCGGACCTTCAACCTCATCAGTACCACCACTGGGATCTTCTCTGCCCAACGTTGGGTTAGAGGAACAACTTGCTAGCCTCAACCGTCTGGTTCTTAAACTGCTCGCAACTGACGGTATTCAAGCGAACCAGATGAATCAGTTGATGGCTATCAACGCTGCGCAGGGCAAGCAGATCGCCCTGCTAACCTAGAAGACTGCAGCTCAGAGTCAACAGATTGCCCATCTGACTGAGAGAGATGCTACCCATGAGAGAGCCTTGGCCAGAGTTCATAGTGCACTGACAGAATAGAATGAGCTTTTGATGGCCTCGGTCAAGAGGATAGAGGAGGTCGAGAAGAAGAATAAACACCTTCTTCTCCGACTCAAAGGGACAAAGGGCGAGCCTCTCAAGATCAAAGGTGATGGTGATGATGATGATGATGACGAGTCATCTGATGATGATGAGTCTGATGATGATGATGATGTTGAAGGAGAGAGCAGTAGTAAGGACAAAGAGAGAGGAGATGAGGATGAGCCCGAAAGTGATGCATCCGCATCAGCCTCAGATCCATCAGCTCAGCGACTGAGGTGAAAACGAAGGCAAGAATCAAGACCGTCCACCTCAGCTCCTCAAGCTGAAGAGCCAAGTGAAAAAGACAAGAGTAATGATTAGTTGTCTTAGCTTTGATTATCTTTTGTACTTGAATTATGTATTACACTTATGTAATTAATGTTCATCAATGTTTATTAATGTAAATGAATTGATTACTGATGTGTTTGTGTGGTTTTGAATGTTTAAACAAACAGATGAATCTCAACAGACTAATGAGCACGATGTAGTACCCCTACAACAAATCAAGACTCAGCTAACCATAATTCTTGATTTGCAAGGGATTGTTCCAAGGTCTGTGAGTTATACCCCCCAATATCTAGTCGCACGACTGAACCTTCAGTCGTGCGTATGAGTCAATCGCATGATTCAGTCGCACAACTGAACCATGCTAATGGTTCAGTCGTATGAATGAAGACAGAATACCTATAAATACAACGTAATTCGTGGAAAAACATAACACTTTGAATACCTACGTACCCTAGCCGTCCAGAGGGTACCATGTCGTCAATCCAAGTTCATAGTTCGTTTGTGATCAATTCTCATTCGTTCTTAATGTTTGTTTTATCATAGTATTGATCAGGATATTCGTTCTCACTAATTGGATCGCCAATCAAATAGGATTCTGTACTATTTGATTCGGTTACACGCATAATCTGTTAGTACTCCGTACGAAATCGGTCCTAACATGGGTGACATAGGAGTACTCATCTCTCTTTAAGCAGGGAAAGAGAAAAAAAGATTCATTATACTCATTGAGTGCCATATCCTCATCATCATAGAAGTCTAGGCTGGGAATTGTTGGTTTAGATCTAGAGATTGGGGATGGTAACTTTCCCCTGAAGGTTGTTCACCAGAGTGTTAAGACTTTGAGTAAAGGCTTAAGGATTCTTGGGTGATGAGCTCTTCAGTCTGAGTATGAGGAACCTCATGACTGGTCATTTTTGAGATAGGAGTGGTTTGCTCCTCAGGAGAAGTGGGAGCACCAGGGTCCACTTCCTCCTATGTGGGTGGTGATATGGGGGCCTGCACATGTTAAATAACTTGTGCAAGGGTGTGTTTGGATTTTCTTCTATAAGTGATGGTTATTTGTGGTTGTGTGGATTGCCTTCAAGTGGAAGGTGTGGGTTCAACACTAGCTGGTGTTTCTAGGTTGTCACCTTGAGCAATGAGCTCTAACATTTTTAGGACCAGGGTTGTTTCTATCTCTGTCGGGCTTCATTTGTCCTAATTTTAGAACATTACCTGTTCCCCTCAACTATGAGCCCAGTTCATAGTTAAGAATATGCTGGACATATCTAGGGAACATATAATATTCTAAGAAGTCCAAGTTTGCAAGCAAATTTTAATACATAAATTATAAATACCTGAACTAGACCCCATAAACCATCCCATGGACTATGAAAGAGAGGTCTTCTAGAATTTGGTCCCCCTGCACTGTGGCAGAAAGTGCCTTCTCCCCATCCATGGTGACCTCTTGGCACGTTCTCCAGAAGTCCAAAAGTTGATCCTCATAGAGTGGAGGATCAATGGTGAGGGAGGTGAAGTAGTAAGACAGAGAAAGGAAGCAATAAACCTTTGAGAAACTTAGATAGAGCAACCTGATTGTGTTGCCTGTGAAGCTGCATGAAAAAATCTGGTTGGTTTCTGCGGTCAAGGTTAGCCATTTGAGGTAGCTTTGAGGTGAAGAAAGGTAAGTTCAAAGATGGTGAGTGGGAATTAAGGTTTAGAGAATTTGCAGATGAAGAAGATAGTGAAGGAGGGGGAACAGTTGGGTATACTTATATGAAATGTACTTGAGACAAAGTTAATGCAAGAGGATAAACTTTGACATCCGAATGTCAGTCCCACCTCAGAGAAAGTACCCAGAAAGGTAGTTTTTTTGAAAGTTGAAACTCTTCCGAAGGTAATTTGTCTTTGAAAGTTTTGTGAAAAACTTCCAAAGCCAAATTTTGACTTCGGAAGATATTCCTAAGCTTAATGAAAAATAGCTTCGGAAGAAATACTACTTGAAGTATTTTCTCTTTCGAAGAGTATTTGGTTTCGAAAGAAGTTAAGAGTTGAATAGTTATATTCTTAAAGAGAATAAATCTTCCGAGACATAATTGCTTTTGGAAGAAATTTGTTCTTCAAATACATATAAGTATTTAGAAGCATATTTTGGCTTCGGAAGATATGTAGGTATTTCATCCGAAGGTAAATTTATTTTAAGTAGTTATGTGATTTAAAGACTTAAAATTTTCCGAAGGCAATGTTAATGTCTTCCGAAAGAAAATACACTTGGTAATTTTCAAAATGCTAAGGAATATCATTTGAAAAAGATTCTCCCAAGATAAACTAAGCTTATGTAGGTGATAAATTTGACAACTTAGGACACACACTTCCTTTTAGAAATAATATAAATTAAGTCTTAAGAAAATCTATTCAAGGTTAATCATCTATATTGCTAATATCAGATATTTAAATCTCTGTTCATCAAAAGCCTTTGTGAACAGATCAGCATATTGTTCATTTATGTTAACCTTGATTAGTTTTATCAATCCCTTTTCATGACTATCTCTAATTAGATGATACCTGATGTTGACATGTTTTGTCCTTGAGTTCTACACAGGATTCTCTATGATAGAGATAGCACTGTTGTTGTCTATGTGGATGGGAGTCTCTTTAAAGTTGTATCCATAGTCCAGCATCTGATTCTGAATCCAACGTACTTGAGCGCTGCATCTTGCAGCAGTAATGTATTTAGTTTCAGCAATTGATGTAGATACACATGATTGTTTTTTGCATTTCCATAAGACTATCCTTTCACCAAGGAATTGACATCCCCCAGATGTGGACTTTGCAGTCATGTTGTAGCCACCATAGTCACTATCTATATAGGCATACAGATTAAAGTCAGAATTCTTTGGATACCAAAGGCCTAGCACAGGGGCACCTTTGAGATATCTAAGAATTCTTTTGACAGCAACCAGGTGTGACATTTTGGGGTTAGCTTGATATATTGCACATATGCATGTACCAAACATGATATCAGGCCTGTTGGCAGTAAGATACATGAGAGACCCAATCATATCCCTGTAAAGATGTTCATCTACACACTCCCCCTCAAGATCAGGTCCAAGGGAGTGGTTTCTGGCTATGGGTGTCTTGGTAACCTTACATTCAGTCATGTTGAATCTTGTAAGTATGTCCTATACATACTTTGACTGACTTATGAAGATGCCATTTTCAACTTGCTTCACTTGAATTCCAAGAAAGAAATTGAGTTCCACCATAGCACTCATTTTAAATCTATTCTTTATCACCTTCTCAAAGTCTTTACAGAGCTTTGGATTAGTTGACCTAAAGATAATGTCATCTACATATATTTGAACCAGTATCAAGTCATTCCTTGTTTCTTTGATGAAGAGAGTTCCATCTATAGTACCCCTCTTGTAGCCATGCTAACAGAGATACTGAGATAGTGTGTCATACCACTTCCTTAGAGCTTGATACAGTCAAAGAGCTTTACCAGCTTGCAAACATAATTAGGATGATTTGGGTCTGCAAAGCCGGGTGGTTGTTTGACATACACCTCTTCATAAATCACCCCACATAAAAATGCACACTTGAAATCAAGTTGGTAGACCATGAAGTCCTTAGATACAGCAAATGCTAGGAATATCCTAACAGCTTCAAGTCTTTCTACTGGAGTAAAGACATCAGTGTAATCAATTCCTTCTTCTTGTGTGTACCCTTGAACAACCAGTCTTACCTTGTTCTTGATGACAAGTCCTCTATCATCTTTCTTATTCCTAAACACCCATTTGGTTCCTATGATAGTCTTCCCTTGAGGAAGAGGACATAGGCTCCAAACCTTTTCTCTTTTAAATTGAAGCAGCTCCTCTTTCATAGCTTCAATCCAACTTCCATCCTTCAAACCTCATCAACTTTCTTTGGCTTTATCTGGGACAAGAAGCAAGAGTATAGAGAAACATTTTTATCATGGGTTTGTCCTCTTATTCTCACCCCCTTGTCAATATCTCCAATGATGTTTGTGGTAGGGTGTGACTTGTGGATCCTAAGTTAAGGGATCATAGCAAGTTGATTAGACAGATCTAAATTTGAGAAGTTTAAATCTGGCAATGAAGTATCTCCCACCACATCAGCACACTTATCAAGAGAAGCTTGATCCAATGAGTGTGTGACATCATTGATATTGTCTTTAATAATTGGTTGTCAGCATCAAGAAATTCTTGATCACTGTCACCACTACCATGTCATCCTATATTTGAAGTTCCTTCATTTGTGTTTTGTACCTCTGAGCTGGAATTTTTAGGCACTTTTGATGTATCAGCATGATTTGTCATTGTTGTGTTGATAAAAACTTCACCTGCAGGGTTAGTTACAACTGGAGCTGAAGTAGTACTCTTGCTTAGTCTTCTTAGCTTAAATCTTGGGTCAGGATCTTCTGTTGATGTATTACCTGTAGATCCTGAAACATCTTCACAAGATTTGTTAAAACAGTTGGTAACTAAATCAAGATCAAATAGCCAATCAGGACCAAACCTTAAACATAGGGAGTGTGCTCATTAAAGATCATATTGGCTGATTCTTCAACTACTCTAGTTCTGAGATTGTATACTCTATAACCCTTAGCTCGGAAAAAGTATCCAATAAAGTTTCCATCATCTGATTTCTCAGCAAACTTGGCTACTTGATCTTTGGTATTCAAGATGTTATAGGGACATCCAATTGATCTGAGAAAACCAATGAAAGGTCTTCTTTTGTGCCACAGTTCATAAGGAGTCTTACCATGAATCTTGACTACCAAAACTTTGTTCTGCACATAGCAGGCATTGTTAACTACCTCTGCCCAAAAGGTGATGGGCAATTTAGAGTCAGCCAACATGGTTCTTGCAGCTTCAATAAGTGTCCTGTTTCTCCCCTCAACAACACAGTTTTGCGGAGGAGTCCTGGGAGCACTATATTGTCTTATAACACCCTTTTCATCACAAAATGTGTTAAGGAATTGGTTCTTGAGTTTTGTTCCTTGATCACATCTTATGATCTTGACCTTGTGATCACTTTGATTCTCAATTTTTAGAATGAAGTTATTTAATATCTCAGGAGTTTCTTCCTTAGTTCTAAGGAACAAAACCCAAGTGAATCTTGTAAAATCATCAGTGATCACTAAACAGCATGAGGTCTTTCCTAGACTTATTACACTAGTGGGGATGAAGAGATCCATGTGTCATAAGTGTAGGGGAGTAGTGATAGAGTTCTTTTCCTTTTGTATTTGAGACACCAAGTGTTGTTTCCCTTTCAAGGATACACACAAGAGGAAGGATGTGACTATACAGATGTTTTTGCACCTGTTGCAAGACTTGAGGCTGTTAGGATCTTTCTTCCTTTTGCAGCATCCAAGAACTTCACTATCTACCAACTTGATGTGAAATGTGCATTCCTGTATGGGGACATTGATAGGGAAAACTATGTGTGCCAACCACCTGGATTTGATGATCCACAACATCCCAACTATGTGTGCAAATTGGACAAGGCACTCTATGGCCTACATTAAGCACCTAGGCTATGGTATGAGACTTTGTCTCAATTGCTTCTCAAGAATGGCTACACCAGAGGCACCACAGACAAGACATTATTCATAAAGAAATCTGGTAAGGACATACTGCTTATACAAGTCTATATGGATGATATCATATTTGGTTCCTCAAATGACCTGATGTGCAAAGACTTTGAGAGCACCATGAGGAAGAAGTTTGAAATGAGTTCAATAGGAAAGATGGACTTATTCCTTGGAATTCAAGTGAAGCAGATGAATGAAGGGATTTTCATCAGTCTATCTAAGTATGTCAAAGAGATCTTAGAGAGATTTGAGATGAAAGATTATAAGCCAACCAGGACACCTATTTCCAGAAATCACAATCTATGTCCTGGCTCTGAGGGGGAGGATACTAATCAACATCAGTACAAGGCAATTATTGGGTCTCTAATGTATTTGACTGCAAGTAGGCCTGATATCATGTTTGCAACTTGCATTTGTGCAAGATATCAGGCTGCTCCAAAGGTGTCTCACCTGGTTGCTATCAAAAGAATCCTTAGATACCTCCAAGGAGCTCCCAAACTAGGACTCTGGTATCCTAAGAATAAGGATTTCAACCTCTATGGTTACACTGATAATGACTATGGAGGCTGAAACATCAACAAGAAATCAACATCAGGAGGATGTCAATTTCATAGTGGAAGGATTATTTCATGGCAGTGCAAGAAGCAATCCTGTGTGTCTACATCAACTGCTGAGGTTGAATACATTGCGGCTGCTAGCTGCTGTGCTCAACTTTTGTGGATTTAAAACCAGATGATAGACTATGGCTTCAACTTCATGGAGACTCCTATCCAGATAGATAACAAGAGTGCCATTTCAATCATAGAGAATCCAGTGAAGTACTTAAAGACCAAGCATATTGACATCAGGTATCATTTCATTTGAGATATTCATGAGAAGAGTCCCATAAAACTTGTTAAGGTTGATACAAATAAACGATATGCTGACCTGTTCATAAAGGCATTTGATGAACAGAGATTTAAATATTTAATTACAACTATTGGGATGATCAACCTTGATTGAATCTCTTTTGAAAACCTCGCTAAATATGCCATGGCCTTTTTATCTATTGATTACAATCTAAGCTCTGTTACAGAAGTATTCTTCACAAAATTTTGTAAGTATAAATTCTTCTATTGCATGATCGTTACAAGTCACTCAATACAATGGTTCTCTCTTAAACTCAACTGATATCACTCGGATGATGATAACAAAATGCTCTAAGAGTTGATAGTAATATATTAAGTAAGCAAGACACAAGAATAAGTTTTCAAGATACATGTATATATTAATTCTCAACTCAAAGATTACAAGACTCTGTCTTAGCACTTACTCTAATGAGCTTACAATAAGAACTATATATACTACTATCTTCAGCCAGTTATACTTGGAAAACTAGCTGCAAAATACAACTAGACAAAGTACTACAGTTGCGAGAAGTATGTTAACTAAGATAAAGTATTATCCTAGAATTAGGTAGTCATGACAAGTCCATGACTTACCTTTTGTCACCAACTAAGTATGGTGACTGTACTAATCTAAGATGGATGAACAGTGGATAAAGTAAGGTCAAACATACCCGCATGCAGAAGCTCCATGCAGTCTGTCAGTAAAGTAGTTGAATATACTGACAGGAACCTTAGTTTTGTCAGCTAGTTACAGTTGGTTCTTTCGAAGGTAAGTGTACTTCGGAAGACATGAAGTCTTCCAAAGTCGCTTTGGCTTCGAAAGAAACAACTTCTTCAGAATCAGCTGCTCCTTGTCTTGGTCTTCATGGTACTTCCGAAGAGTAACTCTCTTCGGAAGTTCTTCCTTCTTGGCTTCGGAAGACTTTTGACTTGGCTTCGGAAATGCAACATTGTCTTCGGAAGTCCATTGTAGATGTACCTAAATAAAGCTAAGTATTGGGTTTTGGTTGCACCAGCCTCATCAGACCCAACAATCTCCCCCTAGGCTGATGCTACCAAAACTCTACTTATCTTTCTTCTCCAGTGCCTTCCTGATCATAGCCATAATCTTCACATCTTTCTCTCGGTTCTCCTTGGTAGATATGAGTAGCATTTGGAACAAGTCTTTCCTGGTTAAGACATCAAGTTTGTCACCATGAATGACATGAATCCGTTGGATATTCCCTCTGTATAAAGTAACCTGATGGGTGTTCGAGTCATACACCCATCGAGCTATAGGCTCCAAAACTGGTTCTTGAACCATCTGGAGAAAGGCTTGACTTTTTGTAAAGGCTTTAGCATCAGCAGTAGCTTGAGATCTTCTTATCACTCTGCTTCCTTCATCTTGAGTATGTGCTTTAGAATAAGAGAAGCAACAGGAGCGTTGGAGGTGTTGGAGAGTGGTAACTCACCTAGATCATTTATATCAAATCTGCTAGAGTGTAGCATATATGATGTATCTAGCTGGTTTGTTTCCCCACTCTTTCTCACCAGCTGAAAGGCATCTAAAGGCTCATCGAACCTCTACTGTACTATAGGGCTCCTTGCACTTGAGGAGTAGTTGGCAAGTTTTCTATCTTCATTTTGTCTAGCAGTGTCACCAGTCTTCTTCTCAGCTTATTTTCCTTATCATTTAGGTCATGTATGTTGAGGGAAAGAAGAATGAGACACTGGTCCAGGGTTGTTGCAGGGAGATCCAGGAGAGCTTCCCTTGAGAGAAGATTAACTGAGTTATCAAGATATCTCAGTTTGATCAAGTCTTCATCCTAAGAGAAGGAACTCAACCTAGTGCATTGGTTGAGTCCTTCTTGAATTTCCTCAAACTCCTATACGGTCAGGGGTCTTGGTAGTTTTGAGGATGGTTGGTTTGTTGGTTTGGTTTTAGGTATGGTTTTAGGTTTCAGACTTGGTGGCGGTTATGGTGGTTTAGATATTTGTGGTATGAGTTGTGAGGTGGTTGAAGGGACTGGTTCAGCGGTGAAGGTTCATCTATAGGTTCAAGTTTTATAGGGAAGGGAAAGGGAAATGGTGTAGGTGGTTCAGTGGTTTGTGGGAGTGGTGGTTGTGTGGGTTTAAGAGTAGGCTTTGGTTTGGGTGTGGGTTTGGAGGCCATCCTCTTAATGTTAGTTTTATGTCACTGACATGTCGTTGGAGAGTCTTTGTAGCCATTGATCTTACTTGCCTGGCTGAGAAGCCATGAGCTTTCAGATAGGACTTCATCCAGTCCCTATCATCAACTTGTTTGGCAGCTAGCTCCTCAGCCATCTCCTTCTTCTTCTCTTTCTCTTTCAGCTTCCCCTGGCAGCCCTCTTCCTTTCCTTCATGATATTCTCTTGTTCTTGTTTGAAGAAGAACAGGATAGTGTCAAACGCATGAGGAGCCAGGCCTTCTTCCTTATATCCCCTAGAGCAGAGAAATGCTATTTTCTCTGCCCTCACCTTGGACTGAGCCTTGATCTTAGCATCTTCTTTCTTCTTCCTTTTTTCCTCCTCCTTTTACAACCTTGCTGCTTCTGCTTTCTCCTTTTGCAGCATGGTTTCCTTCTCTAAGTTGATAAGATCCTCATAGGAAAGTAGAAGAATTTCTTCACTTTGGATCCCAAGGTTGAGGATCCTGTCAATCAGCTCTACCCTTCTTTTGTTGGCAAAGTGCTCATGAGCAGCTGCTGCTTTGGTTGTTGCCTTTCTACTGTCAGCTAGCAGCTTCCCAGAGTCTACTTTTCCTTTCATCTTTAACTTTTCTAGCCTGTATTCCTCCTCTAGCTCTTCAGCTTTCAGCTTCCTATTTCCTTTAGGGTCTGAGGCAGCTGATGGCTTAGGAGACTCAGGTTTGGATGGTTTAGGCTGACTGGGTAGAGGAGAGATGGTGGCAGAGAGATTTACTATTGCTTCTACGAATTCAACCTCAGCCTCGGAAGAAATTTCCATGGCTTAGGACGTAGATTTGATTGCCTTGGAAGTAGATAGTAACCCTTCTTCAGAAGGGATATCCTTGGATTCGGATGGAATTTCCTTAGCCTAGGAAGGAATTTCCTTGGCTTCGGAAGGGATATCCTAGGCTTCGGAAGAAATTTCCCTGGCCTTGGAAGGAATTTCCTTGGCTTTGGAAGGAATTTCCTTGGCTTCAGAAGAGATTTCCTTAGCCTTGGAAGTAACTTGACTTTCTGGCCCTACTAAGTTAGGTGCTGGGCCATCAGTTTGTGCTTCCCCTTCGAAGTTAATCACAGGTTCCACACTCCCCTTAGGTTGACTAACACCCTTCCCAAGGGAAGAAGGTCCAGTTAACCTTTGGAGCTCTTTAGATCTAATGTAAGTAAGAGTATGATCAGGGAGGGAATGTTCGGATGGGGACTTCATCAGAAACTAGTATACGAGATTGGTAGAAGTCCTGTGTTCCATCTGAATAGAAGTAATTGGCTCAGGAAGGGTATGTACAGGGGAAGCTGGGATAGAGAAGGTGACTCCAAGAGGAGAGATTGTGGCAAAGGTAGGCTCAATGAGGGTTGATGCCTACTCCAAAGAGTGAGCAGCCATCCCCCCTGAGGTGGTACCTGCTCCAAAGAATGAGCAGATACTCCCTCAGCAGATGTTTGATCCTACAAATTCTCTCCCTTTTGGTAGCATCATCCTGAGAGTCAGATGAGCTAGAGGAATAACCTGCAGAGACCTGGATCTGTACATGCCTAACAGATCTCTCTATCTGTTTCTCAGCTTGTTGGGTCTTGAGCATGTTAATCTCAAGTTGCTGAGTGGCAGATCTACTTTATAAAATCCTAACTGAGATTCCAGGTTTGCAATTTTAGAAAGTAGATACGTGATGGTTAGTTGCATACTACCCTCATCCTCATTGGAGGAATCATTAGGAGATGAGATAACATACCTAGCTAGTATGCTCATCCTTACCACCTGATGTGGTTTCTTGGCACCCAGGGTTCCTCTACTGATCCATGTCTCCTTCAGAAACATGAATTTGCAAAGTTGTCTTGGATAGATTCTGATTGATGTTACCTGTCTTGAGGAACTAATGAAGCACCCTCAGTAGTGGCAGCTCTATTCACATGAGTCCCCTCCACATCTATGGGACTCACCTCAGTACTTTCTTCCTGATATGGGATGAAAATCAGAGGCTACGGAGAGCTCTGTTGATTAAAAGAGTGGTGATAAGGATCAACTTCACTGCTCTGTTGCAACATGATATTCTTATCAGGATGGGTTAAAAGGTCAAGGAAAGATTCAGCAAATATATCTAATGACCCGGGACCTTGGTCAGCACCTAAGGATTCCCCTCCATCAGCAGTGGATTCTAAGATGTGGGTGTCCCTTTTAGGCTACTCAGGAGAGTGTTGTGACTCAACTTGAGGGCTTAAGGCTTGGTTAGTGGGCTCGTCTGGTTGAGACTGAGGAGACTCAACCATGACATTGAGGTCTATGTGGGAGGAAGTTGAGACCTAAGACTAAGTGGGAGCCCATGTTTCCACTCTAGTATTTTTGGGTTGAAGAGAGGGGACTTGATCAATCAGAGTAGATTGATTAAAGGTTCGTTTTTGGCGTCTATGATAAGTGAGCTGTATGGGACGACGGATGATGGGTGAGTCTGGTGGGGGCTCATCACCTGCTGGGCTTGCAGGGATGTCACCATGATCCATTGGCTCAAACATACCTTGGGGCTGATCAGTGAACCTGCCAGTGAAATTAGGTGAAACCTTCTTCAAAATCTTGAAGACACCACGCTTCATGTGAGGAACCAACATTGGTTGACCAAGATGTAGTCGGTCCTGATCCAACTCGCAGTTTATGAAGTTCTGGATGAATCGGGGATACATGTTGAAAGAATCCCTAGTTAGATTGCTGATTAGGTTCATCACCATAAACTTGGAGTAGTTGAACCTTCGGTTCCTTACCATTCCAATGACCAGGCACCCGAGATCATATGGGATTTGATCCCTTCCCCCAGACTTGTTTAATAGGCAATGGAGGACTATGTGTCACACCCCCGCTAAGAGCGGAAACACGAGGATGTAACGGACGGGATCTTTATAACACATTGAATCAATAGAGATGCAATATATGTATGAATAAAATGAATAATGTGTCATGACGACACCCGACACAAAGGAGACTTGTAATAGTGTCTAGTCAATAACCACGACAACATAGCCAAAAGTATTAACATTGTAATAGAACTCCCACAACCCGGGAACAAGTATCCAAAAGTATAATAATGTGCGATTAGACCAACAATGTCAAGTAATGTATAGTCTCAAAACTGCATCCTAGGGTCCCCACTAAGGCCACACTACTAGAATCTTCAGTTAATTGTATCACCGGAAAAGATATTCTCAAAATGGTCAACATAATTGTTGGTGAGTTCGCAGGTTTAATAGTAAATAAATTGATGTTGTATAATAGTTTTTCGGAACATCAAAATTACAGTTATAAGTAAGCAAAATCACATGACAACATGAGCATCACAACTAAACCTATGACGTACACAAAGATATTGTCAGAATATATTCACCCTAGGGCCCGTTCCTGGCCACTGTTGGTACTAACTAGTATACCAACAAACGAGGGTGGGGGTGTCAACCCAATAGTACTACCAATACCCATCCGTCGGTTCCAACACTAGAATTAAATAGTTGTGAATCAAGTACCACACAGCAAACTCATGCATGTATCAGATAAAGACTTAAAAAACAGTAAGACGATAATTCTAAGAATATGAGTTGTATAGCATGAAAAGGGTGAGCATACTTTTCCCCCAAGTTTGTAAATAATTGAAGTAATAAATCAACATAAAAAGGAGCCACGAAACTCACTTGACTGATGATAGAAGTAGATGAACAAAGGTTCCAAAGGATGAAAGCAACAACCGATCAAACACCTATTATTAATTATTGTTAAGTATTAATGATACGCTTAAAGAGAATAGATGCGTTAGGTCAGTTCGGGTTGGATTGGTCACGCGACACACACTTATACAAGCAGGCATAAGCATAAGATTTTATATAGATTCATGTACTAGGAATTGTCACCATTGATAATGATATTAGTGTAAGGGTTTCATTGTTACTAAAGGTGTACTTAGTATGATAAAATGGTTATGTTGATAAAAGTAATAAGGATATTAGTAGTTACTAATATTAGTCTTGATAACCTTAAAAATGTTAGCATTGATTATATTTGTGATAATATTAGTAATAAACATAATGTTAATATTAATAATGTCATTAGCAATGGTAACTGTATCAATGTTACATTAAAATCACACGACCTACTCACACTAAACACAAGAATGCATTCACACACATACAACCTTCAGTCGCACGACTCAACATCCATTCGCACGAATCAACCTTCATTCGTATGAATCAACCTTCATTCATACGAATCAACCTTCATTTGTACGAATCGCCATTCAGTGATAGGGTATGGACGGTCGGGGTGGCAGCGTTATTGTTTGCGGCCATTTCTACAATATTTACAAAGTTCATATTAGTATTTCTGAAAAATTTCATTTTAATCATTAATACCCTTTTCATGTCTCATAGACAATTAATAACTAAAAGCTAGAATCCAACGTTACATTTAAATGATGGTAAGGTGACCTTTATCCCATTATTTAAATTAACAAGGTAGTCAACATTTGACAATTGCAACCTACTGCAACTTCTAGCTTTATGGGATCGGTTAAACATCTTATGTTAAGTTGGCATGTAAAATCCCATCAACACCATTGTACGCCATGCTTCGATGACCCTATGCACATGGTTTCCAATTCAAGTCATCCTACTTACACACACGTGTGAGTTTACACATACAAGTGGTTAGGTGACCTTTATCCCACAAATACGTTAAGCCCACCCCAAACACACAAGTTCCCTAGACGTGGTTAGGTGACCTTTATCCACAAATAGTTTACAAGTAATTCGAGTGTCATGTAAAGGATGGCGTTTAACTTGTTCCAAAGGGATTTTAGTTTTCATTAATTCTAGTTTTGAAAACTCTATGTACCTTGTATTTGCATGCTTTCAAAACATGGTATCCTATGGTTCTAATTTTTGGTAAAACTCTCTTATTAAAATCATTAATCCTTTTAATAACCTTTTATTAATCACTTAATGATTAGGAACCATAAATTTTCAGCTTGTTTTGTTTGTTAATTAGTTTGTTATACATATCCAAATATCAAACAACCAACCAAAATTAAACAAATCAAACAAGCACAACCAAACAATCACAAGTGCATAACCATAGCCACTAAGTTGACCACACTTGTTTGCCATCACAAGTGTTGTTATAAGGTCATTCCTAAGGGTTTAAAATTGACACTTCAAAGTGTCCATGAACTCCCACTTGAACCCGCATCCGAATGCTTCAAGTGTCCATGTCTTTTGTGTCCTTGCTTTGCACCTTCCTTTGGTTCACCATCTTGTGTATCTTCTTTTACAAAATACATCCTAATACATTTTTTCTAGTAAAAGAAATACATCTAACCTATTTATTACACAACCAATGAATAAATAAATTACAAACCAAAAGGATATAAACACAAAAGAAATTATTAAAACCCTTTGAATGAATAAAACCAAAACAAATCATTCATCCAAAACCAAATCAACACAAGTCAAGGCTAGGTTATGCACCAATATGAAACATCATATACAACATACAAGAACCAAAATAAATCCCCAATTGACCCTAAATTTTCAGCCAACATAAACTAAGAATTTAGGGTTTTATTGTCCAAACAAAACACAATCAACCATTTTGATATCTTTTCTTTCAAGATTTAATCATAAGCATGCAAGATATAACCTTGAAAGGTTGGGGATTTGTAATATCACCATAAAACAGCCCTAATTAGGTTGTTAAAACCCCATAAAACCAATTTTACAAGGATAATTGAAGCTAGTCATCCACATATCCGGCTCTAGATGCCAATGTTGGGTTTGTTGGACCATATACATAGTTGTTTAACCATTTAAACATTAAAAATGCAGCGGAATAAGGTCTTAATTTCATGTTTTATAATCTGAAAATTAAGGTACATAACTTTGTCCCAACAAACCCAAGAACATAGGATCATTTATATGTGTTTGAACAAGCCATCAAGAAGAATAAAACAACCAAAACAACACAAAAGATACAACCTTTGTAGAGCTGTCAAAAACGTGATATTGTTGAAGATGGAGATGTCCTTGAATGGCCAAAACACCAAGGATAGGTGTCCTCAAGCTTCCATACCCACAAGCCTCAAGCAAGCACCCTTTTGCTAGGATTTTGACACCAAATTCGAACCAAGATGAGCTGAAAATCGAATTTTCAGCTATGAACTTCTTCAAGAAAGTAGAGAGAAAAGTGTGTGTTCTTGGTCCTTTGCATGTAAGAGAGAGAGAGATTGAGTGGGTGTTTTCAAGAGAAACTAGTACCAAGACAAAATCCACACATCCCCTAAAAGGGGGCGGCCGAAAATGGTCTTTCAAAGGGGTTTCCCCCTAAAATTTTTTAACCATTTTATTTTAACTAGTTACTAGTTGAGTTATGAAATTAACTTTTAATTTTATAACTCATACACACACAATTATATTATTTAATGTTATTTAACTAATTTAAATAACATTACAAATAATATTCTTGAACAAAATATCCTTATAAGTTGTTCTATCTCATATGCAATTTATTTAGAAAACCCATTTTCTAAATTGGTGTAATTATTTAATTGCATGATCATATCATCAATTAAATATTAGTTGGTGTTTGCTAAGCTTGTTATTGGGTATGACCCGACTTGGATCATAACGTACTAACCACATCAATGTTCTATGTGTCTTGGGCATAAAGAAACCAACAATCTCCCACTTGCATAAGATTCATAGAAGATTGATGCAAGCAGTAAATACCGCCTAACAACGGTTTACTACCCTTAATACGCATGACTAAAAGCCATTCAATAACATCATCCCCTTCAAGCACTTCTTGAGGTTCGATACGTGGAACGTATCGTGTACACCACTTAGTTCTGGTGGCAACCTTAATCGGTAGGCTACTGGGCCAATTCTTTCTGTGATTTCGAATGGTCCTACATATCTTGGGGCTAACTTCCCTTTCTTTCCAAACCGTATGATCCCTTTCCAGGGAGAGACTTTAAGTAGAACGCGATCTCCCACGTTGAATTCCTGAGGTTTTCGACAGTTGTCAGCGTAGCTCTTTTGACGATCTCTGGCTGCTTTTAGTCTGTCTTTGATCTAGAAAATCTTGTTGGTTGTTTCCTGGATGATCTCTGGGCCTGTCAACTGGCTTTCACCAACCTCTACCCAACAAACTGGAGACATACATTTCCTTCCCTACAGGGCTTCAAACGGAGCGCACCCAATGCTCGTATGGTAGTTGTTGTTGTAAGAGAACTCAATCAACGGTAGATGGGTGTCCCAGCTACCACCAAAGGCGATTACACAAGCCCTATGTATGTCTTCCAATGTTTGTATCGTTCGTTCGCTTTGACCGTCTGTTTGCGGGTGATAAGCGGTACTCAAATCTAATCGAGTACCCATCGCATTCTGTAGTGTCTGCCAAAACCGCGATGTAAATCAGCTATCATGGTCGGATATGACCGACACCGGTACTCCATGCCTTGTTACAACCTTGTTTATGTACAATCTCACTAACTTATCCATCTTGTAATCCTCTCGGATTGGCAAGAAATGAGCCGATTCGTCATACGGTCCACTATAACCCATATCGAGCCATGTCCAGTACTCATTCTTGGAAGTTTGGTAATAAAATCCATAGCTATGTTTTCCCATTTCCATTCGGGAATTTCCGGTTGCTGCAGTAATCCTAATGATTTTTGATGTTCAGTTTTAATTTTCGAGCACGTCAAGCATCGGCTTACATACATAGCAATATCTTTCTTCATGCCTAGCCACCAATACAGATCTTTGAGATCGTGGTACATCTTGTCTGCACCAAGGTGAATAGAATACCTTAACTTATGCGCTTCATCCATAACCAAGGTACGTACATCTCCCCATTTGGGTACCCATATGCGATCCACAAAATACCGTATGACATCTTCCTTGTAACTCATTTGCTTATCCAACCCTCGAAATTCTTCTCCTGTAACGTTTTCTTTTTTCAGTGCTTCACCTTGTGCTATTAGGATCTGGGCTCTCAGGCTCATTTTAATAGTCAATCCTAATGCTCGAGTTCCTTGTGACTTAAGGCATCAGCCACCATGTTTTCCTTTCCCGGATGATACAGGATTTCACAGTCGTAGTCGCTATGGAGTTCTACCTATCGTCGCTGGCGCATATTAAGTTCCTTTTGATCCAGGATATGCTGGAGGCTCTTATGATCCGTGTAGATGATGCACTTAGTTCCATACAAGTAATGCCTCCATATCTTAAGTGTAAATACCACAGCGCCCAACTCTAAGTCATGAGTCGTATAGTTCTTTTCATGTACCTTAAGCTGTCGTGAGGTGTAGGCATTTACCTTATCCTTCTGCATTAGTACACATCCCAGTCCTTGATGTGAAGCATCAAAGTACACCACAAAATCATTAGATCCATCCGGAAGGGACAATATCGGCGCATTGCACAACTTCTCCTTCAATGTTTGGAACGCCTCTTCTTGTGCATGTCCCCAATCAAATTTCTTGTCTTTCTGAGTCAGCAGAGTCAATGGTTGTGCGATTTTTGAGAAATTTGCGATAAAGCATCGATAGTATCCATCCAAACCTAAGAATTGCCGTATTTCCAAAGGTGTCTGTGGTGCTTCCCATTTCATCACTGCTTCGATCTTTTCGGGATCTACGTGAATTCCATTCTCGTTCACCACGTGTCCCAGAAATTTCACTTCTCGTAGCCAAAACTCACACTTTGAGAACTTGGCGAAAAGTTTTTCTTCCTGTAATAGTCCCAGTATTGCTCGAAGGTGTTTTTCATGGTCCTCTTTCGATCAGGAGTAGACAAGTATATCGTCTATGAATACGATCACAAATTTATCCAAATAGGGTTTACACACCCGGTTGATCAGGTCTATGAACATGGCTAGAACGTTGGTCAGTCCGAACGGCATGACTAAGAACTCATAGTGCCCATAACGTGTTCTAAACGCTGTTTTCGGTATGTCATTCTTGAAAACCCTTAGCTGATGGTATCCCGAACGAAGGTCGATCTTGGAGAAATACGAGGCTCCTTGCAACTGATCGAACAGATCGTTGATTCTGGGAAGAGGATATCGATTTTTCACGGTCAGTTTATTCAGCTCGCGGTAATCGATACACATGCGAAACGATCCATCTTTCTTTTTGACGAATAATATCGGTGCTCCCCATGGTGAGTGACTCGGCCGGATAAAACCCTTTTCCAGCAATTCTTGCAATTGGATAGACAGTTCTTGCATTTCTAATGGTGCCAACCGATATGGCGTCTTTGCTACCGGTGTAGCTCCAGGAACCAAGTCTATGCGAAATTCCACTTGCCGAGGTGGAGGCAAACCGGACAAGTCGTCAAGGAATACATCCGGGTAATCCCGTACTACAGGAATGTCAACCAACTTCCTCTCCTCTTCCTTCTTTTCCACTACATGGGCTAAAAATGTGTAACACTGCTTTTGTAAACATCGACGCGTCTTCATGCAGGAGATAAGCTTTAGGGTTCTCTCTGATCGTTCTCCCTGAATCCTGAGTACCTCCCCGTCTGGCATGGGGGTTAATACTACTTTTTTCCGACAAAAAATCTCTGCTTCGTGCTTTGATAACCAATCCATCCCCACGACTACGTCGAAACTCGCTAACTCAAAAGGTATCAAATCTATTTCAAAGGCATGTTTCTCTAATATCATCGAGCACTTTCTAATAATCTCATCGACTTGTACAATCCTACCATTGGCCATTTCTATGGAGTAGCTAGTTTCTAGCCTACTAGGGTTCAAGTCGAGCAGATAAGCAAATTCAGAAGATATAAAACTATTTTCTGCTCCAGTATCAAACAATATGGATGCAAAATGATGGTTGAGCAAGTACGTACCCGTAACGACATTCGGGTCCTGACGGGCTTCATTTGTTCCGATGATGAACGTACGTCCTCGGGCAGCATTTCCTTGATTCATTGGGCCTTGATTACTGGCTATGGCCATCACCTGTGGTTGATTGTTTCCTTGCTGACCCTGCGCCCAATTCAGTTGGGGGCACATGTTCTGATAGTGATCAGGGCTTCCACACTCGTAGCACACCCTAGCATTGCCTGCGGGGTTAACCGCATTAACCGGCACAACCAGATTCGGCGCTACTCTGCAGTCACTCACTAGATGCCCCAGGCGTCTGCAGTTTACGCACACCCGGCACGACATTGCTTAGGGGTGATGAAAGTTGCACCTATTACACTTAGGGTGCGGCCCGACATATTCCTTCCTACCCTGTGCCACTGCCACAAAATTCCTGGTTGTCTTGGACCGTTTGTCAAATTTCCCGGTACTCGACCTGCTCGCTTCACCAACATCTTTTCTCTTCTCTGCTCCTTTTCCCAAAACCCCAGTTCTAACCATCTCATCTGTTAAAGTACCAGCCTTCAAAATTGCACTCTAGATAGTAGGAGGGGCTGCTGCTGTTACCGTTGCCCGGATTTGAGGCACAAGTCCCCAAATGTACCTTTCGATCCTCTTGGATTTCAGAGTTACCAGATGTGGAACCAGTCTTGCCAACTCGTGGAAACGATTAGTGTAAGCTGCATGCCCAGCTCCTACCATAGCATGGTTCCAGAACTCATGTTCCAACTTATGAATCTCGTTGAGTGGACAGTACTCTTTGGTGGTTAATGCTTTAAACTCATCCTAGGTCATCTGAATTGCCAATTCTCTTCCCCTTCCCTGAATCTATGTGTTCCACCAAGTTAATGCCTTGCCCTGTAGTGAACACGTGGCATACTTAATCTTCTGACTGTCTAGGCATTCACTTATATCAATGACTGCCTCCATCTTCTCAAGCCACCTAGTTAGGGCTATCGCCCCACCTTTTCCATCAAATTCCTTCGGTTTGCAGGCTGAAAACTCCTTGTATGAACATCCCCGTCTTGTGTTACCAATCCTATTCGAGTTACCAGTAGTACCACCATTCTCAGTCTCTTCCCCTGTTCCTTGGTTATGCTCATTCCCAACCCGATATTCAATTCCTCCTTCGTTACCAGCCTCACCCTGACCTCCTTCTCCATTTTCCCCATTGTCATGGTCGTCATCCCCGTGGGGGTTATGATTCGGAAGAATGTCGCTCACTTGGGCCACTATTGTTGGAATCAGTGCGGCTAGCTGCTGAGCGATCATGGAAGCTATATCGGGGTTTCTAGTCCCCTGATTGTTATCGGCGGGACCACCGCCTGTTCCTGGTGCCCTGCCTCTACCTCTTCCTCTGCCTTTGCCCCTTGGGGCCTCACCCTCGAGACTGGCACTGCGGGTGATTCTTCGAGGCGGCATTTTCTAATCATGAAAAGGAGTAAACATGTAAACTTTAGTCACTTCAAGATACACTATTAATTCCACTCGTCAAGATCCAACATTTCGAGTCAACATCACAAAATTGACACCATTTTCCATATACAGATCGTGTAAGTTCTCATGCCCATTAATTTATAGCATTCCAATAGTAGTCCATCATAACAAATGAAAATCCAAGCATATAATCATAGTTAGTCTAACAAAGGTTGTCTATATCTTCTTCTTTCGAGATCTCAGACATAACTTCCTCAGGGTCGGACGCAATGTCCGAGATTAAACGCATCGCGTGATCTGTGGAAATCTCTTTAGGTTCGGTACCCGAACCCAATAAATCAATGCAGCGTGCATGGGAACGGAGGATTCCAGCAGAAGACATCTCGTAATGAGGGGGTATAAGTACTCTCCTCAGGGTGAATAGTTTTCAAGGAAGAGAGATAAAAGAACAAGTATAGAAGGAACATACATCAAGGTTCCTGGGTTATAGTCTAGGTCAAGTAATTTGCCTGATTCTCTATAACCAATGGCTCTGATACTAGTCTGTCACACCCCCACTAAGAGTGGAAACACGAGGATGTAATGGACGGAATCGTCATAACACATTGTAATCAATAGAGATGCAATATATGTATGTATAAAATGAATAACGTGTCATGACGACACCCGACACAAAGGAGACTTGTGTCTTGTCTAGTCAATAACCACGACAACATAGCCAAAAGTATTAACATTGTAATAGAACTCCCACAACCCGGGAACAAGTATCCAAAAGTATAATAATATGCGATTAGACCAACAATGTCAAGTAATGTATAGTCTCAAAAATGCATCCTAGGGTCCCCACTAAGGCCGCACTCCTAGAATCTTCAGTTAATTGTATCACCTGAAAAGATATGCTCAAAATGGTCAACATAATTGTTAGTGAGTTCGAAGGTTTAATAGTAAATAAACTGATGTTGTATAATAGTTTTACAGAACATCGTAATCACAGTTATAAGTAAGCAAAATCACATGACAACATGAGCATCATAACTAAACCTACGACTTACACAAGATATTGTCAGAATATATTCACCCTAGGGCCCGTTCCTGGCCACTGTTGGTACTAACTAGTATACCAACAAACGAGGGTGGGGGTGTCAACCCAATAGTACTACCAATACCTATCAGTCGGTTCCAGCACCGGAATTAAATAGTTATGAATCAAGTACCACACAGCAAACTCATGCATATATCATATAAAGACTTGCAAAACAGTAACACGATAATTCCAAGAATATGTGTTGTACAACATGAAAAGGGTGAGCATACTTTTCCCCCAAGTTTGTAATAATTGAAGTAATAAATCAACATAAAAAGGGGTCACGAAACTCACATGACTGATGATAGAAGTAGATGAACAAAGGTTACAAAGGATGAAAGTAACAATCGATCAAACACCTATTATTAATTATTGTTAAGTATTAAACATACGCTTAATGAAAATACATGTGTTCGGTTGGTTCGGGTTGGATTGGTCACACGACACACACTCATATAAGCAGGCATAAGCAGAAGATCTTAAATAGATTCATGTACTAGGAATCGTCACCATTGATAATGATATTAGTGTAAGGGTTTCATTGTTACTAAAGGTGTACTTAGTATGATAAAATGGTTATGTTGATAAAAGTAATAAGGATATTAGTAGTTACTAATATAGTCTTGTTAACCTTAAAAATGTTAGCATTGATTATATTTGTGATAATATTAGTAATAATCGTAATCTTAATATTAATAATGTCATTAGCAATGGTAATTGTATCAATATTACATTAACATCACACGACCTACTCACACTACACACAAGAATGCATTCATACACATACAACCTTCAGTCGCACGACTCAACATCCATTCGCACGAATCAACCTTCATTCGTACGAATCAACCTTCATTCGTAAGAATCAACCTTCATTCATACGAATCGCCATTCAGTCGCATGACACAACACTCTTTCGCACCCATATATCCAGTCGCACACATACATTCGCACGACACAACATTCATACGCATACACCCTCATTCTCACGACACAACATTCATCCGCACACACACTCATTTGCACGATACACACTCAATCGTACGAATCACACTCATTCACACACATACTTCCAATCGCACATCATCTTTCATTCGCACTCACACACTCAATCGCACGACTCGACATTCATTCGTACACAACTCGTGCGACATACAGCTCAGTCGTGCGAAACGGTCCATTCGCATAGCACATACTCAGTCGCACAAGAGCAGACATTCAGTCGTATACGTAGAACACAGAGGTGTCGGAGTACTCACAGTAGCCTTCGGCTGCTGTTTCCACTCAAATTGCACCACAACACACTCAAAAGTTGATTTCCAACATGTTTTAAGCAATTAATGCACACACAAAAGCCTCGACAACAATCGCACACTCGGTTATACCCAAACACCCAAACCGACTCGAGAAAGGATGAAATAAGGTGGAATAAAGGATGACGGTGGTTGTCTACTTGCGATATGTCAAAAGGAATCGACCTGCGACGGCGATTCGCTAGAGAAGTAGTGAAAACGATCGGAGAATAGGGGAGGGGGCGATTGGCGATGGTGGGGTTTAGGTTAGGGAAAAAGCAGCTGGTAAATGGGTATTTATACCCATTTCAAGATTTTGAAAATTACAACTTTAGTCCCTGGACTTTCCAGGATAATTTATCCCCTAAGTTTGGCTAATTGCATTTGGGACCCTTAACTTGGTTAATTATATTAATAATAGGATTTATTAGTAGTATGATTTTACTATATTAATAATAACAATAATATTAAAATTAATAATACTAATAGCAGCTTCATGAATAATATTGGTGTTGATAATGATAGTAATAATAACAATACTAATAATACTACTAATAATAGTTTTTAATAATAACAATAATAACAATAATAATAATATTGATACTACTAATTATAGTAGTAATAATAATTTATGCCTTTAATAATTATAATGATAATAATAATAGTATTCATAATAATAATAATAATAATAGTAATTGTATTAATAATAGTGTTTGTAGTATTAATAATAATAAAGTAACTTTTACGTGCTAATATCTTCTTAAATACGTAAATAAAAGAGGTAGAATTTTATTAGGTTTTTAATATTTAAATATTTATGCACACTTAAAGCTACGTCATGACTAATGAAGCAAAAGTTGCAATTAATTATATTGATTATGAAATTTAGGTTGAATATTCAAGAAGGGCTAACAAGTATCACGTTAATTGACGGAACTTTCGCTGATGGATGTCACACTATGTGCAGAAGGAACTTCCAATTGAATGAGAAGTTGTACTTATATACAGTCGACCTCTGCATATTTCTGCCATGGCCCATTTGAATGTAGGTTTCTTCCAATTCTGTTTTGGGGGAATCCACAGGGGCACCCGCATCGTGGAGCTCCAGATGCTCTCGAATAGTTGTTTCAGAGATGGTCAGCTCCTTGCCGCTTATCATCGACCAAATAACCCGCTGATCATTCAGAAGCTCACGCCGTCCATTGGCCTAGAATTCGGCCATATGGTTGGAGTAAACGGTTGGGTTCACGGTGAGGGCGGTGAAGTATGTTGACTGGGTTAGGAATTGGATGATTGAGGCATAGTCGGCATCCTTGGTGGAATCAAGGAGCGCGACCTGGTTATGTTGGGGATTAAGGGTCATTGTTTCAGAAATTTGGTTGAGTGGAGGAGTAGATGACGAAGATGATGTATAATGGGGATTTTGGGAGGTTTTCTCTAGAACGTGGGTATTTTGTAATGGTAAGAAAAGTGGGATAGTCGAAGGTTACGTATAAATGGAGTAAAAAATCTTATCGGGTAGGGTGAAAAGATGTAAAAAGACAATATAGGTTTGTGATAAGATTTAGGCGGCAAGATAAATCCATTTAAATAATCTAGCATCATTTCTTTTTGCTGACAAAATTTCACTTTTTACAGAGTGCGGCCCGAAAATGTTTCCGTTACAGTAAATTTTCTTCCAGGTGTTAAATTGTTTCCGAAGAAAAACTTGTGAATTCCTCTAAGTGTTTCTTCCGAAGAAAATCTTTCCTTCCGAAGGCAAATGATGTCCTAAGACATATTTGCTTCCGAGAGTAAGTTTGCTTCCAAGAACATAAGTTAAAGGGCTTCGGAAGAAAATTTTGATACTTGATCAAAAGTCTTCTGAAGTAAAAAACTTATGTGGAAGAGGAAACACTTAGAAGAATTTATCTGCGGAAGAGAAAGTGATGAAAGGGCCCTTGGGTGAGTTGTCAGGATAAGAGATGAAATGGTGTTGTGGTTCTCTACAATCCTTTTCAACCACATGAAGGGCAGAACTCTGTTGATTGTTAGAGTTACCAGAGGGATTTTATATGTTCATCTCCATCTGGTAACCACTAAGTATGCCATATAACTCAGTGGGCGTGAGGGTCTTGAGATTTTCAATCCTTTTAATGACCACACAATTGCGTGTCCATTGCCTAGGACGAGAGGACATGAACTTTCTCATAATATCCCTATTCTCCAGTTTTACTTCAACATCCATCAGAGTATCCACAATCTCAACATACCTGAAGTATTGTTGAGTCATGGTTTCACCAGCTTTAAAGGTGAAATTCTCAGACTGTTGCTTTAGAAGATCCTTCTTGTTTTCCTTTGCATCAGAAGAACCTTCATGCATTAGCTTTAGTGCATCCCAGAGCTGCTTAGTAGTTTTGCACTTCTTGAAACCTCTTTAAATGGCATTTGGAAGAGCAGATTGGAAGGCAGTTATGGATTTCTGATCTACATCTATTCTTTTTCTATCTTCTTCAAACTAGTCAGCCACTTCTTTGGGATCATACCACCTCCAGCAGCAGCTGAAGAGGTGCATGGAATGTAAGGTCCTATGGTAACAGACTCTACCAACCTACTGTCTTGTGACTTGATGAAACCTTCCGTTCTTAAACACCAAGTATCAAAATCATTAGGAGTGATCAGTGGGGATTTACCATGGTACTAGTTTCCATATCAGACTTAGATGCTGCCAATTGAGATGTTAAGTGTTTTGTGAGAACTGAGGAGATTTAAGATGGTGAGATTTTACAATCAAGAGCTTGGAGTGCTCTGATACCAATTGTAGGACCGGTTAAGGGATGGTCAATACAATCAGTCTCATAATGATGAGAGTGTTAGAACACTTAACAGTTCAAATAAGGAACCGGATTTAAGAACAAGATACAAAGAACACAAGTAACAATGAGACAGAACTCAAGAACCATATATATGGTTTTCAAGAATGTTGTATATTAATCTCAAGTTCTTTTACAAGAGTTACAATGAATAAGTTGTTAAATAAAATAGAAGACTTTGAGATACTTTATACTACATCCTACAACCGGCTATACCTGGAAAGCCAGTTTGAACATTGAAAGGCAATAAAATCAATGTAGAATCAAAAGGTTGATTGCCTATTGACTAGTGACTATGACATGCCATAGCTCACATCCAATACATTACAAAAAGTATAAAAGTAAATAAAGTAGAAAGTTATAGACTCAAGGCCTCAATATACGGTTGCAAAAGCAGGGACCTTTTGACCAACTCTTGCAAGTTGGTGAGTCATCAGAGTTGCAGCAGAAAGTGGGTCAGCTTTATCCAAAAGTACATCCGAGAAAATCATGTTCTCCTATGTCTTCGAAAGAAATCAATCTTCACTTCATTTGTCTTGGGAAGACTTTGTCTTTTAAGCTTCGGAAGAGTTTATCTTTTGGCTTCGGAAGATTTGGTGTATGGCTCTAGAAGATTTTACACTTAGAGTATTTACTGAGTATAGTGTAAATCTTCCAAAGCAACCTCTACCTTGTACTGAGTGCATGCGTGCAGGAAGCCTTTGGTTGCTTTGGTTGCATCAGCCTTTATGCTAAACCTTATATACATACATATATGTATGTATGTATGTATGTATGTATGTATGTATGTATGTATGTATGTATGTATGTATGTATGTATGTATGTATGTATGTATGTATGTATGTATGTATGTATGTATGTATGTATGTATGTATGTATGTATGTATGTATGTATGTATGTATGTATGTGTGTGTATGTATGTATGTATGTATGTATGTATGTATGTGTATACATATACATATACATATAGCATATACATATACATATACATATACACATACATATACACATACATATACACATACATATACACATACATATACACATACATATACACATACATATACACATACATATACACATACATATACACATACATATACACATACATATACACATA
>CM044009.1:30536030-30733530 GCA_024085815.1 Flaveria linearis | reverse complement strand
AAGGCTAATGTTGTGGCCGATGCCCTTAGCCGAAAAGAGAGACCCAAGCCGATCCGAGTGAAGGCCTATCAGTTGGTTATGAACGCTGATGTGATGACACAGGTGAAGGGGTTTCAAGAAGAGGTGTTGAAAGAATCGCCTTAACTCCGAAAGAATGAGAGGACTAGACACAGAGTTAGGAGAAAACACCCACGGAGTGAGAACCCGTTTCGGGCGGATGTGCATTCCCCGATACAGAGACTTACGGGGTTGAATCATAAATGAAGCTTATAAGACTCGATACTCCATTCATCCCGGTGATACCAAAATGTATCAACACATGAAGAAGGACTACTGGTGGTCGGGTATGAAGCGTGATATAGTGGAGTACATGAGTAAGTTCCTTACTTGCTTGCGAGTGAAGGCAGAACATTAGAAGCCATACGGGAAAATCCAACCGCTGGATATACCCGAGTGGAAGTGGGAGCACATCACCATGGACTTTATTACTAAGCTACCCCGCATGGCGAGGGGGTGTGATACCATTTGGGTGATAGTCAATCGGCTGACAAAGGGTGCTCACTTCCTACGGATCCGCGAGACGTACTCATCCGAAAGGTTGGAGGATCTATTCATCAAGGAGATCGTAGCTCTTCATGGTGTACCGGTATTTATCGTGTCTGACTGTGACACCCGATTCACATCAAAGTTTTGGAAGAGATTCCATGATGCGATGGGGACGAGGCTACACATTAGCACAGCTTATCATCCGCAGACAGATGGTCAGTCTGAGAGGACGATTCAGACGCTCGAGGATATGCTCCAAGCGTGTGTGATCGATTTTGGAGGAAGTTGGGATGATCACTTACCGTTAGCGGAATTCTCATATAACAATAGTTATCATGCCAGTATTGGCATGCCACCATACGAGATGCTATATGGTAGGAGATGTAGGACACCTGTTTGTTGGAGTGATATTGGTCAGAAGGATTTGGAAAGTATTAAGGTGATTGAAGCTACGACTGAAAAGCTAGAAAAGATCAAAGCCTCTATGAAGGCAGCTAAGGATAAACAGAAGTCGTATGCTGATAAACGACGTAGACTGATTGAGTTCAAGGTGGGAGATAGAGTCATGTTAAAGGTCTCACCTGGAAGGGTATCATTAGGTTATGAAAGCGGGGAAAGTTGAGCCCGAGGTATATAAGGCCTTTCCGGATCATTGCTCAAGTAGGAGAGGTGGCCTATAGGTTAGAACTACCCACTGAGTTAAGTGGAATTCACCCGACATTCCATGTACCTCATTCGCGGAAGTGTTTGGCAGACAGAGATATGGTTGTACCACTGGAAGATATTGAAGTAGATGAACGGCTCAATTATGTGGAGCAACTAGTGGTGATCATTGACCGTAAGGAGAAAAGGTTAAGGAATAAAGTGGTTCCTCTTGTGCGTGTACAGTGGAAGCACAGGAAGGGATCCGAGTCTACGTGGGAGACTGAAGAAGAGATGAGGCAGCATTACCCTTATTTGTTTGAGGAATAACAGATTTCGGGGATGAAACCTATATAAGGGGGTGGACTTGTAACACCCGGATATTTTTAATAGACAAGAAAGAAAGAATAAACGTGAATAAAAGGAGAAAATACAATTTAACCCAAGTTGAGGGGTTAAAAGTATCAAAAGGACAAAAAGAATAAAATTTGGTGCATAAAGGTGGTATGGCCGCCCATAATCTTCTGCACACTTCTTTTCATACGGTTTTTTTAGAGAGAGAAAGAACAGAAATTGAAGAAGAACAAGAAGAAGATCGAATTCAAGGTATGTTTTAGGTGATTTGAAATGTTCTTGACTGATTTTAGTTGAGTTTATGCTTATGTATGTGTTTGTACGTTTGTGTGTGTGTTTTGGTGGGTTCTTAGGTGTTTGAACTCATAAGTGAATTCGGGTTTGGAGAAGTCTATCCGAAAGATTACGAAAGGTGAGTTCTAGACCCGTATTTTACTTGTTTTAAACATTCTTTGGGGCTGAAAACGTATTAAAATGATTTTATAAATGATATGAATGTGTACCCGTATGTGTTTATATTTGTATGATGATGTTTCATGGATGTTTATGTGATATTTATGTTTAGAATGGTTGTAGTAAGCTTAGAACAGGATGGTATAAAAATTTGGGTCTGAAATCAGCTTAGAAACATGTTACACAGGTGTTCATGCACCTAAATAAGGCCCATGCGCCTGAATTTTCCTTAGAAATATTTAAGTGTATGCCATGCGTTCAAACAGTACCCCATGCGTCCAAATTATGCCTGAGAATTTCTAAGTATAAGTCCATGCGCCTGAACAGTAGTTCATACGCCTAAGACTTAGTCTCAGAAGCCTAAGTATACCCCATACGCCCTAATTGTGCCCATGCGCCTGAAATGGCTCATGCACCTAAGTGTTGAAACGTCCAAGTAAGCCCATGCGCCCATATAGTGGTAACGCGCCTAAACAGGCCTCATGCCCCTGCACAGTGCTCATGCGCCTAGAACACTTGGCTTATTTTCTGAAATTTGAGAAAAACAGAATGATTAAAGTTTGAGCTAAGTTTGACTTTAGGGTTTTAATTGTTATTATATTGCATTATTATAAGTTGTTCTTATGTCCATAATAATTCTTGTGTGACTTTACGTGGTATGTTTATGATCATAAATGCAAAGAATTATCATTAACAAAAGTGAAAGATTAATAATAAAGAAAAGTGGGACGTAATTAAAATAATGTAAGTCTTGCAAGCATATAGGAGGTGCACGACCATGTTGTTGTTAGCGCAACTATGATGCGGGTTAGCTACCCGAAGGATGCACACAGGGTCAATCATTGAGATTGGCGGGACCCTTGTGGCATACCCTAGGTGACTGGGTCAGCTTCGTACACAATGTTCGTGGTCTATTTAAAGACCATAGGTCCAGCACCAGTTTCGTGTACAATGTTCGGGGTATTGCACATTGATCCATATAGACAGTGAAAGATAATGTTAAAAGTATGAAATGAACAAATGTGTACGGTAAAGAAAGAAAGAAAGAAAGTATTACCTTGATGTATATTTGATGCGTTTCATATATATATAGTTTACAAGGTATTTCAATACTTTTAAAACTAGAACTCAATCAGCAATCCTCACTTTTATACATTTTCAGTTGGCAGGTGAATATTGCTGAGGATGGCACGAGGGTGAAGCTACTCAGCGGGAAAAGATTGTCATCCATTCTTATGTTATGATATTGTTGTTTTGTAATGCAATTAAACAATCTTTTGTAACTCAAACCCTATTGTATTACTTAACAACAATATTTATTAATAATAGTGAATGGCTTTTTCTAATGTAACTCCGCTGCTTATTTTATGAAATGTATATTATTATGTATCTTTAGTGCTATGAATGACCAACTATGAGGTCTCCGGGATCGGGGCCTTACAATAAGTGGCTTCGGAAAAACTGGTTCTTCCGAAGCCAGTTAACCATTGGATGAACTTACCATGAACCAGTGGATATTAGCATAGTCCCTATGACAAGCCGCTGCAATCTCTGATATACTGCATGGCGCTTTCCCACGCCCATGTAGCATACCATACTTTAGTTCACTGTTCATTCCTTATCAGTTAGTACAATTACTAACTTTAGTTGGTAAACAAAAAGGTAAGTCATGGACATGTCATGACTACCTTATCTAGGATAATATTTTATTCTAGAAACCTTACTATTAACAATGTAGTATTGGTTTAGTAAGTAAGTTTTCAGCTGGCTATCTTTTGTATAGCCAGCTTTAGATAGTAGTATATAGTTCTCATTGTAAGCTCATAAGAGCATGCTTCTAAGAGTCTTGTAAACTTTGAGTTGAGAATTAATATATACAAGTATCTTGAAAATCATCTCTTGTGTCTTGTCTACTTAGTATATTACTATCAACTCTTAGAAGATTTTGCTTTATTGTTTGAGAGCAATTTAGTGAGTTTAAGAGAGAACACTTGTGTTGAGTGACCTGTATCGATCCTACAATTGGTATCAGAGCTTCCAGGATCTTGATTGTGAGATCTTACCATCCAAATCATCTTGACTTTTCACTCATACGCTCACCTCACTCAATAATGGCCATGAACCAGAAATCACCAGGATTTTAAATAGGAACGATGTCTAAAGCTCCTATCATCACACCTGAAAACTTTAGATCCTAGCGTATGTGCATTGAAGGTTTCATTAAGTATCAAGATAGCCAAATGTGGAGATATATCACTAATGGTCCTTACAAGTCAATGGTGGCATCACCAGATGGTAAAGGTGTCATGATAGAAAAAGTTGTCAAAGATTACTCAAATGAAGACCGTAAGAAGATGGACATCGATAGCAAAGCCATGACTGTATTGCTTAAACCATACCAAACTCCATCATGGTAGGCTTTGAGCATTGCAAGACAGCCAAAGAACTCTTTGATGCTTTGACTCAGATGTACTCTGGTTCTAATGAATCAAAGAAAGATTCCATGAAGCAGCAATTTGAAAACTTCACCTATATTACTGCAGAGACTCTTAGCTAGCAATATTTCAGGTACATGGATCTTATCTCATCACTTCACTCAGTTGAAGTATCTTTGAGAAAAGAGATCTATCAAAGAAATTCATGAGTGCACTTCCTCAAGAATGGACTTTCTACTGTATCTCTATCAATAGAATGGAAAATTTGAATACTCTTAAAATGACTGAACTATTCAGTATTTTTGATGGATACCGTGTAAAGATGGAGACTCAGAAAGGCCATCAGATGAATAGAATCTCTGGTCTTCCACTAGCAATGCTCTAGTTGTTGCTGAAGGATCAAGAAACCCCTAGTCCTAACAGTACCTGACTTACTCCCAGCAGCAACCATGTTCTTCTGGGCCATATATTATTTTTCCTGAGACACCAAGGTCTCAACAGGCTCAATCAAGTCCCTTCCTGGGTAATTGTGCGTTGTTTCAGGAATGAACATTCTAGTGACTTTAATTTCTGCCTTGACGATCTAGAATGCTTTAGCCCAGATGATGTGAATACATGGACATCGTCCAACAAATGGCTTTGCTGACTTATAGAGCAAAGAAGTTCTTTAAAAGAACTGGAAGGAAGTTCCTTAAAAACCCAATCAACAGCAAATTCGAGTTTGACAAAAGCAAGGCCATGTGCTACAACTGTAATCAACTTGGTCATTTTGCCAGGGAATGCAAAGCTCCAAAACCAACCCAGGAGCTACTCAAGCCTCCACATATCCTGCCACACATAAAGCTACTTCAACTGAACAACAAACTATTATTGTTGCTTAAGAAGTTGACTGGAGCTTCATGGTGCAAGAAGTGACTCCTGGTCAAGCACTCATGGCTGGAATGATGATAGCAATGTATATGAACATCTTTGCACTCCAGCTTGTATTTCTAAAGTCAAACTGGATCAGGACTATAACATGGAAATCAAATCTGACATTGAGTCCTTAAACATCTTAAAGTCTGATTTTAAAAGAGCAGAATCTAACTATAAAATGAAAGCAGAAGTGTTAGAAAGAACTGTGTCCTCTTAAAGCATGAACAATCCAATTATAGGACTCAAATTAAAGATTTAATTTCCAAGTTAACTGAGGCTCAATATAAGGCCCGTTCCCGGAGACCTCACAGTTGGTCATTCACAGCATAATTACATAAGACATTGCATATTATAAATTTAAGCAGCGGAATTTGTTTAGCAAAACCAATTCATTTCATTAGTAACACTGTTGTTAAGCAATACATTGTAGTTCATGAGTTACAAAAGATTAGTTGAATGAATTGCAAAACAACAGTATCGTCAAAACATAAGTGGATGTCAGTCTTGTCCCACCGAGTAGCCATCTCAGTGTGCCATCCTCAGCATCGTTTACCTGCCAACTGAAAATACATAAAAGTCAGCGATGCTGAGTGAGTTCTAGTTTTATGATTAAAATACTTTACTTTTTCAAATCATACTATACTTTCGTACATGCCCACACATTATACGTACATGTAGATGATATCATTATTATCTTCTCGTTGCGTTCGTTAGCTTTCGTTCATTCATCGTACTCATTATCATTCATTATCATCTAGATCCCGTCAGACTTTACCCTCTTCATGGCACACAGCCACAATTACGGAGGTCGAATGACGGGGATCCCATTTTGTACTTTATTATGATATTTCATTTGTGAGCATACATCCTTCATACATACAGATAATAATTATTATTATTATTATCTCATCATTTGTTCAATTCATACACGTTCTATTACTCTTGTCTTTAAATTCGTTCTTACGAGTCTGTTGCGACAACAAAGTCGCTCACCTCCATGTCGATCTATCAAGATCGTATGTTAGCCAAGTCTGTTGCAAACACATGGTTGCTCACCTCAGTGGCAATCTCACGGATTGCCTGCTAACCGAGTCTGTTGCAACACAAAGTTGCTCACCTCAATATGGATCTCTCACGATCGTATGTTAGCCAAGTCTGTTGCAACACATGTTGCTCACCTCAGTGGCAATCTCACGGATTGCCTGCTAACCGAGTCTGTTGCAACACAAAGTTGCTCACCTCATGTCAATCTCAAAGATTGACCCTGTGTGCATCCTTCGAGGTAGCTAACCCGCATCACAGTTGAGCTAACACCTGCCAGGGGTATGCACCTCCATACATTTGCTTGCAAGCCTTTACTTATTCATTTACGTTCCATTTTCTTCATCATTAATATTTTACTTATTAATGATTATACTCTTCGTTAATTTTAATCATCCTTCATCATGCCTTTCATACTTAACATATTAAAATAATATAATATTGCTAATAATAATAAACTACTGATAATAATATCAGTAATAATAATAAGGGTCAATCATTAATCATCATTGCATGCATAAAACATCATCATTAAATAGCCCTTGGTCAACCTCGGTCAAACCCTAAACCCAGATTTCCAGAAAAATCCTGTAAAAATTTCTAAGTATAAAAATTTTGGGCGTATGAGGACTATTTGGGCGCATGAGCCCTGTCTGGGCGCATGAGCACTGTTGGAACGTATCACCTTACACTTAGAAAATAATTCCAGGCGCAAGAGCACTATTTAGGCTCATCACCCTATACTAGTTTTCTAAGTCATTATTTCGGGCACAAGAGCACTGTTTAGGCTCATTACCCTACACTTAGTTTTTTCTAAGTCAGAATTTAGGCATATGAGTACTATTCAGGCGTATTACCCCATACTTAGTTTCTAAGTCATAATTTCAGGCATAAGAGCACTATTTGGGCATATTACCTTGTAATTTTTCTAAGGCATAAAATTCAGGCGTATTAGCACTATTCAGACTCATTACCCTGTACTTGGTTTTCTAAGTTCTAAATTCCAGGCACATGAGCACTGTTTGGGAGCATAAGCCCCAACACTTAAATTTCTGTCATAATTTTGGGAGTATGAGGACTGTTCAAACTTATGAGCCTTGTATAGGCGTATTAGCAGCCTGTTCACATATTTTAAACTGTTTTCAGTCCCGAACATTGCATCACTTAGTCTAGCATTCACATACCATTCTAAGCATGAACTTAACATATTCATAACCATACATCTTCCCAAAACATACCCGACCCACATACAGATGCATATGAAAATACGGGTATAATACCTAACCTTATAAAAACATACATACATGTATTTCCAGCCCCAAAAATCGTATAAAACATGTAAAAAGGGATCTAGAAACTCACCTTGGTCATCTAGGTCATCTAGCTTTAAACATCTCAAGTCGTCCAGTTTAACCATACCAAAGCGTTCTGCGTCGACCCTCACTAAATGGTCTAGTTTTAATCTCATCTCCAAGTCGTCTAAAATAAAACTTATAACCTGACCCCTTGGTCGTCCAGTAACAGCAATCACATATTATGAAGCTATAACTCAACACTATCCCCATCTTCGTACAAATGTCATTATTAAATCATGGCTGTCAACATCCTCTAACCATAGTTACTACTGTGTAACCATATCCGTCGCCATATCCTTTCACCATAACATAATCAAACCACGTTCAACATAATCAAGATATTATCATCAATCACCATTCTAAATATCATCATCACTTCTTTTTCTTTATGCTAACACCAACCTCATGTCACACTAAAAATAGTCAAGAAAGCCACCCCCTTACCGAGCTAGTTTTAACATCGTAGCAGCATGTAAGATTATCATTCTAATCATAATTCCATCATCAAGAATCAGCACCACCATCACCATGTCTCAACACTATCGTCACGGCCACCATAGCCAACATACCATCAAGACCATAACCTAAACTAGACCAACCACAGCCACCATTATCATCTCCCTGCGGCCCTGCACCACCATCGGCCACCAAATCACCACCACATCGACATGCACACTGATACACTGCCATCAACAGCCCCAAATCACAACCACATCGACATGCAAAGCCCTTACCGACACCACGACTGTCAACAACACACCTACAATCGCAGCCAACAATCACAGCCGGCCACCACAGCCGGCCATCGCCGATAACCGACAACCGCCATCACCACTGCCGTCACAACCATCACCGAACACCAACCACGTCCAAACCCCAATTTATCACAAATTACCTCATCGTCGTCGCCTCTGCCACTGACTTCCAGCAATCGTCTTCACCCTCACTGCCTCTGCGGTCGAGGACAGTGAGGTCACCGGGTACCAGTCGCCTTGGGCGGCCTTCGGGTGCCATAAATCAACCACCACCGACATCACCAACAGCAACAGCCGACACCACTGCTGCTATCACCTTCACCACCGCAGCTAACCGCCGACCTTTCGAGGTCAAGAATCCACAGCCCCGAGAACCACCGTCGGCCCCCGATCCAGAACCACCACCGCCATCCTCATCATCGACATCGTGAACCATCACCACTACCAACTCCGAATAGACCTGCTACTGTCTCTTTCGCCTTCGATTCCCGTCGATGTGCTTCGTTCTAGGAGAAATCAAGGTTGTTTTTGTGTTCAGGGTGTCGAGGGAAGCAAGGAAGGGTGTGCCACTCGTCGGCACTCGCCGATGGCCGGAGATCGGGGTTCGATTGAGAGAAGAAGAGGGGAGAGATGGGGGGCTGCGGTTCAGTCTCTCTCTCTCTCTGCCCTAATATGGTTTTTATAAATTATCGATTTTGGTCCCTCAAATTTCAACATTTTGTTTTCCAGCCTAAACTTGACAAACTAACTATCTTTTCGAGAATAAAATTCAATAATACTATTATTAATATTATTTCGCCACTTAAGTTCATTTGGAAATTTGGGGCGTTACAAGTCTATCCCCTTTATTTAGGTTTCGTACTCGAAACCTGTTGGTCCTTATACAATGTGGGATGATACTTTCTCAATCATCACCGATTCTCATGTTGCTTCTAAACATGTTCCACACACACCATATAAAGTATGATCTTCTTTAGCCGTCTACACATAGCCTTTGCAACCTTCGAACATCCCAACGCACTACTCTTGTGGATCAATTTCATTAACGCAAACATTATGACTACAAACCCTAATTCATGAGTAAGTATTTTATCATCTTGTAACCTTGTGAACAACATAACCATTGTTCTGCCATGTTGTATTGAATATGTATATATATATATATATATATATATATATATATATATATTCAGTCAGATCTTTGTATGGAACACATGGTTCTAGGTTTTGACACTTACTGATAACATTATCACCAAGGCTCATGTTAACCTTCCTTATTTAGTTCATGTTCACATTTATTAACTAGCTTCTCACTCAGATTTGGTGTCATTTCTTGTGAACCTTACAATTCGCAAGATTATCCTTAGGGAGTATAGAATAAAAAATCTATACCAATCGGTCACCCCCGTAAGCTATGGATTTTTGACATTATTCTCCAGGAACCCTTTTACATTACTGCTTCTATTTTATCAAGATCTATCATGATTTCAAGAACTTTGCTTCACATAACTAGATCGCTCACTCTAAGGACGTTACTTATAAATTCTCTTTCATTTCTCCTTGACACTTCGCAAATGTGACCTGTATAGCCTTACTTACTCTTGGAGTTGATAAGTACATCCTCTATAACACTATCACAATTGCATTGAGCGTTGATTAGCAATTTCATATTCATTAAGTCCATGAACTGTGCAAAGGAGCTCATCATGTCCCAACTGGTACTGGAATGTTATCTCCAGGGTATCATACTCTTTAACCAATAACTATTGAATGATTCCCCAAACTTTCGAGGTCATATCACACATGCTAGTGATTAGACCTTGAAAGATATATATTATGAAATGTTGATTGTTTGGACAATGTTTAAAACCCAAAATTTCAGTTTATGTTGGCTGAAATTTGGTGGTTTTAAGTGGGGTTTCATTATAGGTTTGGATGATATGATCATTGGATGTTAGTGTGCATAACCTAGCCATTGGCCTTGTGTTGTTTGGATGCTTGCAATGTTTGTTTTGGTTGTTTTCAATTGGGTTGTAATATTATTCTTTTGTGCTTTGTTTAAAAATGTAATTTGTCTATTTATTCATTGGGATGTAATAATAGATTAGGGGTGTTTTTCTTTTACAGAAAATATGTATTAGGATATATATATTTGTAAAAGAAGATGCTCGGGAAGGAAGCATAGAAGAAGACACAAAAGAAGGACTTGAAGCATATGGATGCAAGTTCAAGTGGGAGTCAATGAAGACCTCTATTTGTGTTGTATTCAACCCTTAGGAAAGACCAAATGACCACACTTGTGATGGCAAACAAGTGTGGTCACAATAATAGCTATGGTTATGCACATTGTGATTGTTAATATTATGCTTGTTTGGTTGTTTGTTGTATGATTGTTGTTTGATATTTGGATATGCATAACAAACTCATTAGCAAACTTAACAAGCTGAAAATTTATGGTTTCTAATAATTAAGTGGTTAATAAAAGGTTATTAAAAGGATTAATGATTTAATAAAAGAGGTTTTATTAAAAATAAACCATAGGATACCTTGCATTTGAAAGCATGCAAATACAAGGTATATAGAGTTTTCAAAACTAGAATTAATGAAAACCAAAAATCCCTTTTGAAACAAGTTTAACACCATCCTTTTACACAACACTCGAATCACTTGAGAACTATTTGTGGGATAAAGGTCACCTAACCACTTATAGGGAACTTGTGTGTTTGAGGTGAGTCTAACATACTTGTGGGATAAATGTCACCTAACCGCTTGTATGTGAAAATTCACACGTATGTGTAAGTAGGACGACTTGAATTGGAAACCATGTGCATAGGGTCACCGAAGCATGGCGTACAATGGTGTTGATGGGATTAAACATGCCAACCAAACATAAGATGTTTAACCGATCCCATAAAGGCTAGAAGTTGCAAAAGGTTGCAATTGTCAAATATTGACTACCTTGTTAAATTAAATAATAGGATAAAGGTCACCTAACCATTATTTGAATGTAACGTTGGATTCTAGATTTTAATTATTAATTGTCTATGAGACATAAAAGGGTATTAATAATTAAACTAAAATTCTAAGAAATACTAATAAGAACTTTGTAAATTTTGTAGAATGGCCGCAAACAATAATGCTACACCCCGACCGTCCACACCCTATCACTGAGAATCGTTATCAAAATGAGTCAAGGCCTATGTCCTTGACGAACCCATGTCTCGCCAACCAACGCTGTTGATGTTAAGGACTTTTGACGATTGGCTTAAGCACATTAAGGATTCTGTGCTAGTTTCCTACCTCATGTTGGGAATATGATTCCCGAACTCCAAAAGGGTTTGGAACATCATAGGGCATATGACATGATAATCTAGTTAAAGGAAATGTTCCTTAAACAAGCTTTAGTAAGATTGCTTCAAAACGGTTCAAGCACCTTTTGCATGTCACATGGGAGAAACCCAATCGATATCATCTTATATATTCTTATATGAGAAGCCACATTGATAGCCTCAAGATGCTTAACTTCCCATCTCAAAGTAGTTGGCCAAGGATTTGATCCTTGATTACCCAACTAAAAGTTTGAAACATTCATAATAAACTGTAATATGAACGGGTGGGACAAGAGCATCGGTGAAATCACGCAATGCTCAAAGCAACCGAGGCAGGGATGGGTAGAGAGGTTCTACCTATTCTCTCGATCAATGAGGGAGACTATAAAGAAATGGGCAATCTCGATCCTAAGGCAATTATTGCCAAAAGAAAGGAATACATCAAAGCAAACGTTAAAGCGAAACCTCAAAAACCTAAGCTTATGAAGCCTAAAGTAAAGGAGAACGATCCATGCTTTGAGCATGGAGAGATAGGACAATAAAAGGGAATGTCCCTCCTATCTCAAGGAGTTGAAAAATACAGAGGGATGCTAGGCAAACCTCGAAAACAATTTTCATGATTCACATTGTATTAATGTCATTTCTTAAAACGCATGGGTATTGGATACCGGATGTGAGACTCATACTTGCAATTGTTGCAAAGGGGTTCAAAAGAAATGAGCACTTCAAAGAGGGAAACTCTATTTTGAGACTTACAAATGGTTTGGAAGTTGTTCTTAAAACATTTGTATGCACCTAGTTTGACTAGGAACATAATTAATGTTTCCTCTTAAAACAATATGGTCATGATTTAAAGTTTGTATATAATGGTATTAAGTTTTATGGATGATGTATTTCATTTTAAAGATATGCCTTTTTAATGATATTCATGAATTAGTTCATGATAATTCATCCTATAATAACTCATTATACACATTGAGCACCAAGAAACTTAAAATCAGTTTAAGTTATTATTATCTTTGACATTGACATCTTGGTCACATAAACAAAAATTGGATTCAAACACTTCAAAAGAATGGTCTTTTGGAAACAAATGAAAATGTTTCATTTGATAACTGTGAACCAAAAGACTTATTAGGAATGATACATTTGGATGTATATGATCCTTTTAAGACCATGACAAAGATTGGTGAAAAGACACTTCATTACTGTTACCGACGATTACAGTCGCTATTATTGTGTGCACTTGATGACACATAAGAATGAATCTTTTGAAATGTTCAAAATCTTCAATAATGAAGTAGAAAATAAACTTATATAACTATCTAAGTTCTTCATTCTGATAAATGAGAAACTGAACCCTATTTGGATATGGTTCAATTCATTAAGGCTATGAGCTTACCGCCTTTATCATCTTAGGTTTTCGCACTACTCTCCACGGCTCGTATTTTGAATATGGCCCAAACCAAGAAAGTGGGTTCGATGCCTTTTGAAATATGGCATGGAAGAGTTCCATCACTATCATAGCAAAAGGTATGGGTAGTGAAGCTTATGTTAAGCTTAACACCCAAAGCATATTTGAAAGTCGATCCACTAAGTGTATATTTGTTGGATATCCCAAGACTGTATAGGATACTACTTCTTTGATTCAACAGAGCAAAAGGAGTTTATTGCTCGAAGGGAAAAGTTCTTGGAAGCCAAGTTTCTTATGGAAGGAGTGACGTATAGAACAATGGAATTTGATGAAGATCAAGATCCACAAGCCGATACACATTTGGTTGACACTAGCTGTCAACAAGAGGTTGTTGATGATGATCAAGAGGTTGATCAATACACACAAAAGTTCACAGATCTGGTAGAGTTAGCATTCCACCTGAAATATATGGATTTTCATGGATGAATGCTATGAGGTTGACTCCGATGAGCCAACTACATGCCATGATGCTATGTCCAATTCGGATTGTGACAAATGGCTGAAAGCCATGAATGTAAAGATGCAATCCATGTATGACAACCAAGTTTAGAAATTGGTTGACACTCCACTTAACTCCAAACCGGTTGGATGCAAGTGGGTTTTCGAGAAGAAAACGAATATGCATGGAAGCTTGGATACTTACAAGGCAAGACTTGTAGCAAAAGGTTTCACTTAAACTCAAGGGGTTGACTATGATGAAACTTTCTCACCTGTTGTGATGCTAAAGTCTATAAGGATATTGTTTGCCATGGCTGCTCATTATGATTATGAGATATTGGCAAATGGATGTCAAAACCGCTTTCCTAAATGGATATCTTGAGGAAGATGTCTATATGGTTCAGCCTGAGGGTTTTGTCGATCCAAAACATCCTAATAAAGTATGCAAGTTAAAGAAATCAATCTATGGATTGAAACAAGCATCGAGAAGTTGGAATCAATGTTTTGATGAAGAGATCAAGAAATTTGGTTTCATCAAGAACACTGACAAGGCTTGTGTGTATAAAAAGGCTAGTGGGAGTGTAATCACATTCTTAGTATTGTATGTTGATGACATAATACTATATGGAAAGGACATTCCAACCATGGAAGGTGTTGAAACCTGGCTTGGAAATTGTTTTTCCATGAAAGATCTAGGTGAAGCGCCTATATTTTGGGAATAAAGACCTATAGGGATAGATCGAGGCGGTTGATAGGTCTAAACCAAAGTGCATATATTGATAAAATCTTGAAAAAGGTTCAAGATGGAAAACTCTAAGAAAGGTATGGTACCTATTCAAAGAGGGACAATATTGAGTGCATCTCAATATCCAAGCTCAAAGGATGAGCAAGATTGTATAAAGGACATACCATATGCGTCTGCTATAGGATCCATCATATATGCGATGATATGCACTAAGACCGGACGTGTCATGCGCGTTAAGCATGAGAAGAAAATGTCAGCAGAATCCAAGTGATAGCCATTGGATGGCTGTTAAAAGTATATTGAAATACCTTAGGAGGACTAAGGATATGTTTCTAATATACGGATCTGAGAAAAAGGAACTCGTTGTAAAGGGTTACACGGATGCGAGTTTCCAAACTGACTCGATCACAATCGGGTATGTCTCCATTATTAATAGGGTAGCATTGTCCACTACAAAATAGGAATGCATAGCCGCCTCATTAGCAGCTTTGGAAGCTGCATGAATAAAAGGTTTATTACCGATCTAAGGGTGGTCTCTACCATTCAAGACCCCTTAGAAATCTTTTATGACAACGAGGGTGTGATTGCTCAAATCAAGGAACCCCGTGCACATCAAAAGATTAGGCACAATGAGCGGAGATTCAACTACATAAGGGATGAAGTTGAAAAGGGAAAGATATGTATTCGCAAAGTTCACTTTGATCAAAATATTGCGGATCCATTCACAAAGCTCCTCGAAAGGTCAAAGTATGAAAGTCATACTTGTGCCTTAGGACTTCGATATTCTAGTGATTGGACTTGATCAAATTCTGTATTTGAATATGTGGAACTTTTATTATTTGAATAAAATTATTTGGTCATAATTTTTTCAATTAATGTTCCAATTTAGCATGTTTAATCCATGAGTAAATTATTTACTCTAAATGTCCGTAGTCGTTCATACTTGTGGGAACAAGTGTGAGGGTAAGATTATTATGAACTTGGATTGGTTGATATTCATAAGGATAAATATAGAGCAATGGGTTGCTACCAAGGTTCATAGATATTTGTGGGATACAAATATCGGACTAACCCGCATCTCAAATTTTACTACATGGAATCTTATCGATTGATCATAAGTAAATTTGAGTAAAGGCGAATATCATTTAGTATCCTCCGACCTGAGATACATATTGGGTTTTGATATTCACCAAGTGTTATACTTTGAGCTAATTCTTCACTGCCCTGAAATAGTGGACAGTACATAAGGGTATGTTCAGGTATGACACGAGGTGTTTGTGAGAAACGTATGTAGTCAAGATGGAATTTGTTCCTCTTATTTGTTGAGAGTTAGATGTCTAAGGCCTGATTAAGTTAAATCAACAAGGAATGATCATTCTGTGTTCTTGGATTTAACATGACATCTGTAACCAAAGGATAAATGATTGATTCACCTAAATCATTTCAAGTAGGGTTTTGAATGGGATGATGTTATTGAATGGCCATAAGTCATGCGTATTAAGGGTAGTAAACCGTTGTTAGGCGTTATTTACTACTTGCATCAATCTTCTATGAATCTTGGGCAAGTGGGAGATTGTTGGATTCTATATGCCCAAGACACATAGAACATTGATGTGGTTAGTATGTCATGATCCAAGTCGGGTTATACCCAATAACAAGCTTAGCAAACACCAATTAAATATTTAATTGATGATATGATCATGTAATTAATATTTACACCAATTTAGAAAATGGGTTTTCTAAATAAGTTGCATATGAGATGGAACAATTTATTAGGATATTTTGTTCAATAATATTATTTGAAGTGTTATTTAAATTAGTTGTATAACACCAAATAATAATGAGAGTATACTACTTATACAATTAATTGGTTAATTGTGTAAACTAGTTACAAGACTAGACAATACATGTGTGTGTGTTAATGTTTAATTTTAATAGAAAATAAACTCAAAAACACCCAAATTTCAGCCTTGGGCCGTCCAAGACATCACACACATGCATGTGTGCATGTGCCTTGATTCCCTTGAGTGGAAGACATATATGCATGCTTGTCATATGTTTCCACTCACCTTCCTTGAGAAGAACACACACACTTGCCATTGTCTCCACTAACTAGCCTTAAAACTCTCATTCTCATTCATTCCACACATGCAAGACATCTCAAGATTAAAATCAGCTCTCTCTCATTCTCTCCCACAAACCCACGGTTTTGAGCATGCTGAAAATAGGGTTTTCTGGCAGCATCTTTGAAGAGTGATGAGAGCTGATTATGAGGAGGGTTTTTCATGCTCTTGGTGTGAAGTTCTTGCACTCCATGATTATGATTCTCATACATGCAACTAGATCATTTCATCTCTCCTTTTTCTCTCCCAAACCCACGGTTTTAGCTGCTGAAAAGAGGGTTTTCAGCAAAGAAACAAGTTGGTTTTGAGCTGCATTTTGGTGTATTCTACCTAACAAAAAGGTGTGTTTGCAAGGAGCTTGGGGTATACTAGCTTGAGGACTTCTATCCTTGAAGTCTTGGCTGCATTTTGGACGTCTCCATCTTCATCAAACATCTTATTTTGATTGAATTTTGCTGCTGCAGTAAGGTATTTCACAGCTCACTGAAGCTGTGATTTTATGTAGTTTTACATATGTTCATAGCTTGTTAATTCACATAAATGATCCTTTGATTTATGGGTTTGTTTTATACACTTGAATGGTCACTTGAAGAACATAATTTTCAGCTTATAAACATGGTTATAATGCTATACTTCCGCTGCGTTTTCTGAAAGTTTAAATGGTTAAACTAAGATTTTATGTTCTAACAACCCAACATCATACTCTTTAACCAATAACTATTGATGACTCCTTCTACACTTGGTTCAAAAACAAAAAAATAACTTGCCTCTCAGAATTGGTGAAACAGTCTGTTTATACAAGGTCATAGTTATCTATTGTTCACTGTCTGTTTATTCAGCTCTCTACAGTCCTTACACATGTACCTTCTTTCATTTTTATTCTTTTCAGACAACACCGAAGTATTATATGGGTGCAATAATCAATCTGTCAAAACCTTATTAAGGGGTCTTGAAACTATGTCACTAACTCTTTCATTCCTGACAAAACAATCGGTACGGTGACATGACTACAAGCTGAGTCCCAGAAGACAAGTTGATCTCAAACCCTTTCTTCTAACTCCGAGAAGGTCCTCCAGGGTCACATTAGGAAGGCACGCTCTATAGCTACGTCTGTCAACTTTAGGACTTCACCCTTAGCATCTTTTATTTACATAGGATATGCTCCTCAACCTTGTTTCATAGACTTTTCTATCTCATTATTAGGATCATCCCTGAAATCATGCAAATCCTAATTATCATAAGTCATGACCATACTTCCATCATGTACAAGCCAACGGGTCATATTTCCATGTTGTGCAGTATCAGTCCCGTATGCAGCTAGTCAATTCATATCCAAGACCATATTACGTCCAATTAGGGTAGTAACATGCAATCCAAAAGAAGGCCCTAACTTTCCATTACTATTTACAGACATTTACAGACACTTCTATCCAAATAGCTTTACTAAAGGTAGCTCCTACATTATCACTTTACCTTCTTAAACATCTCATCAATCATTTAAGCTACCTATAAGATTCGAACTACTAACGTTATCGTTCAAGGCAATGGTCCAGATCATGACGAGTATTGTAAGTTTTCATCTCTATCAGTAATTCCTTACTGAAACACCATGCAAAGAAATACTTGCTGAAACACCACTAAAGGTAGCTCCTACATTATCACTTGTACCTTAAACCGTTAACTTTTCTCACTTGCTTTCCTTCCCAGTCAACCCTCTCCTGTCCTCCTTCTCCTTTCTCTCCTCATTCCTCATAGCTCGAATAACATCGTCACTACAGATGGCATAACTGCCTGCAGGACCTGGTGTACCTCATCAGCAATCGCCTCCCTAGCTGAGGCATTCATGCTGGCATTCTCGTTTCCCTCATTCCGGTCATGAACCTCAGGGTCCTCATGAGTCGTCTCAGCAGCTTTATCACTGCTCCTAGTCACACGCGGTCTACCTCTACCTCTAGAAGCTTTAGTAGGTTTCTTCCCAGCCATTTCCTAAGCACTATAAGATTCAAACACTAAAACAGTCATTCAAGAGGCGCATGAAAACCAGGCGACTGGGGCTTCATACGCATGGAGTCGCACGACTAAAGCTCCATACGCCTGACAACCGTACGACTGAAGGTCCAGTCGCATGAAGCTCAGACGACTGAAGTGCCGACGCGACTGAAGCATGGGCGACTGGACGAGGGGTATTTAAGGAAGAGGGAAGCTCTCACCCTCTTCCATACTCACAATTTCAGTAAGAAAAGAGAGAAGGGGCGACCGAAGGAGAAAGAGAGAAAAACATGATCCGGGCTTGAAACTCATCAACCAACTATCCAAACGGAGTATTTCATCTCCTACCTGCTTATGTGAGTTCTAGAACCCCATATTTTCATGTTTTCATACGACTTTAGGGCTGGATCACATATAAACCCTAATTTTTGTAAAGTGTATGTTTAACCCATTTGGGTGAAATCATGTTTAGTATGTTTAAAGTATGATTTAGGACTTGTATAAGGTTATATGATGTCCTAGCATGATTCCCTACGGTTTGGAAGGGTTAGTGTGGGCTTGAATCGAATTTAGAAGGGTTTTACAGCCGTATGTCGCGGCTACAGTTCGTGATGAACTCCAGTCGCTGCGCAGTTAGGGTTAGGCGACTGGAGGGCCAATCGCACGATTGGGGAACGACTGAGGGCCAATCGTACGACTGAGGGACGACTGAGGTTCATACGTACGACTGAGGGTCAATCGTACGGCTGTAGGTTCAGTCGCACGACCCATCATACGACTGAGGGCTCAGTCGCTTATGTGCTCAGTCGCCCAGGTACATACGCACGACTGAGGAACTAGTCGCATAGTAGTCCAATCGCTAACGTTCAGTAGCATGGAGGCCATGCGACTGAAGCATGCTCAGTCGCCCAAATAGTGCCGATGAGCCTTAAAAGTTATGTTGGGCATGATGTCGATAGTAGTGCGTGTGTATGAATGATGTGGGTATGTCAAGTATGATGTGGTCTTATATGATGGTAATGACTGATGATTTGTAAATATCGATGTTCCTTGTTTCAATGCATGTTTATCTTTCCGTATCTTTATGTGTATTGTTTATGAATGAATGGAAAGTATTATGTAATGTAAAAACGGAAGATAATGAAAGAGGAACGAAATGAATGAATGCATGCATTAATAAAGAATGAGAGTAATGAAGTCTTGCAAGCAGACAATTAAGGTGAGCAACCTTGTTGTTGCAACAGACTCGATGAGGTGAGCAACCTTGTTGTTGCAACAGACTCGATATGGGATCCTTGTCTTGCGACCTCAGTAATCGCGGCTGTGTGCCACGAGGAGGGTAAAATCCTGACACTGTGATCGACCATGTGTATAGAGCCATCGCTACATATCCTAGGTACTGTGACCAGGAGGGTGCGGTGCGCCGATATAGAAGGTCTATGATAGGCCTAGGTCCAGTACCACGATTACAGAAGGATGTTACGTGTGGCGATGGTACCCTTAAACTTTACCTCAGGTGCTATGGCCAGGAGGTGCGATGCACCGATATAGAAGGTCTATGATTAGACCTAGGTCCAGCACCATGATACAGAAAGGTAAAGAATATAAGAGATGTAAAGGAAAGAGATAAAGATGAAAGAGTAAAAAGGTTAAAGGTATACAGAGAACGAATGATAGATAATGACAAATAATGAAAGCACAAGAGACAGAGAATGAATGAACGATAGTTAAAGATAGTGAATGAATGAAAGAGTATGATAGAATGTGATTGTTAACAATGAATGGTACACAAACGAAAGCTAATGATTGAACAATGAAGATAATAAAAATATTATCTATGTGTACGTACTTTGTGTGACCGCTTGAAAGCAAAGAAAGGTTTAGAAAAAAAAGAAAGTATGTTTTATCATAAAAACTAGAACTCACTCAGCAACGCTGATTATTTTTATGTTTTTTCAGGTGGCAGGTAGTGTTGTTGGGGGATGGCACGAGGCGGCTACTCGGCTCTTTTGGGATGGCATTCTCCTTTTGATAACGCTGCCATGCAATGGGATGCGGGCGCATAATGCATGCAACAACTTATGTTGCATGCAAGTGTCAAGTGTTCCTTGAGGATCCCGATAAACGGGATTACCTAAGGAACCTTCCTTAAGGATCCTGATAAACGGGATTACTTAAGGAATCTTCTTTAAATTTTAGTTTTTTATATATTTGTATTAGCGGTCACCGCTTATGACTATTTTGTAATCAGCAACGATGAAATCTTTGTACAAGCTTTTATGATGAAATGAAATGTATGTTTTGAATGTTTCCGCTGCAAAGTTTTATTTAAATATATGCGATGAATGACCAACTGTGAGGTGCCCGGGAAGGGGGCCTTACACTCAAGCCCAGCTAGACATAGCTGAGGCTAAAGCAAAGAAGTATGCTATTGAAGAGCATAACTTCCAAACCATTATTGCATCATCCTCCCACTCAAAAATATGTTATCAAAACAAAGGTGGGTTGGGAACCAATGAAATTGCTCCACCATATTCTTATGAGTCTATCAGATAACAGAGATGTGGTACTGAAGAGCAAGAGGTTCCATCTCTGACCCCTATCTTATGAGAAGAAGAATGATGCAAATATGGAGACCATTGCAGGGAAAGATCAGGTAGAAAAATCAATCATCACCTGTAATGAACAACCCTGACCACCAAAGCCAAAAGAAACAAAGCCAAGGCAGCAAGGAAAACTACCAAGAAAGTAGTTGAGTCCAAGCTGAAGATAGACCCAAAGAAAAAGGATGTGTTTATCTCAGTTGGATTCCAGGTGGTTGGAAGATATGATCCAGGAAAGGAATGTAGTATCAACACTCCTATCCAACTGAAGGATTAGGAACTGAAGGGGAAGATTGTTGAGAAATGCAAGAAACAACAGTCATCACACCCCATGAAGAGTAACATTGAATGCATAATGTGTGGTTTGCACAACCACATGGCTAAATATTGTTACTACAATCCTACAAGCACTCCATGAAGAGTAACATTGAATGCATAATGTGTGGTTTACACAACCACATGGCTAAAAGGTTGTTACTACAATCCTGCAAGCACATATTATGCAAATAATGTTAAGAAAGAAGAAGTCAAGGAAGGTTTCATATTTGGACCTTATCACATGGTACAAATGTTAAGAAAAGGGAAACATACTTCCGAAGCCAAATTGCTTTCGGAAGAACTCATTCTTCGGAAAGGAAAACAGCTTCGGAAGACAAACTAAATTCTGAAAAGAAGACTGCTTCGGAAGAACAGGTTGTGAAAGCCTCTTCTGAGAAGAAAGAACATCAGAAGGAAGCTATGCTGCTCAAGCTTCATCAAGCTCATCTTCGCTGGTCAACCAAAGGATGGAATGGAAGATTAACGAAGATGTTGCAGCCCAAACCTCTTCTTCCAAAACCACAATTGAACCCCATGTCTACATTTGGTTCAATTACATCATCCACATTGGAAGAACCCAATACCAACAAGGCTTGGGTTTCCAATAGCAACAAACATTCTCTCATGTGCAAGGACATCCACATGACAAAAATAGAAATATATGGATTGAACAGTGCATGCTAGGGGTGTTCAAAAATATCCGAATCCGAAACCGAATCCGAAATATCCGAAAATCCGAAATTCGGATATCCGAAATTTCGGATATCCGAAAATTCGAATATCCGAACTTCGGATATCCGAAAACTTTGGATATATAAATAAATTTCAATAAAAATTTATTATATTTTATAAAATTTATTAAAATATATAATTTTTTTTGAATTTCGGATATCCGAACGGATATCCGAACGGATATCCGAATCCGAATCCGAAATTTCGGATATCCGAAATTCGGATATCCGAAATTTCGGATTCGGATTCGGATAGTGAAATCCACTATCCGAAATTTTCGGATATCCGAAATTCGGATATCGGAATTTCGGATATCCGAAAATGAACACCCCTAGTGCATGCTCCAGGCACATGGTAGGGAACAGATCTCTTTTTCAATAATTTCAATATTTTGATGGAGGACCTGTTCAGTTTGGAGGTGAAACCGGAGGATACATTTCTGGCAGAGGGAGTGTATCCAATAGTAAGTTAAAAATTGACAAAGTAAACTTTGTTAAACAGCTTGAACATAATCTGTTAAGTGTTTCTCAATTCTATGATCAAAAGCACCACATGTTTTTCACAGAACATGAGTGTATCCTCCTTAAACTCAGGATGACAATTCCTCAGGAATTGGTGCTTCTTAGATCTCCCAAGAAAAGGGATATGTACAAGCTTGATATGAAAAATGCTTCCCCACAGGTGAAGTATCATGCTTTCTTTCCAAAGCTAATGGTGATGAGTCAACTCTATGGTATAAAAGAATGTGTCATGTTAATTTTAAAACCATGAATAATTTGGTTAAAAATAACTTGGTACATAGTATGCCTAAAAAGTAATTTCTCTGCAAGGACAAGTGTGTTGCATGTCTAAAAGGAAAGCAACACAGGGTTCCACATAAATCCAAAGAAGTTAACTCTATCACCACTCCATTACACTTATTGTACATGGATCTATTTGGTCCCACAAGTATAATGAGCATTGGAAGGAAATCATACTGCCTTGTGATTGTTGATGAGTTTACTAGATATACATGGGTATTCTTTATAAGAACTAAAGATAAAACTGCTGAAACTTTAAAGTCACTCATTCTTAAAATAGAAAATCAAATTAATCAAAAAATTAAAATAATTAGAAGTGATCAAGGGACTGAGTTTAAGAACCAAGTTCTTGACTCATTCTGTAACTCAAAAGAGAATGCCAGACAATATAGTGCCCCTAGGACTCCTCAACAAAATGGTGTTGCTGAGAGGAGAAATAGGATACTTATTAAGGCTGCTAGAACTATGTTGGGTGATTCAAAGCTATCTCTAACATTCTGGGCAGAGGAAGTCAGCACTGCATGCTATATGTAGAATAGAGTTTTTATAGTTAAGCCCCATGGAGAAACCCCTTATGAGCTATGAAACAAGAGACCACCATTCATTGGTTTTCTTGGGTTCTTTGGTAGCAAGTGTATAATAGTTAACACAAAGGAAAATTTAGCAAAATTTGCTGAAAAGTCGGATGATGCTATCTTTGGTAGATATTCTTTAAGCTCCAAAGCTTATAGAGTATACAACATTAAGAATCAACAATTTGAGGAATCATCGAATATTGTTGTTGTTGGTCCATCAATGATCAAAAAAACAGTGCTAATGATGAGAAAACACAATCAAACACCACTGAAATGAGTATCTAAACAATAATCTATAAATATAGTTTCAAAATAATCTATTTTGACCAAACTTGAATCAAAACACAAAGAACAAGGCTCAATTATAATGCAAATGATGATTCCAGCCAACATACACACTAAGAACAGTAATGTAAAATGAATATTCTCTGATTAGGTTTGTGCAAAACTTGCTACAAAAGATTACAATGATTCATATATATAGCAGAGCTAGTTTTGCTGACAGTTTCGCTTGGTAGTGAAACTGTCATGACCTAATGCTTAGATTCACCCGACAGCGAAACACAATTTCGCCAGGTGACCTAAGTCAGCTGACTACGAGCGAAACTATAGTATCGCTTGTAGTTTTGCTGGATTAGTGCGAACTGTTACAAAACATAAACTAACTACCATTTACATATACAAAACAAACTAACATAGATCCTATTACAAACAAAGTAAAATAAACTAACTACTAAGGTGAGTCCAACCTATACTTGATCTTCAATACTCCCCCTAGGTTGGACCTCACCGGCTTCAGCTTGATTTTCCTCTTGTGCTCGAGCCTGGTCTTTCACTAACCTTCATCCTCCTTGGCCTTCTCAGTTGCTTCCTGTTCAGCTCCAGCCTCTTTTACAACATCATCTTCAACTCTATCAATCTCTTCTTCAACAACTCCAGCTTTCTCCTATGTGTCTTGTTCAGTTCCAGCTACCCTTTCTTCTTCATCGTGTGCACTAGCTTGAAGTAATTGCTTTGTTAGATCCTGCACGTCCATCCTTGTTTCTTCAACTTGAATAACTTTTTTGGCTAGCTCCTTGACTTCAGCTCCCACTCCTCGAGTTTTTTTAGACACCCTCATAAATTGACTGGCTTCAGTTCTAGTTTCAGCTCCAGCTTCTGCCTTTATGTGATTTTCACATAATATCATCAAATCTTCATCTCCAAACAGAAAAGAAAAACTTCCATTGGATCAAACAATTTGATCTCTTGTTCACCTTTCAATCTGATCACTGCTTCCCAGTATTATTGTCATAAAACCACTTGACAAAATCTTGTAGCATCGGGGGAAGTGGATTGGGCACTCAAACTTTGTTTACTGTTTTGGCAAGCTTTAATTTTAACATAATCTTGAACTTGTCAGTCACCCAATCCAAGTCTTTCTTTGACCTCCTTCTCTCAGGCTTCATATATCCAAAGGCTTCAAAGTTGTAAGCATCATAGCTCTCTCACTCGCATCCGCATCAATAAGAGGAATCTCAGCCAACCACCTTAGATCCCACCTAGGCAAGATGTTAAAAGCCTTCCTCTTGTTTAGGTAGTAGATCTTTCCTCCTCGCCTCTTGATCATAAATAATTTGAGGTCGGCATTGTACTTCCAGCTTATTATCTTTTTGTCTGCATCCTTCTTGCTCGGTTCTTTAATATTTTGGAACAAAGGAGTTATCTCTTCTGGCTCCTTTTCCTTAGCAAGCCAATCTTCTTAGGCTAACTCTATTACATCTCCTTCAGTAGACCCTCTCTGAGCCACATATGTCACTGGCCTCTCATCAACTTCATAGTTCTGGCTCAGAGCTGTAATCAACAAGCTGTTCATCAACCTCTTCTTTCTTCATCAACTAGCCTTATGTCAGGCTCTTTTTCTTTATCTTTATCCCTCTTTTCTACACGCACCTCCTCTCCAGACAAATCTTTCTCTATATCAAACCTCAAATTGAATTCAGCCTCAGTAACTTTAATTCCTCCTAGATTCATTTTTTTTCTCAACACCACTAGTTCTAGCACCTTCTCCTACTTCACCAGCACCTTCACCCACATCACCAGCACCTTCACCCACATCACCAGCACCTTCACCTCTTGAATCAACATCAAATCTTGTATCTACAGCTCCACTTGAGCCCACTCCTACCCTTGATGAACCTCCTAATCTTAGGAATGAATACTTGGATGTAGCATTTAGATTATCAAGCTCCTCCTGAGTCATCTGATTAGGCAGGCCGACAGCTGCTTTCAGCTCACTCACCTCAGACAACAACTTCTTGATCAGTGTTTGTTGATCTAACAGCATGGTTTTCATCCCTTCCATAACCACATCTTTTCCTTTTTTTCTCAGCTCTTGATTAATCAACTTTGTTTTCATCATGCTTAACTCGTTTGCCAAAGATGCATTAATATTTTTTATTATGTCCTGATCCAGCTCAGATCTGGCATCTTTTCTACCAGGTTGTTCTAAGAAGGCCTGTTGCTTGTATTTGTTCTCCTTTGAGAGACATTGGCTGGTTCACTCTCTTCAGCCCTTCTTTTACTCATTTCCTTCTGCACTCTTACCTCCTCAGCCACCTCGTCAATTTCTTCCTCAAAGTCATACTCTTTTTCTTTCGCATATCTTTTTGTTTTCTTGATTCCTTTTTCTTGCTTTTCTCTATTTTCCTTAATATTTTTGTTTTCAGTCTCAATCAATCTTCTAATGTAATACCACCTCTCTACTGGATACATGTTCTCCCACAAATGAGTCATCTTTCAACTGAACTTATGTCTAACTGCTGAACAGTTGGCAAATATCCTTGTATTCATTTGTGCCAGTCTTTTGATTTCTTCATGTCTTGGAACATTTGGAATCAGATCATCTATCAACATCTAGAAAAACCTAGGGTATAGCAACCATTTGTCTTTCTCCAGGGCCATTATGTTCTCAGTCATACAATCAAATATCAGTTTTGCAATGTTGGTCGTTTGACCCCTGCAGAAAATGATCATGGCCTTGGCCCAATGTATATTTAGCCCGTCTGATCCTCCCTCCTATGATCCAGACACATAATAAATCCATAGGCAATTTATCTACATACCCTATACTCCTGAATGCCTCTAGAACTTGGGCATCAGACAACACCGCCTCTGGCCCACAGTCATCTTCCAATCGCAGTACTCTGGCTATAGTTACCACTGTGATAACAATATCATGACCTTCAATTTTGGCAACTATACGGTTTGGCACCGATCCAATGTCATACTCTGCAGATCTCTAGAAATCTCTCACATGTAGATCATAGATGGTAGGCATATGTGAGATGGCATAGCATATGGGAGATTGCCTTAGCCATCTAATGCAATCTCTAAAGCCTACTGCTTTTGGATTCCCGTTATCCAGTAGAGCAGCGATGTTGAACTTGTCATCAAACTTCAAGTTAGCCATATTAACTGAAATGGAAATAGTAGTAGGTTAGTTATTAATATATATACATTAATAGACAAATCAAATTATACAAAATAACAAAAAAATTAAGTTTTGGCTAGTTACGCTGGCGGCGAAACTGTAATTTCACTAGGCGAAATAGTTAGTTTCGCTAAGCCATACCATAAATTCGTTGATACTTAGGCATAGATTCGTTGAGTCTTAGGCATTGAGTTATGTGTTTTAGCTATTAATCAGTTTCACTTACAACTATTTTTGTAATTTCGCCTAAGGGAAACTGTATTTCACTAATAGTTTCGCTCAAGTTTAGACACAAAATTTTATGCCTAGCGAATCTATAGTTTCGCTGAAATCTTTGTAGCAAAATTGCCAAATGTGCTTGGACAGCACAACGTTACAGTTTCACTCGTAACATTGAACTTTCGTTCAGATTTGCTGCTCTAGCTCGCAATTTTGCTGAACGAAACTGCGACCTTTCGAACTCAGTGAATCAATTTCAGGCTATCATTTAGCCAAAATAAAACCGATTAAGGTTAGGAACAATGGTCGCCTAACTAACCTAAACAATAAACGTCAATTTATTTCAACAAACATCAACAATGCATGATTTGCACAAAAATCGCCGAGAGAAACTAGGGTTATGGTATTTTCGCTCTTGTGAGAAACACTTCTCACACTGTGGGATATATACCACCTAGTTTCGCTGAAGGCGAAACTATACTTACGCCCGTGTAGATGAGTGGCTCACAGCTGAGCGTAACTGCTGGCGAATCTATAGTTTCGCTCGGTAAATCTCCCGGCAAATTATAATTTCGCCCGTAGTTTCGCCATTTTTTTAATTAATTTTTATTTATTTATTTATTTTTAATATAATTTTTATATTTATACAAAAATTTGTTAGGAATAACTTCCTCACCCCACAATTCCGACTTATAGAAAAACAAATTACTAAACGATTTTAAACAGAAAAATAGTATGAACAAATAAAATAAAATGAAATAAATAAAATAAAATAAAATATAATTAAAAGGATATAATTGTATCTTTTTCTCGAAGTATTCTAGAGAATCAAGGCTTGGCGAGATTGCTGATATACTTGTCCGCTTAAACCCATGCCTTATCTTTTCAACGCGTAATCTGCAGCTGTCTTTATCATGTTTTGAGTGAATTTAAGGAACTCCAGTAACTTGGTCCCCACAGAAATTTGGCAAAGAACTCATCTCGACATCAAGGTTTATTAAGTATAATCGTTGATTTTGCTTGAATAGTTCTATGTTGACCCTACTGCATGCATATGATAGCATGCTCATTGATGAGACACTTTACAATAAAGACTCTATAACTGATGATGACAGCTCCAGGTCTATACTCACGTATAACAAAGGAGATGTTCATATTATTCCAAAAGATGAGAGATTCAGGTGATGCTTACGCATAGCAGAGAAGATCATCTGAGCGTGTTGATAAGAGCTTCAGGTCAATGCTTTAGCATAGCAGAGAAGATCATCACTCCATGTCAATGCTCACACATAGGAGAGGAGATAAACGCATTTTATTTTTGTATTTGAGCTAAGGGATGGGGAAGATCTTAATGACCTAGACCTAACACAAACTAAGGACAGACTCAAGACAGAAATCAGCCACTCTCAACCAAGTTTTTCATGAGACTTGTATCTTTGTGTAGGCCAAGATGTCATAAGAATGATCCTTATCACCGAGTTTTTGATCTTTAGTTTAGCTCACAATCATTTTTACTTCGTTTTCAGGCTGAGTCTACCATGCGTATCCAGCACAAGCTGTTGACCTCTTCTAACTTCTTTTTCTTGAGTTCCTGAGAAGACAAAATTGAAAAACTTTTTGTAAAGTGTATTCTTCCCTTAAATTTCTATTTACCCACATAGGAATAGAACATTTTGTTTTCATATATATTTGTAGACTAAAATAAAAAAAGAAGAAATATGGGATATCAGAAGTTATTTGACAAATGTAAAATATAGAAAATGTTATTTACAACTAACAGTACATTTTATTAGGAAATTAGCTTTTCAGAAAGATATTAGACCCAACATAGAGACCAGTTTATAAAAATGAGGTTTTCAAATGTTTTTGTGAAAAGATCTACTCTTTGACTTTTTGTGTCAATTGGAATAATATCTATAAACCCCTGAGCATCTCGGATTGCATGAACCCTTATTTCAATGTGCTTGGTTCGAGTGTAATGAATTGGATTTTGGCAATTCCAATAGCAGCTTCATTATCACATAAGAGTGGTGTATGAAGAAAATTGATGCCATAATCCATCATCTGATGTTGGATCCAACGCACTAGGTAGCAGCAGCTAGAGGCAGCAACATATTCAGCTTCACCTGTGGATAAAGATACAGTAGTCTGTTTTTTGCTTTGCCATGAAACAAAACAATCCCCTAGATACTAGCATCCACCGGTGACTATTCCTGTTCATCTTGCAACCTCCGTGATCAATGTTAGAATAGGCATGTAATCAAAGTTTCCTCCTTTGCGATCCCAAAGGCCTAAGCGAGAGGACCCTTTGAGATATCAAAGATACGTTTAGCACCCTTTTCATGAGATTCCTTTGGATTTGCTTGATAACGGGCACAGTAGCACACGGTGAATGTAATATCCGACGACTCGTAGTGAGATACATGAGAGAGCTAATCATAGAAAGATAACGATGAGCATCTACGGGTTTCCCATTATCATCCAGAGTTAAGCACGTTTGAGTAGTAAATCGGTAAGTTCAGGAGAAGCATCATCCATCTTGAATTTCTTGAGAATCTGCTAAACATACTTTTCTTGATGAATCAGAATGCCATCAGGCTTTTGTTCAACCTGTAATCCAAGAAAAAGCATAACTCCCCCATCATCAGGCTTTTGTTCAACCTGTAATCCCAAGAAAAAGCATAACTCCCCCATCATGCTCATTTCAAAGCGATCCTTCATCACTTCTTCAAACTCTCTACATAGTTTCTCATTTGTCGACTGAAAATGATTTCATCAACCTACACTTGAACAATCAGCATTTCACCATCAACTTCTTTCTTGAATAGCATCATATCTATAGTGCCACGAGAAGCCTTTGCAGAGCAGATATTGTGTCAAGGTTTCATACCAGATGCGTGGAGCTTGATGTAATCCATATAAGGATTTATTAAGCTTATACACTTTATCTGGGAAATCTAGATCCTCGAAACCTGGAGGCTGACAGACATATTTCTCCTAATCAATGTTCCTATATAGAAATGCACACTTCACGTCCATTTGAAAGACCTTAAAGTTCTTGTGAGATGCGTGACCAAGAAAGATTCTGATAGCTTCAATGCGAGCAACCGGAGCAAACACTTCAGTGTAGTCAATTCCCTCCTCTTGAGCAAATCCCTGAACAACCAGCCTAGATTTGTTCCGGATTATAATTCCTCGATCATCTGGTTTGTTCCCGTAGACCTATTTAGTACTGATGGGAAACTTATTTGGAGGGAGATTGACTAGCTGTCAAACCTTCAGTTTCCTAAATTGCTAAAGCTCCATTTGCATAGATTCGACCCAACTTGGGTCCTGAAGTGCTGCTGTGACATTCTTGGGTATAATTTTAGATAAGAAAATGCATAAAGACATTCATGTATCAATCCAAATTGACTTCGTGTCCTCACACCATTAGTAATGGAACCAATGATGTAGACGTGGGGTGGTCTTTTAGGGTTTTGAAATTGGTGTTCAAGGGTTAACGAGTTTGAATGAGATGATGATTCAGTTTAGGATGATTGTGAAGGGGAAGATAGTTGTGATTGAGGAGTCGTATAGTGGAGGTGTGGGTGGAATATCAAATGAAGGTAGAGGTGGAGGACCAATTGTGGTTGTGGGTGAGGTTCAGGTTGTGGAGGTGGTTGTGGCTGTGGTTGTTGTTGTGGATCTGGTGGAGGAATGATTTCACACTAGTTTAAGGAACAAATCATCATCAGATTTGGAGATTGAATGATCTGAAGACAGTGTTAGAGTCATAAAACCATATTGGGTCCGACCCTATGTTTGATGAATTTGACTCTTACCAATCAACAAGAAGGATTCCTGCAAAATTCGCATTCTTTTATTGTACACCCGATATGCCTTTTGTGAGGAAGAGTAGCCAACAAACAAACATTCATTAGAAACAGCACCAAACTTTGACTTCTGAGCTTGCGTATTCAGCAAAGTACATGAGCAACTAAATGGACGGAAGGAGTCAATCAAGGGTTTCCATTTATGAAGAAGCTCATATGAAGTCTTCATCTTGTCTTTCATGGTCAGCACCCTGTTCGGTACATAGGATGCATAATTAACTGCTTCTGCCCAGAAAATAATTGGAAGCTTTGACTCGATCAGCATAGTTCTTGTCGCTTCGATAGTGTCCATTCTTTCTTTCAACAACACTATTTTGTTGAGGTGTCCTGGCAGCACTAAACTATCTTATAATTCCCTTGCTTGCACAGAATGAGTCAAAGATGTGGTTTCTAATTCCGTTCCATTGTCACTTCTAATGGCCATTACCTTCCATTTGTTGATGGTCTCAATTGACAGGATCAACTTCTGCAACTCTTCTGCGGTGTCACCTTTATTTGCTAGAAATCTTACCCAAGAGTATCTTGAATAATCATCTGTAACAACCAAAAGTAAGATTTCTTAGCGATAGAATTAACACTAATAGGACTAAATAAGTCAGTATGTAACAATTGGAGGGGGTTTGAAATTGTATTTTCAAGCTTAAGCTTGTGTGCCTTTTGTGCTGCTTTCCTTGAGCACAAGCCATGCATTTTCTACCATTGAAAAATCTTTAAGTGGTAGCCCCCTGACAAGATTGTTTTTAACCAACTTATTTATGTTTTTAAAATTAACATGTCCTAATCTTCTATGCCACAAGAAGGATTCGGATGATGAAGCCTTTCAAAGGAGACATGTCACAGTCGAGTAGATTCTGTTGATCCCATATCCGCATGATTATTAATTCCTCTGGAACAGTGAACTTAGGTTTCAAGAACAACATTCATTTGGCATAAACAATACTGGAATGTATTTATCACATATCTATGATACACTCAACAGGTTGAATGCCAGTTCTGGAACATGGTTCACTTTCTCTAGAGTCAATGAACCATTTGAGACTTCTTCTTGACCAATCATCTTTCCACCTTTCTTGTCTCTAGCAAATGTAACATATCCTCCATTTATTATCCTATAGTTGGTGAGAAGGTCCTTCAACCCGGTCATATGCCTAGAACATCCACTATAAACATGCCACAAGCTATTGATAGCTTTTCTTGAATGATCCTGGCATTAGAACACAATGATCGTTAGGCTTTAAAATAGGGACCCAAGTTTTGACAAACTTGGATTTTAAGCATAAGAATTTTTACAAAAGAAATTGTTTACAAAGTGATTTATTCTACTTCCCAAAGAACTATTATGTACATTTTTATCAACGTATGTTGGACATTGTTTAATTACATGATCATCTTTTCCATATTTAAAGCAATGGGATTTCAAACCTTTCGTTTTGCAGTTTTGAACAGGAGTTTGATCAACTACTCTATCTTCCTCAGATTCAGTCACATGTGAATTAGAATTGTTGCACGTATCATATGATTCTTTTAAATTTTCTTTCGAGACCTTAATTTTGGCAGATTCTGATTCATTTACATTAATAGTTTTAATCTCTGAGGAAGATGTTCTGTTTCTTTCGATTTAGAAATCCGAATTAGGGTAAAAGATGGGATAGAATGAGAGAGGAACTTTTCAAAATGATTTGGTCTGTAAGTCTGACTGAAGCTTCATTTGAACATGCATCATTTTTATTAACATAAGTATTGATAACATTTGTAACTGAGTTCCAAACATCTGACGATGAATAAGATGGACTAGAACTAGAACTACATAAGCCATTGTCTGAAACTGACTATTGGGATACAAAACTACTTAAACTAGTGTCTTTAAAAGACTTTTTGGAATCACAAAAGCTATAACTAGAGCTGCCTAAACCACTACTACGACTATAACCATAATCCTCTCGGATCTCCTTATGATCCACTCCTTCTAGACCTGCATACAAACTATTAGTATCATTCTGAATCAATTCATATGTTGGATGAGGTATAGGCATAGGTGAATAACAATAAGTACTTGGAGGAGGATAAACATGAGTGGTTTCATCACATCCCAACCCTGTCTTAATTCTAGCCCCCCATTGCTTCTTGCAAAGATCCTCATGTTTCATCCCTGATATTGTCCATTTTTTAGGCTTGGTTTTTAATTTTCTTGTTTCAAACTCAGCAAGAGCTACACGTTCAGTTAATGAATCTATTTCGACCTTTCTTTCCAAAAGATTTCTCTTTAAATGCTCATTTTCTTTAAAGCTTCATTTAATTTGATAAAATACTTAGACTCATTTGTTTTAAGTTCCTTATTTACTTGTTTTAGTTCTTTTTCGTTTTCTAATAACAATCTATTAGCTTTATAAACTCCAAATAATCTAATTTTGCATGGGGAAGAACACATGTCTTGAATTACCTCATAAGAAAGGCGCATAACCACTTTTTCAACAGCTATGGTCTTTTCACATTGACAGACTGCAGTATTCTTCTTCTTTTTCCTCCTCCTGCTCCACTGCTTTCTTGTTTGCTCTCTTATCTTCACTTTCTTCCTCTTTTCTTTTTTCATTTACTTCCAGCTTAACATCCCTCTTGTCAACCTGTTCTTGCTTTCCACACTCATCAGCTTCATCAACCTTCTTTTCTTTGACTTTCTCAACCTCCATTTCTTCATCCTGACCCTGTTGCTTAATATTCCCATCACAAGCTACTCCTATACTCTCATTCTTAAATTCTCTTAAAGGATCAAACTCTTCTACTGACTCCTCGTCTCTACTCACCACTTCAGCTACAAACGCATAATTGATTTTTCCTCAGTTTCTTTAATCTCTACACACCAGTCGAAGTTAGAAATCAAAGCTGTTTCTTTCTTTTGCTTGTCTTCTTCCTTTTCGATGATTGGGATAAATTTTGAAGTTCCAGACGTTCCCAGTTCAGTGACGATTGGAGATGGACATTCTCTTTTAAAATGCCCTAACTGTTTGCAATTGAAACATCTTAACTTTGACTTATCAAAGCCAAGCTTAGAGTTTTGGTTTTGATTGCCAAAGTTTCTCCTTCCAGTTCGCTCCATAAATCTCCTTGCATGCAGTGTGAGCATTTCCATTTGCCATTGAATATCAGTTCCTCCAAATCATTTGGATCCACCTGATATGTCCTTTACAATCATCCCCTTACCCTTGAGCTCCCCCGTAACTAAAGATTTATAACTTTGGTAAACATTCCAAATAGTGCCATGGTATCAAAAGGAATTTGAGTGGTGATAGATGTCTTTGAGCTTGAACGACACTTGTGGATCCACCACTTGCCTTGTCTGATACATCGAGTCTTGTAGATCCACCATAAGCTGCACCATATATAGTCGAGTTTGCAGCAGATGAGATCAATGCAATGTTTTGTGGATATAATATGGCTGGCACCAAGGATTGATTGTATTCCCTTCTTTTTAAATCCAAGTCAAAAGATTTCGTTTGTTGATTGCATCCACGAGCTTGTAATCAGCAAAGTTTCTCTCCTGCTTTAACATCCTGACTTTTAAGCTCCATTATGGTGTAAGAGGTCTAAGAGCTTGGTCAGTTGCTCATGATTACCCAACTGTTCATATTTCTTAAAAGTGCTCGAGACTGACAAAAACCGATTAGTAAGATCAGTAAGGCTTTCATTCTTATGTCCGACAAATGAATTAAATTCCTTCTCAGCTTGGGCTTTCTTGTCCTTATTTAGATCTTCGTTTCCATTATAAAATTCACATAAGGCATCATACAAAGATTTTGTACTTTTGTGCTCTGCAAAACAGTTATATATGTCTTGTGATAAGCATAAGGTCAAGGCCCCGAAGGCTTTCTAATCACGATCAATTAACTTTATCCATTTCAGAAAAGGATGATGAGTCAGTGTTCACCTTGGTCTGTTCACCAACAGTCACCCTTGGAGTTTCATTATAGATTCCCATTGATTGTGATCCGTGTAATAGAAATAGGCCTTCAAGCATCGCTTCCAATCCTCAAATTTGTCTCCATTTATAAGCCTCGGTGGCCTATTTGGTACAACACTCTCGAAATCAGAAATGGTAATGTTGGTTGATGTCATTTTCTAAATATTGTATAAATTCGTTGAACTTCAGTCACTGATAAATTCGCTGACAAATTCGCCTGTAGTTTCGCTCGGCAAATGGGCAGCAGTTTGGCTTGAAAAGTGCTATGTAACTTCTAGTTTCGCTCACTATTTCACTGAAACTAGTAGAACTTTCATTCTAATGACAATTTCGCCAGCACTTTCGCTTGTTTCCTTGGTCAAGTAAGGTGAAATTTCGTTAAAAATATGTAGTTTCGCTGGAATCCAAAGAAAATTCAGTAAATCACAGAAAATGATAGTTTCGCTGGAACAAAGCTAGATTCGCTGGAAGAATTGGTAGTTTTGCTGGAAGCAGCTGAGATGTTGTCCGAACAGAAAATCAACCAGAAATCACCCAGATCACTCTGAATTGGTGATTGGATGATTGGGATAACTTCCTATGCTCAAACCAAGTATTTTGCAAAGGTTTCAAGCAAAAAACACACTCTACTCATCAGAAGTGAATGAAACGGTGATTTTCTCTAAAAACCCTTCTAAAACCCAACAAATCAACAAATCAAGAGCACTAAGGCTATGATACCATATTGTTGGTCCATCAATGATCGAAAAACATTGCTAATGATGAGAATACACAATCAAAAACCACTGAAATGAGTATCTAAACAATAATCTATAAAAAGAGTTTCAAAATATATCCATTTTGACCAAACTTGAATCAAAACACAAAGAACAAGGCTCAATGATAATGCAAATGATGATTCCAACCAACATACATACTAAGAACAGTAATGCAAAATGAATATTCTCTGATTAGGGTTGTGCAAAACTTGCTACAAAAGATTACAATGAATCATATATATAGCATAGCTAGTTTCACTGGGTAGCGAAACTATCCATACCTAATGCTTACATTCATCAGGCAGCGAAACACAGTTACGCTGGGTGACCTAAGTCAGCTGACTACAAGCGAAACTATAGTTCGCTCGTAGTTTCGCTGGGTCAGTGCGAACTATTACAAAACATAAACTAACTACCATTTACATATATAAGAGAAATAACATAGATCCTATTATAAACAAAGCAAAATAAACTAACTACTAAGGTGAGTCCAACCCATACTTGATCTTCAGTTGTTAACGAGCATACTCCTTGTGTTAAGGGGAATGGCCCTGATTATATCTTTAATCTAGAATTGTTTCCAAACTATTCTAAACCTTCTTGTGAGAATATTTCAGCTGGAACAGGAACTCAAAGTGACTCAGATGATGATCAACTGTTTGAGTTACCCAGACCTCTTCCAAGTCCTCCAAGAATTTCTGAATCTCAATCTCCCATTAAAATAACAAGTGGAGCTCCAACCAGTTGTCAATAAAGTCATTGAATGACAACTCAAACACTACACAACAACCAAGCTGATGGAAGTGGTAATCAGGAAGAACAGGAAACTGTTAAGCCTATTCCAAATCAAACGGCTACTGATGTAGTTTCTTCTTCATTCAATAGTACTCAGTGAATGAATATGAAACCCCATCTGGTCTAAATTTTCACAATCTTAAGCAAAACTTTTCAAACTACATCTCTCTATGCAAATGGATGTGAACCCTAGACTCAAGATTCACAACACTCACCCAGCTGAAAGCATCATCGGAGATGATTCTAAAGTGTGAGAATAAGAAGACAAACTCATAATGGAAATGTCTGCTGGTACTCATGCTTCCTCTCACAGATGGAACTAAGGAAGGTAGAAGAAGCTTTGAAAGATAGTAGTTGGATTGAATCAATGCATGAGGAATTGCTTCAATTCAAAAGACAAAAGGTTTGGAACCTATGTCCACTACCATCTGGTCAAGTACCCATTAGCACAAAGTGGGTATTCAGAAACAAAAAGGATGATAGAGGCTTGATTATCAAGAACAAGGCAAGACTAGTAGTTCAAGGATACACTCAAGAAGAAAGAACTGATTACACCGATGTCTTTGCACCTGTTGCAAGACTTGAGGCAGTTAGGATCTTTCTTGCTTATGCAGCATCCAAGAACTCTACAGTTTACTAGCTTGATGTCAAGTGTGCTTTTCTATATGGAGATATAGATAGAGAAGCCTATGTGTGCCAACCTCTAGGATTTGAAGACCCACAGCATCCTAACTACGTGTGCAAATTGGACAAAGCTCTTTATGGGTTACACCAGGCACCTAGGCTGTGGTATAAGAGCTTGTCTCGGTTTCTCCTAAAGAATGGTTACACCAGAGGTACCATTGACAAGACATTATTCATAAGGACGACTGGAAAAGACATTTTACTTGTACAAGTCTATGTGGACGACATCATATTTGGTTATTCAAATGACCAAATATGTAAAGACTTTGAAAACATTATGAAGAAGAAGTTTGAAATGAGTTCCATGGGAAAAATGGACTTTATCCTTGGAATTCAGGTGAAGCGGATGAAAGATGGGTTGTACATCAATCAATCGAAATATGTCAATGACATTTTAGAAAGATTTGAAATGAAGGATTGCAAGCCAGCAAAAACACCTATACCCAGAAATCACAATCTTTGTCCTGACTCCGAGGGGGAGGATACTGATCAACATCAGTATATGGCAATGATTGGATCTCTGATGTATCTCATAGCAAGTAAACCTGATATTATGTTTACAACCTGCATTTGTGCAAGATATCAAGCTGCTCCAAAGGTGTCTCACCTAGTTGCTACCAAGAGAATCCTAAGATACCTCAAAGCAGCTCCCAAATTGGGTCTCTGGTATCCTAGGAATCAAGACTTTAATCTTTATGGCTACACTGATAGTGACTATGGTGGCTGCAACATCAATAAGAAATCAACATCAGGAGGATGTTAATTTCTTGGTGGAAGGATAATCTCCTGGCAATTCAAAAAGCAATCTTATGTTTCAACATCAACTACTGAGACTAAATATGTTGCTGCTGCTAGTTGCTTTGCTCAGCTGCTATGGATTCAAAATCAGATGTTGGATTATGGATTCAATTTTATGGAGACTCCTATTCATATTGACAACAAGAATGCCATATCCATTACAAAAAATCCGATCAAGCACTCAAAGACAAAGCATATCGACACCAGGTATCATTTTATTAGAGACATTCATAAGAAAAATCTGATCAAATTAGTCAAAGTTGACTCAAATGAACAATATGCTGATTTGTTTATAAAGGCATTTGATGAACAAAGATTTAAATATCTGATTACAACTATCAGGATGATAAGCATTGACTAACTTGTCCAATATGAAAACCTTTTAATATGTGTTCTGTCTATGTCAACAAATCTAAGCCCTGTTACAAAAAGTCTTTTCTCTTAAGTATGAGTTCTTCCAAAAACAAACTTTCCGTTAAAAGATATCTTTGTTTATCTTCCAAAGGCAACTTTTCTAACACTTGTGGTATCTTTGGAAAAGTTTTAAGCTTCAAAGAACATTCAAAGTGCTATCAAATTCATTTTCGAAGTGATAAAACTTTTTCATTAGGAAGACCTTCTTACTCTTGGAAGTAAGACTATCTTACCTTCTTATGTAATTACGGCTTCTGAAGATATTACACTCGGAGGACTCATACTCTCAGAAGACTCATACTCTCGGAAGAAAACTTTACTGTGTACGTAAATCTTTGGGCCCCACTCTGTAAAAAGGTAAAGATTTTCTTAATGATGTCGGGATATTTAAATGACTTATCCTTACCGCCCCTTTCACATCACACCCCAAACTGTCATATCACTTTATCCATCCGCAATTTTACCATATTTAAATACTTTAGACCTCTCTTATAATCCTTTTACCTATTTGCAAGCCATAATTGTTCTTCATCTTCACTGTCACTCTCTCAAACTTACCACTACTCTTCCCGATCTCTGTCAACAATGGCTCTAAACCCTCAGGACAATCAAGTTAAGCTCCTTGATTCCTCAAAGGATGCTGACTTTTCTAAAAATCATCCAGTTTCTGATAGAGTTCACCTATTACAGAGCCCTCACCGTTAACCCCACTATTTACTCCAACCAAACGGCCGAGTTTTGGGGAAATGGTTAGATTGACACCCTGAACGGAGTTAGGGTTATTAGGTCAAGAATCTGTGGACAAGAATTGGTCATATCTGAACAGACCATCAGGAAGCACTTAGAGCTTCATGATGAGGATTCTCCTATGAAATTCCCCAAATCTGATTTGGAAGACACCTATACCCAAATGGGGTATGGTGGCAATGTGAGCAGGTCAACGGTCTACAAGTTTAACTTCTCCTATAACTGGAAGTTCCTGCTTCACATCGTTCTACACTGTCAATCCAACAAATCTAGAGGATGGGATCAAATTCCCTATGACTTAGGATGCCGAGTTCACGGGTTGGTAAAAGGCCTCAAGTTCAACTATTTTAGGTTTGTGCTGAATAACCTTAGGGGAAATATCCAAAGGGAGACATTCTACATGTATCCCAGGTTCATTTAGCATATCATTAACTGTGAGCTGGATCAAGAGAAGCTTGTCTGTGCAGCTACTTTTTCTATCCCTCTCATAAGGCCGGCCATATTCAAAGTCCTAAAGAGGGTGTCCACCAACTTCACCAGAAGACATACTGTAGTTTTTCCAGGTATGATCGAGCCAATGGCTCCTGATGACATCCCTGTAAACCCCACAGGTGATGAACCCACACCAGCACTAACCACTTCACTGCCAACTCTTCCTCCTCGTCCCATCAAACATACATACCAGAGACATCCCAAGCGAACCCTTTTTCATTCTTCTCTGATTGAACAAGCACCTCCTGTTCAATCCAAAAAGACTAGAGTGGAAGAATAGGCTCCCACTCAGACTGAGGTCTAACCATCCTTCACCATTGACCTTAATATGGGTATTGCGTCTCCTCAGTCTTAATCCCATGAGCCCCAAACCAGAACTAAAAGCCTCAGGTCAAATCAAATAATCCCTTGAGTAACCAGTAAGGGACAACCAAATCATAGGCTCTAACCCTCTAAATATTGATCAAGGTCCCGGGTCATTAGGCATAACTCTCATATCCTTTACTTACCTACTTACCGGTTCTGATGAGGATTTCATGTTCCTCCAAGGACATAAAGTTGATCTACAACACCCATTCAAAGATCAACTAAGCCTAGAGAAACCTCTGACTTCTAGCCCCCATCAGCAAAGCCCAACTAAGGTGACTCCCACTGTTGTAGAGGGGACTCATGTAGATTCAGCTGCAACTACGAAGAATGTCTGAATGACCTCTCAGGATAGTGGTAACATCTCTGAGACTGAATCTATGGCAAGTTTGCCTATTGATGACTCTGAAAGAGACATCAGTACGCAGAGGAAACCAGGGTGTTAAGAAACCACAACTGGTTGTGAGGATGAACATACAAGGTATATTATCTCACCTCCCCGTGATTCTTCTAAAGAAGATGAGGGAAGTATGCAACTCATAATCAGATACCTACTTTCAAAAGTCTCAAACCTTGAATCAAGGGTTAAGACTTTAAAAATAGATCTGCCACTTAACAACTTAAGATTGAATATCTTAAGGCTTAACTAGCTGAGACACAGATTGAGAGCTCTATTAGGCATGTACCAATTCAAGTCTCTCTGACTTCTTCCTCCAGCTCATCAAACTCTCAAGATGATGCTACCAAAAAGGAGGAGAATGTTCAGAGTGAAACTCATATAGAGCAAAGTTTGACTCTCACAACCCTCTCTGCAAAATACCCTGCTCAACAAGCAACTGTTTTCCCTGAACCACCTCAAATCATACTTTATGTAACGCCCGGAATAAAGTCGAAACGAGCCAATTAATAATAATGGGCTTAGCCGAGATTATTTAAAGAAAATACGCGGGAAATGGAGTATGGACCGAGTAGACCTCGCGGGTAATGTGTTCGGTGAATTTAAGGTCCCGGGAACACCCGATATATATAAACGAATCAACCAAAGCAACTCTCATTTGCAACTCAACACCAACTTCTAGAGAGAGTGTAGAGAGAGAAAGTAGAGAAGAGGTGAAGATTCAAGACTCAGTTGATCAAGAGATTGAATATTGGTGTTTGTGGGCATCCAAACAACAAGCAAAGACCAAGAATCCAGGTAAGAAACATCATTTAATCGTTTATTTAGCTTAAACCTGTATTCTAGGTTTTCGGGTTTTTGAAAGTGGCAAAAAATCGTCCAAAACTCATGTTTTTGTGTAAGAAAACATGTAAAAAGCTTAGATGTAGCTTCATGGATGATAAACCAAGGTTTTAGGTGTAACAGATTGAAGTTTTGGGTTAAAAATGGGCTGGTTCGTAATTTCAGCCCATTCTGCGAAATTATGAGTTCGTCCAGTGAAATTTTATAATCATCCAGCGAAACTATGGATCTTCCTGCGAAACTATTTAAAGGTTTTAAACTTGTTTGGGGCTAGAAATGCATACTAAATATACGATTTAAATGACCAAGATTTTAAGAGGATTTAACAGGAAGATCGATTTTTCTAAACCAAAATGTGCTATATGAATGTGTTAAAATAAAAAAATTTCGCGCTGACCTGGCAGCACGGGCCCAGCCAAGGCCGTTGCCCCTTGGACCCCACTAGGGCTGCTGCCCCTAGGACCCCGCTGTCAGGGTCTGCCGCCCCCGAACCCCCGTTGTCCCATGGAGGGTCGGTTATGTTCTATGATGACTTGTTATGTATGTGTATGTGTATGGGAATGGATGAGGAATGATGTTTATGATGATGTGTGATGACGTATGTGATGTTTATATGGTGCTATGTACGTTATGTTGGGTTTCATTATGTATTATTCCGTGACTTACATGTTATGAGTATGAAATGAATGAAAAGTATTATGTAAGCGGAAGTTAATGATAATGATAAGTGGAACGTAAAGAAAGAATGAATGCATGCATTAATGAATGAACGAATGTAAGAAAAGTCTTGCAAGCAATGTATGGAGGTTCACACCTAATGAAGGGTGTTAGCTCAACTGTGTGTGGGTTAGCTACCCTAAAAGGATGCACACTGGGGTCTAATCCTTGTGATTGACCATACGTATGGGATCATTACCGCTTACCCCGGTACTGTGGTTAGGCCATCGGGCACAATGTATGAAAGTCTATTTATAGACTTTGGCCCAGTACCCGCTTTACGCATGACGGTGGGGTATAGTACATGGCATTGGTCCAAATGAATTTACCCCGGTACTATGGTCAGGCCACCGGGCATAATGTATGGAAGTCTATATATAGACTTCGGCCCAGTACCCGTTTTATGCATGACGGTGAGGTATAGTATATGGCATTAGTCCGAATGAATTTACCCCGGTACTATGGTCAGGCCACCGGGCAAAATGTATGGGAGTCTATTTATAGACTTCAGCCCAGTACCCGCTTTACGCATGACGGTAGGGTATAGCCCGTGGCATTGGCCCGGAATGTAAGGAAGATAAAGGTGAATGTACATAAAGTAGGGTAAGGAAGATAACGAATGACAACGATGACGTACGATGATGAATGAACGAAAGTTAATGAACATGATGAAGATAATAATAAGATTATCTATTTGTACGTATGATGTATGAGCACATATGAAAGTAAAAACAGTTTTAAATGATAAGTAAAGTATTTTATTTATAAAACTAGAACTCACTCAGCAACGCTGACTTTTATGTATTTTCCAGTTGGAATGTGATTGTTGCTGAGGATGGCACGGGGCAGCTACTTGGCATTTTTGGGATGGCATCCATTTGTATGACAATGATGTTTTTATGATGTAATGAAAATTATGATATTTTGTAACAGTTAACTACATTGTATTATTTTGTAAAAGTTGTCATTAATACATGTAATGGCTTTCAAGCTATACTGCTGTGGTGTTTTAGTAAACTTAAATGAATATTTTATGTGTTATGTGTAATGATTGTCCAACTGTGAGCGTCCCAGGAATGGGGCCTTACAAGTTGGTATCAGAGCCAAAGTTTAAGAGAATTGGGTTATATATTTTTTAACAGCTAAGCTTAAACTGAGAATGGGACAAAATGGGAAGGGATGCCAGTCCAAGTAGCTACCTACCATCAAGTATTTTCTTTATGTTAACCGGTATTATGTGCGCATGTTATTTGATCTGTTTGTCTTTATTAGATTTAGATACTGAAGTAGTCGGGATAGGAAATGCTTGGGGTATGAAGAGTAAAGTAAGTAGCTAATCACAACTGACCACTGTAATTAGGGACTTTCTATACTTGACATAGACTGAGCTACTACCTTGAATGACCGTGTTGGTGTTTGACTCTTATAGTGTTAGAGGATGGCTGGAGGTAGATCTTCTAAGGCTTCGTGAGGCGGAGGCCGTGGCGGACGTGGTGCTGAACCACAGGTCACAAGAGGAAGGCCAGAGCTGAAGAGGTGGTCCGTGAGGAGCCCGAGACCCCTCATCCGGAGGGTGGTGATGAGAGTGCTAACCTAAGGGCCTCGATGAAAGAGGCTATGGTAGAAGAGGTTTATCAGGTCATGCAGATGATCCTGCCATCTGTGGTGACCGAAGTGATTAAAGCTGTTAGGGAAGGAGAGAGGAAGGAAAAGAGAAGGCCCATAGGGGGAAGGGAACAACCGGACACTAAGACGGTTGTCACCAGTGAGGAGGAGGAGGAGGAGGAGGAGCCGGTTTAGGAAACCGCACGAGGCTGTAACTATGGGGCATTCTAAAGATGCAAGCCCCTGACATTCGATGGCAATGGTACTGCTGCTGCTACCCATCGATGGGTAAGAGAGATGGAGGTTGTGCTCGATATCAGCGAGTACAAAGAGGATCAGAAGGTGAAGTTTTCCACTCATTCATTCGTGGACTCGGCTCTACGTTGGTGGGACAACATTGTCCAAGCCGAGGGTAGTAAGGCGATTGGCAGGATGAGGTGGAGTGAGCTGAAGAAGTTGGTGATTGAGGATTTCTGTCCTCACCGGGAGTTGGACAAGGTGGAGAGCGAGTTCCTGCAGCTGGAAGCAGGAACAATGACACATCAACAATACACCACCAAGTTTAACAAGATGGCATGGCTGGTGCCAGATCAGGTGACGCCTGTGTCATGAAAGATCAAGACGTACATTTAGGGCTTGCCGGCGGACATCCGCAGGCATATGATCGCTACCCGACCGAGCACTTTCAGGTCGGTGGTTGATTTGACGGGAAGACTGTATGATGAAAGGGAGGTTGTTGTGGTTGAGGTGAGCAAGAAAGGTGGTGGTGACCGGAACTGGAATGGGAATTGGTTTGGACGGGGTGGTGCGCTGACAAACAACAAGAGTGCACGGGTGGATGACCAACATGTGGTCACACCTGGTGTGGGGTCGAAAAGGTGTGGCAAATGTGGAAAGGAGCATGCAGGAGAATGTAGGTGGGGATCGAATGTATGCTTCAAGTGTGGGAGGACGGGGCATATACCAAAGGATTGTCGTGTGGCCAGATGTTTTAACTGTGGTGGAGAGGGTCACATGAGTCGGGAATGCAAGAAGCCGAGAGCTGAGAGGTCCGGGGCAAAGAAGGCGATGGGGAATGAAGGGCAGAGAGCGAGCGCAAGAGCTTTCACGATGATCCAGGAGGAGGCTAGGACGGACCCCGATATGGTGTCAGGTACGTTTCTAGTAAATCGAACTCTTGCCTCCATGTTATTTGATTCTGGTGCTAGTAGGAGTTTCATTTCTGCTGCCTTTTGTGCTAAGTTGCCCGTTAGGAGTAAATGTATTGATGAGCCCTTCGATGTAGAAACTGCCATAGGTAAGTATACTAGGATTTCTGAGATGACAGAAGGCTGTGACATAGAATTAGAAGGTTATAAGTTTCCTCTTAGACCATTCGTGATGACCTTAGGTGGTTTCGATGTAGTCCTAGGAATGGATTGGTTGGCAGACTACGAAGCGAACATCGTGTGTCGCAAGAAGATGATTAGACTGATAGTACCTGATGGGAGTTCGGTGACGGTTTATGGGGATCGGGTCACTACGATTCCGAAAGTGATTTCGATGGCGGTGGTGGGAAAGTGCATGAAACGTCGATGTAGTGCCTATTTGGCCTACATGAAGGATGTGGATACGTCAACACCACAACTGTCTGATGTGCCGGTTGTGTGTGACTTTTCGGGCGTGTTTCCAGAAGATTTACCAGGTGTGCCACCGGACTGCGAGATCGAGTTTCAAACTGACTTGATACCCTGTGCTTAGCATGTAGCTAAGGCACCGTATCGGTTGGCTCCGACTGAGATGAAGGAATTGATGGAGCAATTGCAGGAGTTGCTCGATAAGGGGTTCATTAGACCGAGTATCTCTCCTTGGGGTTCTCCGATCTTATTCGTGAAGAAGAAGGACGGTAGTATGAGGATGTGTAATGACTACCGTGAATTGAACAAGTTGACCATGAAGAATCGGTATCCATTACCGAGGATTGCTGACTTGTTTGATCAGCTTCAAGGTGCCAGTTAGTTCTCGAGGATAGATCTTCGATCTGGCTACCATCAGTTGAAGGTAAAGAAGCAAGACATTCCTAAAACAGTTTTTCGAATGCGTTATGGACTGTACGAGTTCCTTGTGATATCTTTTGGTCTAACTAACTTGCCAGTTGCTTTATGGACTTGATGAATCGAGTGTGTCGGCCGATGTTGGATAAATCAGTGATTGTGTTTATTGATGATATCCTGATTTACTCGAGGAGCGAAGAAGAGCATGCCGGTCACATTCAGGAAGTGTTGGAGACATTGAGAAAGGAGAAGATGCATGCCAAGTTCTCCATGTGCGCGTTCTGGTTGCGCGAAGTTTAGTTCTTGTGTCACGTGGTAAATCCCGAGGGGATTATGGTAGACCCGGCAAAGGTAGAGGCGGTGATGCAATGGAAGTCTCCAAAGACGCCATCCGAGATCCGTAGCTTCTTGGGGTTGGTGGGATATTATCGAAGATTCATCCAAGACTTCTCCAAGATAGCTTCTCCGTTGACTAAGCTGACCCGTAAGGATGTGAAGTTTGTATGGCGTCAAGATCAGGAGAAGGCTTTTGAAGAGTTAAATATGAGGTTAACTCAAGCTCCTGTTTTATCATTACCCGAAGGAAGCGAGGACCTGGTATTCTATTCGGATGCTTCATACTCGGGGTTGGGTTACGTGTTGATGCAACGAGGGAAGGTTATAGCCTACGCATCCCGACAGCTGAAGGTTCATGAGGTTAATTATCCTACTCATGATTTGGAGCTAGCAGTTTTGGTCTTTGCATTAAAGATTTGAAGGCACTACCTATACGGGACGAAGTGCACCATCTTCACTGACCACAAAAGCTTGAAGTACTTCTTCGAGCAGAAAGATTTGAATATGAGGCAGAGGTGATGGTTGGAGCTCATAAAGGATTACGATTACGAGATCCATTACCATCCGGGCGAGGCCAACGTGGTGGCAGATGCCCTTAGCCGAAAGGAGAGACCCGAGCCGATTCAGGTGAAGGCTTATCAGTTGATTATGACCTCTGATGTGATGATACAGGTGAAGGAGTTTCAAGATGAGGCATTGAAAGAAGATCATCTAAACTCTAAAAGGATGAGAGGTGTAGTCACAGAGTTAGGTGAAAACACTCTTGGTCTTAGAACCCGATATGGGCAGATGTGGATTCCTCGTTACGGGGATTTACGTGGAAAGATCATGGATGAAGCTCACAAGACTTGATACTCCATTCATCCCGGTGCTACTAAACTGTATCAAGACATGAAGAAGGAATATTGGTGGCCGAGTACGAAGCGTGATGTAGCGGAGTATGTGAGTAAGTGCCTTACTTGCTTGCAAGTGAAGGCGGAGCATAGAAGCAGTACGGGAAAATTCAACCATTGGATATACCCGAGTGGAAGTGGGAACATATCACCATGGAATTTATCATGAAGTTACCGCGTACCGCGAGAGGGTATGATGCCATATGGGTGGTAGTTGATCGTTTGACGAAGAGTGCTCACTTCCTACCGATCTGAGAGACGTATTCCTCTGAGAGACTCGCGGATCTATTCATCAAGGAGATTATAAGTCTCCATGGTGTACCGGTGTCTATTGTGTCTGATCGTGACACTCAATTTACGTCCAAGTTTTGGAAGAGATTTCACGATGCTCTGGGGACGAGATTACATATCAGCACGGCTTATCATCCCCAGACAGATGGTCAGTCAGAAAGGACCATTCAGATACTGGAAGATATGCTTTGGGCATGCGTTATTGATTTTGGAGGATGTTGGGATGACCACTTACCGTTAGCCGAGTTCTCATATAACAATAGCTACCATGCCAGCATTGGCATGCCTCCTTATGAGATGCTATACGGTAGGAGATATATAACGCCAGCTTGTTGGGGGATATTGGCCATAAAGAGTTAGGGAGCATCAAGGTGATCGAGGTGATGACTGAGAAGCTGGAAAGGATAAAGGCCTTTATGAAGGCAGCTAAGGATAGGCAAAAGTCGTATGCCGATAAACGGCATAGACCGATTGAGTTCCAGGTGGGTGACAGGGTTATGTTGAAAGTCTCACCTTGGAAGGGCATCATTCGGTTTAGGAAGTGGGGAAAGTTGAGCCCGAGATACATAGGGCCTTTCCGAATCATTGCTCGAGTAGGAGAGGTGGCCTATAGGTTGGAGTAGCCTAGTGAGTTAAGTGGAATTCACCCGACATTCCACGTATCTCACTTGAGAAAGTGCTTAGCCAACGAAGATATGACCGTGCCACTGGAAGACATTGAAGTGGATGAAAGACTCAATTATGTGGAGCAACCAGTGGCGATCATTGATCGCAAGGAGAAGAGGCTAAGGAATAAAGTGGTTCCACTTGTGCGAGTACAGTGGAAGCACAGAAAGGAATCGGAGTCTACGTGCGAGACTGAAGAAGAGATGAGACAGCATTACCCACATCTATTCGAGGGATAACAGGTTTCGATGACGAAACCTAAATAAGGGGGTGGACTTGTAACGCCCGGAATAAAGTCGAAACGAGCCAATTAATAATAATGGGCTTAGCCGGGATTATTTTAAACAAAATATGTGGGAAATGGAGTATGGACCAAGTAGACCTCGCGGGTTATGTTCTGCGAATTTAAGGTCCCGGGAACACCCGATATATATAAACGAATTAGCCAAAGCAACTCTCATTTGCAACTCAACACCAACTTCTAGAGAGAGAGTGTAGAGAGAGAAAGTAGAGAGGATGTGAAGATTCAAGGCTCGGTTGATCAAGAGATTGAATATTGGTGTTTGTGGGCATCCAAACAACAAGGAAAGACCAAGAATCCAGGTAAGAAACATCATTTAATAGTTTCTTTAGCTTAAACCCGGATTCTAGTTTTGGGGTTTTTCAAAGTGGCAAAGAATCGTCCAAAACTCACGTTTTTATGTAAGAAAACATGTAAAAAGCTTAGATATAGCTTCATGGATGATAAACCACGGTTTTGGTGTAAAAGATTGAACTTTTGGGTTAAAAATGGGTTGGTTCATAATTTCAGCCCGTTCTGCGAAATTATGAGTTCGTCCAACGAAATTATGTAATCATCCAGCGAAACTATGGATCTTCCTGTGAAACTATAGTTTTGCAGGTAGATTCACAGACTTGAATTTCCAACGAAAGTTGGGCGAAACTGTTAGCGAAACTGCTGGCGAAACTAGCAGCGAAACTGCTGGCGGAACTAGCAGCGAAACTGCTGATCTTGCAGTGAAATTAGTAGCGAAATTAGGCAAAAATTAACTCCTTTGAGTGTTAACTTATCTGCAGGCTGTGTAGTGCGACCCTTGCTTAGAAAGCTTGACTGAGAAGCTACTCACTAAGTCCAGGTGAGTTCTAGGTCCCCTATTTAAAGGTTTTAAACTTGTTTGGGCTAGAAATGCATACTAAATATATGATTTAAATGACCAAGATTTTAGAGGATTTAACAGGAAGATCGATTTTTCTAAACCAAAATGTGCTATACGAATGTGTTAAAATAAAAAATTTTCACACTGACCTGGCGGCACGACCCCAGCCAGGGGCGTTGCCCCTTGGAACCCACTAGGGGTTGCTGCCCCTAGGACCCCGCTGTTAGGGGCTGCCGCCCTCGACCCCCGCTATCCCGCAGAGGGTCGGTTATGTTTTATGATGACTTGTTATGTATGTGTATGTGTATGGGAATGGATGAGTGTTGGTCCATTGGTGATCGATTTCAGTGCTATTGAAATGATAATCACAGAAATATCCCACTGATATAGAATCAAACAGAGTAAAACAAGAAAAGAGTTTCAATATTTATCCATATGACCCAAACTCAATCAATATTAAGAAACAAGGCTCAAAGATATGAAACAAACACAATTCCAGCCTCAAACAAGCTATGAAAAACAGTAAAGCAAAAGTGTATCTCGATTAAGTTTGGCAAAACTTTCCCACAAAGTTACAAGAGATGAAAATATATAACAGTGCCAAATTCGCTGGTAGATTCGCTAAGGCGAAACTACCCTGACCAACAAGCAAGTTCACCCGGCAGCGAACAACAGTTTCGTCGGGTGACCTTTATCAGCTGACTACGAGCGAATCTATAGATTCGCTCGTAGTTTCGCTGGGTCAGTGCGAAACTAATACTAACTAAACATTACTTACATAAATGAAAGTTAGTCCTATTACATAGAAGACAAAGAAGCTAAACTAAACTAGGTGAGTCCAACCTATCTAGATCATCAATACTCCCCTAGGTTGGACCTCACCTAGAGGGGTCTTCTCAATCAGCTCCAGCTACAGCATCAACTTCGGCCTCAAAGTTCTCCATGAAAGCTCCTGCCCTCGACTCAATCCCGGCCAATGGATTAGTAACATCTTCAGATCCTGCCTCAGATTCAATACCAACAATAAAGTTCTCAACAAACCCAGCTTCATTGACTTCTCGATCTAGTGAATCTACGACTACAACCTCCTCCTGATCGTACATGGTTTGTTCCTCAGTATTAGCTCCAGACCCATATGCCTCATCTATCACCTGCTTTTCAAACCTTTTTGAAATGATTGATCCAGCTTTTACTCAAATCATCCACATCCATTCTTGTTTTGTCCGCATGAATTATTTTTCTTGACAGCTCCCGGACTTCAGCTCTGAGTCCCCTAGCCTTGTTAGCTACTCTCATGAAGAGGCTCGCTTCTTCCAACGTTTCAGCTCCAGCCCCAACTTTTATGTGATTCTCGCACAGAATCACTAAGTCCTCACAGAAAGAAAAAACTTCCATTGGATCAAACAATCATATTTCTGGAGCTCCTTTTACTCTGATCACTGCTTCCCCGGTGTTGTTATCATAAAACCATTTTTCAAATGCTTGCAGTCTCGGGGGAAGAGGATCAGGTATCTTGATGCGATTCACAGTCTTTGCTGGTTTCAGTTTAAGCACAATCTTGCCTTTCCCGGTCACCCAATCAACATCTTTCTTCAACCTCCTTCTTTCTGTTTTCATGAAACCAAAAGCCTTGAAGTTATCAGTCAATCTCTTTTAATCTCCATTTCCAGCAGCTTGGCCCTTTCACTCTGTTTAGCTCCAATCAAAGGAATCTCAGCCAATCTCTTTAAATCCCATCTTGGGAGGGTTTTAAAAGCTTTTCTTTTGTGAACATAAGATATACCCCCTCCCCTTCTCTTGATCATAAACAATTTGAGCTCAGAGTTGTATTTCCAACTGAAGATCTTCTTATCGCTCTCTTTTCTTGTAGGGTTTTTGATGTTCTGGAACAGTGGAGTTATCTCTTCAGCCTCCTTTTCTTTAACAAACCACTCAGATTAATCTAACTCCACCGTTCCAGTTTTAGTTGACCCAGTATCAGTCACATAGGTCACTGGACGTTCATCCACCTCATAGAATTCCGGTTCTGAGCTGTAATCCACCAACTGCTCCTCAACTTCCTCCTCTTCATCTACTAACTTCATCTCAGCTTGTTTTTCTTTCTCCAATCATTGTTTCTCCCCCAACCTCCTCACCTGTTAAGTCCTTCTCAATATCAAGTCCCAAATCATCAAAATCTTCATTCACAACCTCCATATCATCATCCTCACCCTGTGCTCCTTCATCATCAACAGGTTCATCATTTTTGTTCTTCCCTCGACTTGATCCTGCAGCGTTACTAGTACCAGCTGCTGAGCTTGGGCCCTCTCCTGCCGCAGAAAATCTCCCCACCTTCAGAAATAAGTATTTGGAGGTATCGGTGAGGTCATTGATTTCCTCTTCAGATCTAACATCTGGCAGGCCAGCCGCTTCCTTCAGAGATTTTACCTCCTTGAGCAGTGTCTTGATCAGTTCTTGTTGATCAAGCACCATCTTGTCAAGCCTTCAATATATCATCCTTCTTTTTCTCTCCAACTCTTGGTTTATTAGTTTTGTTTTCATCATGCTTAGTCATTGGCCACAGAAGCACTGACGTTCTAATCACGTCTTGGTCAAGTTCGGATCTTGCGTCTTTTCTTGGAGGATTTTCTGTGAGACCTGATGTTTTTGTTTCGTTTCTCTCTGATGCTTCAGTGTGACTACTTTCTTCAGGCCTCTTCTTAGATCTTCTCTCCTTCTCAACTCGCATTTCATGCCTTGCCTTATCAATTTCATCCTCAAAGTCTTACTCTTTCTCTTGGCATATCTTTTTCTTTTTAACTATTTCTTCTTGTTTCTCCCTGTTCTCTGCAGATCTCTTTTCCTCTGCTTCTATCACCTTCTTTATGTATGCCCATCTCTCAGCAGAATACATATTTTCCCACAAGTGGGTGATCTTCCCACTGAAGTCATGTCTTGCAGAAGAACAGTCTGCAAATATCCTTGAGCTCATCTGGGCTAGTCTCTTGATTTCTCCATGCTTAGGAATGTTTGGAATCAAGTCATCAATTATCATCTGAACAAATCTCGGATACAGAAGCCACTTCTCCTTCTTCACTGCCATTATGTTATCACACATGCACTCAAAAATCAGTCTTGCTATATTTGCCTTTTGGCCTCTGCAAATATCACCATTGCTTTGGCCCATCTCAAGTTGAGACCATCGGATCCTCCTTTCCTGTCGTCTAAGCACATGATGAATATATGAGCAATGCATCTCCACTCTTTAGACAGCATAGACTTCTTTATCTCTTTCTTTGAGCCAAAAGACGGTCCCTCATACCCCATGCTTCGGAATCCCTCCATGACTTGATTTTCAGACAGTTCTACTTCTTCTCCCTGATCACCTTCTAGACGAAGTACTCTTGGTATGATTTCTTCAGTGATGGCAATGTCATTTCCTTCTATCCTTGCTCGAATACAGTGTGGATTAGCTTTAACATCCAACTTGGCTGATCTCCAGAAGTCTTGGATATGCAAAATATAGATAGATGGTGAATGAGTGATAGCATAATGAATTGGAGACTGTTTAAGCCACTTTATACAATCTCTAAACCCTACAGCTTCGGGAGTGTCTTCATCCAAAAGGGCTATGGTGTTGTTTTTCTCATCAAACTTGAGGTTAGCCATAATCGCTGAAAACAAATTAGAAAAGTGTAAGTATACAACATGATAAATGTGTGAGAATATGTAAAAGCAAAAACAAAAGAAATAAATTAAATTCGCTCAATTGAATCTATAAATTCGCTAAGGTGAATCTATAAATACGCTAAGGTGAATCTATAGATTCGCCAGAAAAAACAATAATTTTGCTTGGGTGAATCTATAGATTTGCTCGGTTCATGTGAACTTTCGTTCAAATTCGCTCGACCTTAGTCAATTTACAGAGGCGATTACATAGATTCGCTTAAACTTAAGTGACTTTTAGTTTAATTTGGTTGGAAAACATTAAGTTCGCTGTGGTGAATTTATAGTTTCGCTCGGTTCAAGTGAACAGGCGAAGTTGTTGGGTGAATTTACAAATTCGCTCGAGTTCAAGTGAACTTTCGTTCAGATTCGCCTGAAGATCAGCAAGTTCGCTGGACGAGGGTTCCCGAACCCTAACCCAGGCGAACATGCCAAATCTCACAATGCGAAGCAATATACACCGATTAAAGCTTTAAGTGAGGTTCGCAACACCAACCTAAATCATTTATAACACACTATTCCAACGCAAATCAAAACTGAAAGAAAACCCTGAAATTTCGCAATAGAACAGGCAGTTAGGGTTTGAGGTTACTGTGAACAATTTCGCGTTCACTGTACCTCTTATAAGACATATATTCGCTGTAGCGAATCTATAGATTCGCCCGGTAAACTCAACATGTTAGTTTGACGTGCAACTGATCGAGCTTACTGGCGAAACTATAGGTTCGCTAAGGCGAATCTTAATTTCGCCCGACTTAAAAAAAAGTTTTAAAATAAGATAAAATTAAAAAAAAATTAAAATAAAATAAAGTAAAATAAAATAAAATTGAAATAAAATAAGATAAAAATAACAATAAAAATAATAAATTTGCCTATGAATACTGTTGGATCATGATAAGGCTGGTGCAACCAATTCATTTCATAGTCACTTTTAGTACTACATTAAAGGGCTTCCGAAGCCAAGCAAGAGATCTTCCGAAAGTCTGAAGAACAGCTGAAGATATCTACTGAAGGAAAAAGCTAAAGTCAACTGCTGAAGACAACAGCTGAAGCCAACAGCTGAAGATCTACTGAAGGCAAAAGCTGAAGTCAACTGCTGAAGACAACAGCTGAAGCCAACAGCTGAAGACTATCTTCCGAAGACAAAGTCTGAAAGCTTCCGAAGACAGTCTGATGAAAGAGCTGAAGACAAAGTCTGAAAGCTTCCGAAGACAAAGTCTGATGAAAGAGCTTCCGAAGACAAAGTCTGAAAGAGCTTCCGAAGACAAAGTCTGAAAGAGCTTCTGAAGACAAAGTCTGCTTCCGAAGACAAAGAAGACTCCAAGCCTCGGAAGAAGCAGTCTTCCGAAGTATGAGTGCCTTCGGAAGAAGTTATTCTTCCGAAGCACTTTATCCCTCGGAAGACATTGCTATGTCCAGCAGATAAAAGTATGGTCCCTGACAGTCCGCTGCAGACCTCTGATACAGCATGGCATCTTCCTAAAGAGCCATGTTGTTGACCATACTTTATTCTACTGTTCACCTTTTTATGATAGTACATGTTACCAACTTTAGTTGGTGACAAAAGGTAAGTCAGGGACATGTCCTGACTACCAACTTTCAGACAAAATGTCTGAAAGACCTCACCTAGAGTCTTGTAGTATAGATGTAAGGTTAGAGGTGTCCAGCTGGTATCAAAGTATATCCGGCTGTAGGTAGTATTATATATATCTTCTCCCTGTAACTCTTCATGTAAGCGATTTGAGTCCAAGTGTCTTGTAATCCTTTGAGTTGAGAAGCAATATATAAAAGTACCTTGAAAATTACTTGCTGTGTTAATTTCTTACTGCTTGTTACTTGTTATATTGTGATCAACTCTTTAAAGACTGATTGCCGAGTGTTGATTCAAAGTGAGTTGAGAGAAAACCACCCAAAATCCGATCCTGCAAATACCTTATTGCCCCATGATAAAATTAAATAAGACTAAAATTATAAATAGAAATAAAATCAGAATAAAATTAAAATTAAATGGTAGAAGGATATAATATCATTTTTCAGAGGGGCATGACTTAGTGAGATTGCTGATATGTTTGTCCGCTTAAACCCATTCCCTGTTCTTTTCAACTTATGATCTGCAACTGTTTATCATGTTCTGAATTGTCTTAGAAACTCAGCAACTTGGTCCCCACTGATATTTGATAAAGAATTAGTCTCGTCATCAAGGTTTATTGAGCATAATCATTGATTTTGCCTGCTCACTATACTGAATCTACTTAATGCAAACATAATGACTGGCATATATACATATGGGACACTATAATGTACTGATGCAGACACACATATATGCAAGATATACATATGAGATGCAGACTCAACCTTTAACTAATTGATGAGAGCTTCAGGTCAATGCTTTCGCATAGCAAAGAATATCATCTAGGTGTGTTGATGAGAACTTCAGGTCAATGCTTTCGCATAGCAGAGAAGATCATCACTCCAGGTCAATGCTTTCGCATAGCAGAGGAGATAAACACACATTTTCTTATGTAAAGTATGAAAGTATATACAGTAATAGGCTATTTGAGATTATTTAATGTTTGACTTAGAGGGCGTTATCACCGAGTCACCATCCCAGTGGGAAACACCATAAGCTTCACATCAATAATCTAATCCTAAAAGTAAATACAGTACAGGAGCAAGACATCAATGGCAACTCTCAACCAAGTTTTAGACAAGACTTGTATCTTTGTGCAGACCAAAATATCATGAGGATAATCCTTATTACTGAGTTATGATCTTTAATTTGGCTGCATGATCACTTGTTTACTTCGTTTTTGGGATGAGTCTATCATGCATATCCCAGCGTAAGATGTTCCCCTCTTTCTTACTTCATTTTCTTGAATTCCTGAGAGAATAAAAGTTAAAACTTATTATTAGCATTAATCTCCCCCGAAATTTTCATTTGATAGCTTACTTAATAGAAAATTTCTTAACAACGAAAGTTAAAGAAAATTTAGAGTAAAAAGGAAAGATATATGGGACACAAGGATTCTCTAAACAGACAACAACCAAGACCATAAGGAAAATATGTACATATATACATCTTAAACGGGAGTTTTGCTCAGAAAAGGTTTTCAGAAGGATATTAATCCTAGCATAGAGATCAGTTCATAAAAACGTGGTTTATCAAATGTTTTAGTGAAAAGATCTACTTTCTGCTTCCTTGTTTCAGTAGGAATAATATCAATGAACCCCTTTTCCTGAGCATCACGGATGGCATGAATTCTTGTTTCAATGTGCTTGGTTCGAGTATGATGAATTGGATTCTTGGCAATTCCAACAGCGGCTTCATTGTCACAGAAAATCAGAGTGTGATGGAAATTGATGCCATAATCCATCATCTGGTGTTGAATCCAGAGCACTTGGCAACAGCAGCTTGATGCAGCGATATATTCAGCTTCTCCCGTGGATAAGGACATTGTTGTTTGTTTTTTGCTTTGCCACTAAACAAGACAATCACCCAGATATTGGCATCCACCGGTGACTGACTTTCTGTTAATCTTGCAACCACCATGATCACTATCAAAAAAAGCATGTAAATCAAAGTTCCCACCTTTTGGGTACCAAAATCCCAAACGAGAGGAACACTTAAGGTAACGAAAAATGCGTTTAACAGCTAGCTCATATGATTCTTTGGGATTGGCTTGATAACGAGCACAGTAGCACACAGCAAATGTGATATCTGGACGGCTTGCAGTCAGATACATGAGAGATCCGATCATCGAGCGATATCGATGAGCATCCATGGACTTCCCATTATCATCAGGAGACAAGCATGTCTGAGCAGTGAAGGGAGTAAGTTCTGGCTTTGAATCATCCATGCCGAACTTTGTGATGATTTCCTTGATGTACTTCTCTTGGTGAATAAGAATACCTTCAGGTTTCTGTTCCACTTGCAAACCTAAGAAGAAGCACATCTCCCCCATCATGCTCATTTCAAAGCAATCCTTCATCACTTCTTCAAATTCTTTACACAGCTTTTCATTTGTTGATCCAAAGATAATATCATCGACATACACTTGAACAATCAGCATCTCACCATCCACCTCCTTCTTGAATAGTGTCATATCTATAGTCCCACGAGAGAAACCCTTGCTGAGGAAATACTGTGTCAAGGTCTCATACCAGATTCGGGGAGCTTGATGCAACCCATACGGTGATTCGTCTAGCTTGTATACTTTGTCTAGAAAATCTGGATCCTCGAAACCTTGTGGCTGACAAACATAGATCTCCTCATCAATGTTTCTATATAGAAATGCACACTTCACATCCATCTGAAAAACTTTAAAGTTCTTGTTAGCTGCATGTGCAAGAAAAATTCTGATGGCTTCGATCTGAGCAACCGGAGCAAACACTTCAGTGTAGTCTATCCCCTCCTCCTGAGCAAATCCTTGAACAACCAATCTGGCTTTGTTTCTGACAACAACACCATGATCATCTGGCTTATTCCGGAATACCCACTTGGTACCAATGGGGCATTTGTTTGGAGGAAGATCAACTAACTCCCAAACTTTTAACTTTCTGAATTGTTGCAACTCAGACTGCATAGAGTCCACCCAGCTTGGGTCTTCAAGTGCATGTTTGTAATTCTTTGGAACAATCTGAGATAGAAAAGCTGCATAAAGACACTCATTTATCAATCCACTCTGACTCCGAGTCCTTGCTCCGTCTGTGATGGATCCAATGATGTAGTCATGATGGTGATCTTTTAAGGTTTTAAAATTAGTGTGAAGCAATGAAGTGTTATGTGGAGATGTGGATGTGGAAGAGGATGGTTCTGCAGGAGAAGATGAATTTGTGGGGATTGGATCGATAGGAGGATTTGAAATGGATGAAGATGTGGGTGGAATAGTAGATGAGATTGTAGGATTAGATGAAGATGGTTGAGATGGTGGAGGTGGTGGAGATGGGATATCAAAGAAGTGGGTGGTAATAATGTGGCAGACGGTTGCGGTGGTGGTGGAATAAGATTCACAGGCGGGTGAGAAATAACATCATCGTCATCGGGAATTGGCAAATTGAATGAGTTGAAGACAGTGGTAGAATCATAAAACCATGCAGGCTCACTTCCAATACTTGTAGAGTTAGATTCTTGCCAGTCCACATAGTAGGACTCTTGCACAATCCGCGACCGTTTATTGTACACACGATACTCCTTTTGTGTTTCTGAGTACCCAACAAAGAAACGCTCATCAGAGATGGCACCAAACTTCGTATTCTGATCTTGAGTATTCAATAGAGTACAAGAGCAACCAAAGGGGCGCAGAAAATCGATGAGAGGCTTAATTCCTCGGAACAACTGATATGATGTCTTCATCTTGCTCTTGACGATCAATACCCGGTTGAGAACATAAGCTGCACAATTAACTACTTCGGCCCAAAAGATAATTGGAAGCTTTGACTCGATCAACATCGTTCTAGCTGCTTCAATTAGTGTTCTGTTCTTACGTTCAGCAACACCATTTTGTTGAGGTGTTCCGGCAGCACTGAACTGTCTGAGAATACCCCTTGCTCACAGAATGAATTGAAAATGTGGTTTCTAAATTTGTTCCATTGTCGCTCCTGATGGCTTGAATCTTTCTTTTCCCAAGAACCTCAATCAGCAGAATCAGCTTCATCAACTCCTCAGCAGTCTCACTTTCGTGAGACAGAAATCTCACCTAAGAGTACCTAGAGTAATCATCTGTGACAACAAGACAGTAAGATTTCTTAGCAATTGATTTAACACTGATAGGGCCAAATAAGTCAGTATGTAACAATTCAAGGGGATGTAAAATCGAGTTTTGAAGTTTAAGTTTATGTGGCTTTTTGTGCTGTTTTCCTTTTGCACAAGCCATATATTTTTCTACCACAGAATAATCTTTCAGTGGTAGTCCCCTGACTAAATTGTTCTTAACTAACTTATTTATCAATTTAAAATTGATATGCCCTAATCTTTTATGCCACTGAAAGGATTCATGAGAAGAAGCTTTTGATAAAAGACAGGTCACGGTGGACGATGATTCTTTTGATCCCATATTTAACAAATAGGTATCATTTCTCCTTGGAGCTCGCATGATCACCATCTCTTCAGGGATAGAAAACTTGATTTCAAGAATAGACATTCATTGGCAAGGAACATCACAGAAATATTTTTATCATAGATTTGTGATACACTGAGAAGATTGAACGCCAATTCTGGAACATAGTTGGCTTTCTCCAAAGTGAGGGAACCATTCGAGACATCTCCTTGGCCAATCATCTTTCCACCCTTCTTGTCTCCAGCAAAAGCAACATAGCCACCATCAATTATTCTAAAATTTGTCAGCAGGTCCTTCAACCCAGTCATATGTCTGGAACATCCGCTATCTACATGCCAATAACTATTTACAGTGGCCTCTGAATGTTCCTGACATTTAAAAAAAATTGGTTAGACTTTGGAAATTGGGACCCAAGTCTTAGTGTACTTAGGTCTTGGAGTAACATATTTTCTACAAAAGAAACCATTCACAAAATCGGTCAATCTAGCTCCAAGAATTTAGTCTGTATATTACTACCACCTGATTTAGGACAATGCTTTATTAAGTGATCATCCTTTCCACATCTAAAACAATGAGATCTCAAACCTGTTTTGGAACAATATGATGAAGGAATTCTATCAATAGATATTTCTTCATTATATTCAGACAATTTTGAATCTGAATCACTGGATGTGTCATATGGCTCTTTGACTTCCCAGTAACAACTTCCACTTTAACTGATTTTTGATCAATTGTAACCTTGTTGTTTTCAGTTGAAGAAGACATTTCTTTATCTTTTGGTTTGAAATCTTTATTGGTGTAAAAGATGGGATTGGATGAGAGAAGAATTTGTTAAAGCAGTTAGTTTTGTTTGACTTTAAGAGACATGACCTGAAAGTTTAGCTTCATCATTCATACACACATTAGCATCAAATGCGGAATTTAAAACATTCAAGTCATCACGAGAGTTTGAAACAGAACATCCTAAGTTACTATTACATTCCCCAGAGTTTGAATCTAAAATAGTTCCACCAGACACAAAATGATTACTTAAGCTAATGCCTACAAAAGACTCTTGGAATTAAAATCATGACTACTAGAGCTGCCAAGACCACTACTGCCACCATAATCATATCCTTCTCGAAACTCCTTAGAATTATGTCCTTCTAAACCTGCAATAGAGCTGTTAGTATCATTCTGTATAATCTCTTGTATCAACTCATTTGAAGGATGAGGAGTGGGCATAGGAGAATAACAGAAAGTACTAGGTGGAGGATATACCAATGCATCATTTTCATTACCCAAACCGGTCTTGATCTTTGCCCCCCGTTGTTTTTTGCACCTTTTCATGCTCGAAAGTGACCACTGTTCTAATTTATTTTTAAGTTTTCTAACTTCAAATTCGGCAAGTGTAACTTGTTCAGTTAAATAGTTAACTTCACAGTTCTTTTCCAAAAGAGTCCTTTTAAGTGTTCATTTTCTTTCAAAGCTTCTCTTAATTTGACAAAATATTTTGACTCATTTTGTTTAAGCTCTTTATTGGTTTTCTTTAATTCATTTTCATTCATTATGAGCAACCTGTTAGCTTTATATATACCAACCAACGAATTTTACATGCAGAGGAACACATGTCTTCAACAATTTCATAAGCGAGATTCATTACCAGTTTTTCTGCTGCAAGAGCGCGATCACATTGGCAGTAGGGAGTGTTCCTCTTGTATTCCTCCACAGCAGCTTTCTTGGCATCTTCAATTATTGAATCCATGTTCAGCTCCTCTTTTCACTAGCCTTCTTTGTAGCAGATTCACAAACCAGTTTAACCTCATCTTTAACAGCTTCACACACCAAACCATTTGAACAATAGCTTCATGACCCACAGCCTTCTGAACCACACCAGTACTTTCCTTAACCTGTTGATCTTGAATTACTTCAGACCCAATAGGTTCACCCTTGTCATCAATTTCAACGTCAGCTTCACCATAGAACTCTTTGAAAGGATCAAAACAGTCAATGTACTCATCATCAAGAGTTTGTTCCTCCACTATCTAGCGATCAATGCATGTTTGATTTCCTCCTTTGATTCTTCAATTTCTGCACTCCAATCAAAGTTGGTCAACAGAGCAGTTTCTTTCTTGGGCTTAGCTTCTTCAACTTTATCCATGACTGGAATGGTTCTGGAGTTTCCAGAATTAACAGGTTCGGTGACAATGGGAGAAGGACACTCTCTTTTGAAATGACCGAGCTGCTTACAGTTGAAACACCTGAGCTTAGATTTATCATATCCTAGAGCGTTGTTCTGATTCGGTTTCCAAAGTTTTTCCTGCCGGTTCTCTCCATAAACCTCCTAGCACGAAGAGTAAGTATGGCCATTTGCCACTGAATGTCGGTTTCTTCAAGATCATCAGGATCAACCTGATACATGTCTTCCACGGTCATACCACATCCCTTCAATTCTCCAGCAATCAAAGCGTCATAACTGTGTATAAATAACCCAAACAGTGCCATAGTATCATGTGGAATTTGAGTAGAAGCTAAGGCATTTGAACTAGACCCAGCATCCTTAGAAACACTACCATAGTTGACATTCTTACCATACCCAGAGTTAGCAAAACCACCACTACTAGATGAACTCCCACAAGCTGCACCATAATAGCAAGAGTTTGCAGCGGATGAAATCAATGCAGCATTTTGAGGAGGGACATTGGGAGACATCATGTCTGATTATACTCTCTTCTCTTCACATCAAGATCAAATGATTTTAACTTGTTGATAACATCCATCAACTTGTAATTAGCAAAATTCCTTTCTTGCTTGAGCAATTTGATTTGCAGACTCCATTGAGCAGGAAGAGAGTCTAATAGTTTACTCACTTGCTCATGATTGCTAAGTTGTTCATCATACTTCTTCAGATTGCTTGAAACTGACAGAAAGCGGTTTGTTATATCAGTAAGTGTCTCATGCTTATATCCCACGAATGAGTTAAACTCCTTCTGAGCTTGAGCTTTCTTGTCTTTCTTCAGATCTTCGTTCCCATCATAAAATTCACATAACGCATCATACAACGACTTAGCGGTGGTATGTTCAGCAAACCTGTTATAAATATCCTGATGCAGACACAGAATCAAAGCTCCAAGAGCTTTCTTGTCACGATCGAGCAACTTGATGTCAATCTCAGTATAAGTGCTAGGATCCTGATTTGGTGAAGTGACAGATCCGACAGTTGTTGTAGGCAAGTGAGGTCCATTAGTGATAGATTCCCACCGACCATGATCAGTGTAGAAGAAGAAAGCTTTCAAGTATCGTTTCCAATCCTCAAAATTCTCTCCGTTGACAAGCCTCGGTGGCCTGTTTGGTTGAACACATTCCATATCAGTCAAATTCACGATTGAAGTAGACATGATAGAATCAGAAATTAGATTCGCTGAAAAGATGTAGATTCGCTGATAACTTCGCTGAGAAAGATGTAAATTCGCCGGTAAGTTCGCCTGTAAATTCGCTTGGCAAACCAACAGCAGATTCGCTCGAATCAGTGCTATTGAAGCTCTAGTTCGCTCAACAAGTTCGCAGAACTAGTAGAACTTTCGTTCTAGTGGTAAATTCGACGGTATCTTCGCTTGAGAATTAGGCAACAAAGATGAACTTTCGTTCAATGAATGCAGATTCGCTAAAAACACAAAGAAAAATAGATTCGCTCGAAAGGTCACAAATTCGCTGGGAAAACAATAAATTCGCCCGATGAACAAACAGCACTGTTCGGTCAGAAAATCACTCTAAACTCATCCAAATCGCTATGAATTAGTGATTGGATGATTGGGATATCTCCTTACTACTTGAGCAATGGTTTTTCTATGAATTTGTGTAAGCAAAACACACTTTGATGATACAAATCGAATGGAACAGTAACTTTTCTTCAAAAACACCTCAAAACCCTAAAAACTCAACAAATCAAGAGCACAAAGGCTCTGATACCATATTGTTGGTCCATTGGTGATCGATTTCAGTGCTATTGAAATGATAATCACAGAAATATCCCACTGATATAGAATCAAACAGAGTAAAACAAAGAAAAGAGTTTCAATATTTATCCATATGACCCAAACTCAATCAATATTAAGAAACAAGACTTAAAGATATGAAACAAACACAATTCCAGCCTCAAACAAGCTATGAAAAACAGTAATGCAAAAGTGTATCTCGATTAGGTTTGGCAAAACTTGCCCACAAAGTTACAAGAGATGAAAATATATAACAGTGCCAAATTCGCTGGTAGATTCGCTAAGGCGAAACTACCCTGACCAACAAGCAAGTTCACCCGGCAGTGAACAACAGTTTCATCGGGTGACCTTTATCAGCTGACTACGAGCGAATCTATAGATTCGCTCATAGTTTCGCTGGGTCAGTGCGAAACTAATACTAACTAAACATTACTTACATAAATGAAAGTTAGTCCTATTACATAGAAGACAAAAGAAGCTAAACTAAACTAGGTGAGTCAACCTATCTAGATCATCAATGAGGCATGATGTTTATGATGATGTGTGATGATGTATGTGATGTTATATGGTGCTATGCACGTTATGTTGGGTTCATTATGTATTATTCCGTGACTTACATATTATGGGTATGAAATGAATGAAAAGTATTATCTAAGCAGAAGTAATGATAATGATAAGTGGAACGTAAAGAAAGAATGAATGCATGCATTAATGAACGAACGAATGTAAGAAAAGTCTTGCAAGCAATGTATAGAGGTTCACACCCAATGAAGGGTGTTAGCTCAACTACGTGTAGGTTAGCTACCCCGGAAGGATGCACACTGGGGTCTAATCCTTGTGATTGACCATACTTATGGGATCATTGCCGCTTACCCCGATACTGTGGTCAGGCCACCAGGCACAATGTATGGAAGTCTATTTATAGACTTCGGCCCAGTACCCGCTTTATGCATGACGGTGGGGTATAGTATATGACATTGGTCCAAATGAATTTACCCCAGTACTGTGGTCAGGCCACCGGGCACAATCTATGGAAGTCTATTATAGACTTCGGCCCAGTATCCGTTTTATGCATGACGGTGGGGTATAGTACATGGCATTGGTCCGAATGAATTTACCCCGGTACTGTGGTCAGGCCACCAGGCACAATGTATGGGAGTCTATTTATAGACTTCGGCCCAGTACCCGCTTTATGCATAATGGTGGGTATAGCCCGTGGCATTGGCCCGAATGTGAGGAAGATAAAGGTGAATGTACGTAAAGTACGGTAAGGAAGATAACGAATGATAACGATGACGTACGATGATGAATGAATGAAAGTTAATGAACGATGATGAAGATAATAATAAGATTATCTATTTGTACGTATGATGTATGAGCACATATGAAAGTAAAGAACTGTTTTAAATAATAAGTAAAGTATTTTATTTATAAAACTAGAACTCACTCAGTAAATCTGACTTTTATGTATTTTCCAGTTGGCAGGTGATTGTTGCTAAGTATGGCACGGGGCAGCTACTTGGTATTTTTGGGATGGCATTTATTTGTATGACAATGATGTTTTTATGATGTAATGCAAATTATGATATTTTATAACAGTTAACTACATTGTATTATTTTGCAGAAGTTGTTATTAATACATGAAATGGCTTTCAAGTTATTCCGCTGTGGTGTTTAGTAAACCTAAATAAATATTTTATGTGTTATGTGTAATGATTGTCCAACTGTGAGTGTCCCAGGAATGGGGCCTTACACTTTAAGTGGACCCAAAGATGCTCATGGATCTTCACAGATTCCTAACTACATTCCTAATGAGCTCTTCACTTGAACAACCAAGTTCAGACGTTGTTATGGCATACTTTGGAGTAGGGAAGCTTCAAATGTAAAATGCACCTCCTACCACTAAAGAAGGAGTTAGTCAACCTAAGGTACACATTGAACCTGAGAATGATTTCAAAGGGGGTATATAGACCGATGGCCCAGCAACTAAATCAGTTGGGATAGGAAGTGTAATCCCTCCAACTTCCGAATTTGGAAACAAAGCTGCGGAAGAACTCCCACTAACTTCCGAAGCTGAAGTCCGAGCTGCGGAAGGACTATCTTCTTTGTATGATGATCTAATTATCACAGTGGCAATCCTTCAACTAGCCTCTGAGATAAATAGTGAAGACTATCTCACAACTACTCCTGCTCAACCACCTTTAGCATCACAAGCTTATATCACCACTCACCAGCCTGAATCTTCTACAACAGAGTCTCCAAAAGCTCAAGCTTCTAAAGACATCAAAGATAAAAGAAAGATGACAACGGAAGAGCTGTTAGATGAGGACAGGATGGAGAAGCTCAGGAGGAAAGGTATACTCCCCACTGGAAAGCTACTAGCTGCAAGTAGCAAAGCAGCTGTGGCAGCCCAGGAGACTATCAATAACATAAAGAGAGTGGAGATTATTGACAATCTTTTCAATCTGGGTGTAGCAAATGAATATGTGCTCCTTTTAACACTTGAGGAGCTGGTAGAGTTAGAAGAGGCAACCCTGCTGCAAAAAGAACAAGATAAAGCAGCAAGGTTGGCCTTAGAAGAGGAGGAGAATAAGAAGAAAGAGGAAGCTGAGTAGCAGCTGAGAGGAGAAAGGATAGCCTTCTTAAGTTGTAGGGGCTACTCCTTTGAAAAACTAGTTCCTCATAATAATGACATGATCTTGTGGCTTTTCAACAAAGAACAAGATCAAATGGACAAGGAGAGGAGAAAGGCTGCTAGGGAAAAGCTCAAAGCTAAGAAAAAGAAGGAAGAAGAAGCCCAACTTATCGCGGTCAAGAAGATGGGAGACAGAGCATGGATGAAAGCATATCTTAAAGCCCATGGTTTATCTGGCAAACAAGTTGGTCCCATGTCTGATAAGACGCTGCAGCGACATGTCAGTGACATCAAAGCTAACATTCGCTTAGGAAGAAGCAAGGAGGTTTACCCAAGTTCTCAGAGGATAACACCCAAACCTACACCTCAACCTCAACCCCAAACTAAATCTGAGCCAACACTCTTTCATTTCCCAATAAAAACTGAACCAACCACTGAACCCTACACTCCTAAACCTATACCATCAACCATACCCTTATCGCCCATTGCTTCACAGTAACCACCACCACTACCCATCCTAAAACCCAAAACACTTCCGAGAACTCAACCGTCATCTACCCAACAATTAACCACCCACTCATCATCCAAGCCATCATCTGAGTCAAGTAAACCTCTGACTTTGGAGGAATTCAAGGAAATTAAGAAAAAAACTCATCAATTGTACTAATCTGAGCGAAATTTCTTGTGAAGAGGAATCCATCAAGTTAACATTTGTTGATGGATCCTCCAGTTCCCTCGCAAGAGAGAAATTCTTGATCTACCTAGTGGAACTCTGAGCCAGGCACTTCAGCTCTTGGCAGCCAACTCTGATTCACTCAATGAAGAGGAGAAGATGCTAAGAAGAAGACTGGTAATTCTCTTAGACACCAGGAAGGAGAACAAACTGCCAAATCAACCCCTCATTCCTAGGAAGAAATTATCCAATGGAGATTTGGGAAATCTTCTAACGACTTTGTTGTAGAAAGAGAGAATGGTGAAGTCAACAGGCTTAACACTCCATCTCTGCTTCACTCAAGCATATTTGATATCGCCGAGTTAGTAGAGAAGCCATTCTCCAACCCCTCTAACTCTTAAACTGTTGCTCACACTCAAAATCATCTAAACAGCCTTCACTTTGCTGAACTAACTGCAAGAGCAATGATTGAAGAAGAGTTAAATCTAAGAGAGAAGGTTGAAAAGGAAGGGACAATCAAAGGAAAGACCTTCTTACAAATGATTGAAGGCTCTGACTTGGAACCTATAGTTAGATGGGAGTATGACTATAACTCCTGTCAACTATCTCTCTTTTAAGGGTCACAACAAAGGGTACATATGATCCAAAGTTTCAGACTGGACCTGTTATCAACAAAGGATTTGTACCAACTGCTCAGTACCACTTCTAGAAAAAACAAGGAGACATACAAATATTTGCTCTCCTTAATGCTAAGAGTTTTGAGAAGTAAAAGACAGTGAGGTTTTGTTAGCATCAGCCTAGGGGGAGTTTGTTGGGATATATGAGGCTGATGCAACCAAAACCACACTTAGGAAAATTTTGGTGCAACTATGAAGGACTTCCGAAGACAAAAGCTGCACATTCGAAGATTAAAAGATAAAAGAAATTCCGAAGAGGAATCATGTCTTCCGAAGACATGGTCATCTCTCTTCCGAAGTATCAACACTTAAGAAGATTTCAAGGCAATGACTTTCAAAGCATATAGCCTTGAAGACCAGACTTGTCCTTGAAGACCAGCATAAGTCTCCAAAAAAGTAGACTCTTTCTAAGTATAAGTGGCTTCGGAAGAACTTGTTCTTCTGAAGCCAGTTAACTTTCGGAAGAACTTACTATGAACCAGTGGATATTAGCATAGTCCCTCTGACAAGCCGCTGCAATCTCTAATATATTGCATGACGTTTTCTCACGCCGTGTAGTTGACCATACTTTAGTTGACTGTTCATTCCTTATCAGTTAGTACAGTTACTAACTTTAGTTGGTAAACAAAAGGGTAAGTCATGGACATTACTACCTTATCTAGGATAATATTTTATTCTAGAAACCTTACTACTAACAATGTAGTATTTGTTTAGTAAGTAAGCTTCCAGCTGGTTATCTTTTGTATAGTCGGCTGTAGATAGTAGTATATATAGTTCTCATTCTAAGCTCATAAGAGCATGCTTGTAAGAGTCTTGTAAATTTTGAGTTAAAAATTAATATATACAAGTATCTTGAGAACCAATTCTTGTGTCTTGTTTACTTAGTATATTATTATCAATTTTTAAAAGCAACTGCTTCATCGTTGAGAGCAACTTAGTGAGTTTAAGAGAGAACACTTATGTTTAGTGACCTGTATCGATCCTGCAACAGTTCAAATAGGGAACCGGATTTAAGAATAAAATGCAAAGAATACAAGTAACAATGAGACAGATTTCAAGAACAATATATATGGTTTTCAAGAATGTTATATATAATCTCAGATTGTTTTACAAGAGTTACAATGCATAAGTTGTTACATAAAATAGAAGACACTGAGATACTTTATACTACATCCTATAACCGGCTATACTTAGAAAGCCAGTTGGAGAATTGAAAGACAACAAAATCAACGTAGAGTCAAAAGGCAGATTGCCTTTTGACTAGTGGCTATGACATGCAATAGCTCACATCCTAATATATTATAAAAAGGATAAAAGTACATAAAGCAGAAAGCTACAGACTCAAGACCTCAATGTACAGTTGCAAAAGCATGAACCTTTTCACCAACTCATGCAAGTTGGCGAGTCATCAGAGTTGCAGCGGAAAGTGGGTCAGCTTATGCAAAAGTACATCGAGAAAAGCATGTTCTCTTCTGTCTTCAAAAGAAACCAGTCTTCACTTTGTTTGGTCTCGGAAGACTTCGTCTTTGAAGCTTCGGAAGACTTCATCTTTTGGCTTCGAAAGATTTGGCCTTCGGCTTCGGAAGATTTTACACTTCGAGTATTTAATGAGTGTAGTGTAAATATTCAAAGCAACTTCTACCTTGTACTGAGTGCATGCATGCAGGAAGCCTTTGGTTGCTTTTGTTGCATCAGCGTTTATGTTAAACCTTATGTGTACACCACACACAATAATAATCATAAAAGCATTTAATGTATACAATCCTATTAAAAATTAATAACCTAACTATAAACATTTTAAATTCAAAACTCAATTAGTTTTTTTATCTAGATAAAAAGTCAGATTATATTCAAGATTTACATAGTAGTTTAGCAATTTAAATATAACAGTGTTTTATTACCATCAACAGCTAGCAATTTTATTGTTCATGCATCGTTGTATATCAAAATTGTCTTATTTCTTTGTAAAAGAGAGGACTACTCTTTCAATTCAACTCCTTTCTACTCTTCTTTCTCTCCATGAAAGCCTAATCTATACATTTTGGTTGGAACTCGACTAAAATTGGGTCAGAACCTTGTCGGAGTGTCTGGGTTGCCAATAGGCGTTTTACATACACTACGCCTAGCTTAAATGCCTAAGCCGAGGCCGCCTCTGACGACTATGGTATTTTGTTCATGATAATTTCATGTATAGTATATTTATGACATAAATATATAAACAAGTATGGGAAATAAGATGTATGATTAAAAGAGCTCATTGAAGTGAATGTAGCTACCATCAAAGGATGGTAAGAGAAAGAGGGGGAAGTGAGGGAGGGAGAGGGGGGAAGGGAGGGAGGGAGAGGGAGAAAGGGAGAGAGGAAGGAGAGAGAGGGAGGGAGGGGGAGAGAGAGAGAGAGAGAGGATACTATTTAGAAGATTGTTTACTTGTAGATTAGATTCCTAAATATATGGGTGTGTCCTCTTATTTATAAAAACGATACCATAATCTTAGTAGGCGTGCCCTATGTGATCCAACTCATATTGTAATACGGCTTTCACTAGAATATAATGGGCTAATAGAGTGAGTGTTAGACTACCCACATCATCAACACAAAAAACAAATAAGTGATTATCATCGAATCATTTGACAAATACAATGGAGATAATGGCTAATGCTAGTAGCATGATAGAACATCCCTCAATTCAAAGTAACTTAGAAAGAGCCACATAGATGTAGTGTCACACGTAATAGGTTATGATGGTTGCCGGCCCATACACATACCCATAAGAGACATCCTCGACCAATGTGCTTGATACAAGAGACAGCGCATCAAGGGTCTACACCTCTCAACTCCACATATGGGGTATCATGAGATATTACACTAAGAGTCTCTTTACTCTGATATAACAAATAAATAAACTATATATAATAAAGTGAACATCCCAAAAAACACTTTATATAGAGTACAACTTACATGTTGTAAGTTATGTAATTATATTTGACATGTTGTAAGTTATGTAATTATATTTGACATGATAATTACTCATAGAGGGTTTAAATTTTAGAGAAGTTCGATGTGAACACCGCATCGACCTGACCCTGACTATCCTGTTACCCAAACTGACCAACTAGATTAGTAGAAAAGATATAGGCTCATGAAATGAAGATCCTATAAAATAAAGCGAATGCAACATTTGTCCTTTATACGAATGGAGTCCTTCATATTAAATATATACAATTTACTACCAAAAAAAAAAAAAAAAAACTGTGATGAAGAATCATACTACAAAAGACCATATACTCAAATGTATCACACACTTACAGGGCTTGGAGTAGCAGGAACAGCCCGATTTTCAACAGGAATTTCAACAAATTCAGAGAGGATTGCCCGAAATTCATCACCACTCATTGTTTCTTTCTCTATAAGAACCTCCACAATCTTGTCTATCGCTTCACGATTATTTCTGATATGACTCAACGCAATTTCATATGCAGTGTCTGATAGATTCTTTATGGCGGAATCAATGTCTTCAGCAAGCTTTTCGGACATGGAGTTTCTAGCCATCATTCTCATTATAACATCTTGGCTTTGGGCAGATCCATCCATAAGTGACCATGGCCCAAGTTCTGACATGCCAAATGTAACTACCATCTGCACAGGATCAGTTAACCAACCATTACATTTTCACATGTTCAGTTGGCTGTAGATAAATAATCAATGGAGACTTTCCAAGCCCCAACAGAATGTACTCGAATATGAGAGAATGGATTTATTTGGTTCAAACTTTAACACGCAAAATATGAAAAATAGTTCAAAGAAAGGATATGGTTCAAATGGGTAGAAGCCCACGTATTGACGACCTCCTAGATTGCTTTGTTCAAAAAGAAAAAATATATTATTATTATTAAAACTATTATCTAAATCACATTAAGATAACAAATGCTTTATGAAAAACTGGTGTGGGTTTACCCAACCCAATCCAAACATGTTTCCTCTTCACCCAACGAACCTGTTCCCGCCCGTAGGTATGGGGAGGCTTATTTTGTGAATTTTGGTTCAGCAGTATGCAAATAATATACTTCGACTGACTAATAAATAGAAACTAGTAAACCAAAGGGCTTGTAGCCTAATGGTATTAAGGTGTTTAGTAAGGTGTCTCCCCATGAGGTTGAGGGTTCAAGTCTCTCAGTGGTAAAAAAAAAGCAGTTCAAAAATACAAAAGAAAAAAAGAACACAGTAAGATTGTTACCTGTTTAGCCAGACCCGTGATCTGCTGAAGATCACCAGCTGCACCTGTAGTTACCTCAGGCTCACCAAAGATCACTTCTTCAGCAGCTCTTCCACCAAGGCCACCAACAATTCGTGCAAATAGTTGCTGCTTGGAGATCAATGTAGGGTCATCTGATGGAATAAACCAGGTCAATCCTCTTGCTTGGCCACGTGGGACCAGGGTCACCTTTTGAACCGCATCATGCCCTGGTGTTAATGTTCTGCATCAAAACAAAACACGCCACATTACACAAAAGTTGAAATGTAGTAAAAATATTCTCATTTAAACAAATGTCAAGGAGAAAGTTGCATTTGGTAAAAGGTATGTGGCTCTCTAATCCATACTAAGATGCTTTGTGTTTATATCTAGTTTCTTTTCTAAGTTCCCCGACTAGATTTGGTAGGATAAACATGACCTCATCAACTACCTTACGAATGGGTCGATTTGGGTCGTGTTGTATCTCAACCGGTTCAAACCAACAAATTGAGCAAAAGAGAAGCCAGTAAAATGTCTAGTCAACCCAACATGAACTGGTATGTCTAGTCTCCAACCCCTATTGATCCCCATCTTGCTAACTTTAAAGAGCAGGAAGAACTTAGGAAGAGTTAAAAGCCAGTAAAAAACATTCCAGACATTAAAGTTTGTAAATCGACAACTTTTAGAATGAACCAATTATTTACACATACCCACAAATGGCGTGGCCAACTTCATGATAAGCTACAAGACTTTTGCTTTTCCCGTCTGTCATAACTGTTCCTTCCATTCCAGCAACGATTCTGTCAATGGAATCATCAATTTCTTTGGATGAAATTGCAGTTTTTGCACGCCGGCCAGCCAATATAGCTGCTTCGTTTAAAAGATTCGCCAGATCAGCTCCACTAAATCCAGGTGTTCTCATGGCAATCACCTCAAGAGAAACATCCTTGTCAAACTTCTTGTTGCCAGCATGAACCTTTAGGATCTCTGTTCTTCCTCGAATATCTGGAACGTCAACCGATACCTAACACCACATTTTTCAAGTTTAGTAACTGCTGCATGGGCCAAATTGCAAATAAATAAATAATAGCAAAATGTTTCCCTTTATCTATAATTTTGGTCAGGGGACACTAATATCGTTAGTAAAACCATCCAACTTTTGAAATTGTCGATAAACCATTCTATGTTATCTCCATTCTACATGTTTTAGCTGAAATTACCAAAAATAATCAATTACAAAAGAACAATGGTTTTTGGAGGGTGTTCAGACGTGCCTTTTGGAAGTGAATATGAGATGTTGAACAACTCAAGTAGATAATTAGCTATTACAAAACATGTGGTAGAAAATCACCGTTGGATGTGCTTCTGCTATTTTAAGATGTAATAATCACTTTTGATGGTGGTGAGTGTTTTGCGAAATTTGATTAATTTAAGTAACTAAATGATAAAAGAATGGTTATAAGTTATAATAAAGTGCCTTGTTATGATCAGTGTCATTGTAGCTAGTATATAACAATTAACTTAAATCCCCTGTTACCCAACCCACTGTACCCCCATTCTTACACCTCTAAGGATAATTTGAAGTACCTGTCTATCAAATCTTCCTGGTCTCAACAAGGCAGAGTCCAGAATGTCTGCGCGGTTGGTAGCTGCAACTACAATGATACCGGTGTTTCCTTCAAACCCATCCATTTCAGTCAAAAGCTGGTAAGGGTTTGTTCTCTTTCATCATTCCCTCCACCAATACCTGTCCCTCTTTGTCTCCCAACGGCATCAATTTCATCAACAAATACAATACAAGGTGCATTCTCTTTTGCTTTTTTGAAAAGATCCCGAACCCTCGAGGCACCAACACCAACAAACATCTCAACAAATTCCGAACCTGAAATTGAGAAAAAAGGGACACCAGCTTCACCAGCAATAGCCTTAGCCAACAGTGTTTTACCTGTTCCCGGGGGACCCACAAGAAGAACACCCTTGGGAATCCGAGCACCAACAGCAGTAAACCTCTCAGGTTTCTTTAAAAACTCCACAACCTCCATGAAATCCTGCTTTGCTTCATCTACGCCTGCCACGTCATCAAACGTCACACCCGTGTTTGGTTCCATCTGAAACTTGGCTTTCGATTGACCAAAAGCAAGAGGATTCCCGGCCCACCTGGACCTCCCATTCCACCTCCGGAACGACTCGACAAAAGAAACAAACCCCCAATCAAGATCAAAGGGAATGCAAGATTCCCAATTAATTGAACAAAAAGGAACCTGAATCCTCTTGAGCGTTATGTGCTGCAAAGTCGATGTTTTTCTCCCTTAACTTCTGTAGAAGTTCTTGACTGAGACCCGGGAGTTGGACCCGCACTCTCTGAACTCGGTTTCCCAACTCAGGAGAAACAGCCTCAACGATTGCTATCGTTCCATTTTCAAACAAGTCAACTTTATTAACTCTATCTTTGTCTAAATACTCCAAGAATCTAGAATAAGACATTCTTGAGTTAGAAACACCTTGTTCTTCAGCATAAGCTTTCCTGCTAGTTAACAAAGCAGGAGTTGCCAAAAATTTCAGGAATCCTCTTCTTCCTTGACGCGGAACCTTGTCAAGAGATGATCTTACAACTGTTTTTGGAACCTTGTGAAGAGATGGAAGCCTAGGAGAAAGCTGAAATTGGTTGCCATGAAGGTTCTTATACATGTCTCTTTTAGTGGATAGACAATTTCCAACAATGCATGCGGAGGATGCAGCCATTTTAGAGAGCTCTAGGACGAATATCTTATACTGAAAAATAATACAAGTGAAATTAGAACCAGAAATGTAACATGTTCTATATTTGAATGTATATAACAAATGCTTCATGTTAATCAACCATTTAGAAAATTAAAAATGTACGCCTGGTTGCCAAAATATTTGTATAATTTTCTGATTTCATACCCAAATTTCAAAGATAAAATGAATCCAAATGAGAACCCAAAAAGGCAGAATATCTTATACTGAAAAATATACTAGTGAAATTAGAACCACAAATGTAACATGATCTATATTTGAAAGTATATGACAAATAACTTTCTGTTAATCAACCATTCAAAATATTAACAATGCATGCCTCGCTTGTCAAAAGATTGGCATCACTCTACTGTATGTGTTCTGATTTAAGACCCAAAAATTTTAAAGATAAAATGAATCTAAACCATAGGTGGCCAAATAGGGGGTGTGCAGGAGGTCACAACAGGTAGAGATTCCTCAAAAAAATTTCTGTGAATGTCATAAATAATTAACGACTACAAAATGTATATTAATGTAATGATCCTATAGTAGTAATACTTGAATATGTTTTAAGTGACTTTCAAATTGTCCTACCCAGTTTTTAGCTAAAGTTTTGTTAACAACATGAAAATAGACATCTCATACCACCATCCATAGTTTCCAAAAAAACTCTAGATTCACCAAGAAGTTTCTACTCTACCATGACTTTTGATTCAATGCGAATTTTCCAAATCAAAGTTGATAGGAATAGTGATACATATAATTCATCAACATACTCCTGCTGCAGATGATCTAGATTTTAAAATCAAGGTATGCACTATAAACCGTTTTGAGCAGATATAATTGTTTTGGAGCAGATACACTAAAAATAAAAAAATAATAATTATATTACCAATTTTTCCTAGGGTTATCACCAGTTCAACACCACCAGACCTCATCTATCCACACATATTGTAGCTTGTTAATGTATTTAGAATCTTATTCTGGCTTTAGATGTTAACTGTAGTGAACTCAAAAAACAACAATGTATATCTTTCAGAGGCATAAATCCAGAAGAAGAATTACCACACCATATAATCAAATTTATACTGATGTCCAATTTCCTTCACCTTTGGTATGAAAATAGCAATGTTCAACTGCATTTAGTTTACTACAGACCTTAAACCAAAACATCTACCATAACCTCCAATCATGTCTTAGATATCATCCATTCATGACAATTAAGGAACCACCAATAATTTGCAATAATAACAAAATGAATATAGGTAACTTCACAGAGAAAATCTTCCAAACATCAGATCTTCTAAATTATGATAAAAAAAGAAATGCAAAAATCGCTGCTCTATTCAAGTGATTAGAAATAGATAATCATATGTACAGGGAGACATCACGAACAACGTTTAGGGCTTAGTTTGATGTGCTATATGCATAACAAGCAATCAACAAAAGGAACAAACGCACACAATACGTTTAACGCACTTAGCAATAACAGAACAAGATCTGATGAGTAAATGTACAGTAAATTGAACAAAAATACATACATACACATATATTATCTATACTATATATATTGATTTGAAGAGGGCACAAGAGTAATTTCACCCAAATATCTTAATTTTAAGAGATGTATATCTCTTAAAGCATAAGTTACATCTCTTAAAGCACCAAGCACCAAGGGCACCAAAGTATCCACACCCACGCTTTCTTTCTTTAGGAGAGAGATGGTTGATTTCGCAGAGTGCTGAGAGACCAAGCTTTCGGAGAAGATCAGAGACCCACGCTTTTGGCAACAACTCAGTGTTGCTTTCGGAGATCAGAGACTCAGAATGCTTTCTTTCAGCATACTTGCTTTCGGCTCAACAGTTGCTTTCGGAGATCGGGTACATCAGACTTTCAGAGTTGCTTTCGGCTGAAAGGTAACATCACCATCACCTCCTCAAATTCAAATTCAAATTCCGCAAAACCCTACATAAAGTCACAACATCCGCATTTGTAGTTGTTCACATCTGGTGCTATTCATCCAAGGTTTTGTTCTTCACTTCGAAGGTTGAGGATTTCAAATCGGGTGAGTGCTTTTTGTACGTTAGGGTTTTTGTTTATGTTGCAAATTTGGGGTGTAGTCCATGATTTGCTTGTGAAATTTGGTGTTCATGTATGTTGGTGTTCATGTGTGTTGGAATCAAGTTAGGGTTTTTGTTTATGTGGATATATCTTTGCTCTTATTGTTTGATGTATTGATTTGGTGTGGTTTATCTGTTAGTTTGATGTGGTTTATCTCGGTTTGACTTGTAGTTTTATTATCAATGATGTAGAAATGATTGTATAATTATTTAGCTATGCTATGCTAATGATGTAGAAATGATGATCTCAGGTAAATCACCAATAACCTCATGAAACTGTTGTAGTTTGGTGTGCCAAACTTGTAAGTTTATACCTATAAGTTATTAATTTATCTGTAGCATATGTTATTAATTATTAGGTTAACTGTTGGTTTAATGTTTTGAATGAGAAATAGAACATGAATCTAAAGCTACTTGGTGAATGGCCTTTAATATCAGTGATTATCTTAGTATTTTAATGCAATTTCTCATAATTGGAAGCTTTCAAAGTTGTAAGTTTGTTTAGTCTGTGTGATTATTCAGTGGCAAAGTTAAAAGTTTTAGCTTTGTCTTTAAATTGGATGTTATGGTGATTTGTGTTTGTATGTAATGCTCATTCACAGTTTCCTTGCATCTAATTAAGCCACAACACTAATGGAAAGCAAGTATGCAAATAGTATCTACAAAAGGGGGCTTGGTTTGTTCTATGATGACAAATCAACATGTTACTGTCAATATCATTTCCAAAGAAAATGTTTATAATCATTGATTCTCTGGTTAATTGTTTGATAAAATGTTGAATTTTATCTAATTTTGGGTTATAATGTTTGTGTATGTTGATCTAATTGCACAGATGGCAACATATCGATCGAAGATGTCCATAGGGAGATGAAGCTGTTACAGGATTTATCTGAGCATCTCCAATTTTATGATGCTTTTGAGGATGATCAGAATGTATACAGAGTTATAGAGTATGTGTTATATTGTTCCTAAATAGATTACATATTAACTGTAAATACAATTGTTTGATGTTAGTTTAATGATTGAATTACTTGTAAGAAGTACTTTTTTCGATCTTTACTTTTCTAATCTTATGATAATGAAACACCATAGTTTTTTTATTGTGCCTTTTGTTTTTGAACTGGAGAGATCATCTTTTTTGTTCCTGCAGCGGTGAAGGTTAATATTTCCCTCCATTTTTTCTTGTTTGACTGAATTTATTTAATCACAGGTTTTCAAATTTTCAGATTATTTACAGATATATTGTAAAGGATATGCTTGGGCGCGGAAGATTGGGGCAACTTGCTAAATGTTGGGTTGCAAAACTTCAACATTTGGTTGCTGTTAAAATCATTAAAAATCAACCTGCATACTATCAACAAGCATTGGTTGAAGTTTCCATATTAAAACAGTAAGTACTGAGTTCCCACATGCATATATCTCTGGCACACATTTTAAAAACCAACCTTTTAAAATAAGAAGTTCAAAAGTAACCAAATATGTGTCTCAAGCTGATTTTTAATTCAAGTATTAAACATGTAGATTTTGAAGTTAGATTTTAACCGAAAATAGATAAATAAAAAGCTTTGATCAGGATGTGAAACAGATCTAATACAAATATAACAAATAAGAAGATAAGATAGATGGGATGAGAAGAGAAGAGAATTTAAAAAAAATATGTTTTGATAACTCATAGGATGTGATCCCTTTTATCACTATTAACTTTCAACTTTCAAGGATAATCATGGTTAGAATTAATTACCTTCAATAATATTTAACTTTTAAGTAATTGTTATGTTAGTTATGAGGTTATGCTAGCATCTTAAACATGTAATCATTCTGCTATAAACATGTTCAGCTAACCCCTTTTATTTTACTTATAATCATCACACCAGTTTGTTTTTACACTCAAGTATCAAATATCCCCCCCCTGAATATACTTGATAACATGTTTCATGTGCTATGCTTGAAATATTAATCTCACATGTATTAATTGTACTTTCTTTGTATTACAATCCACCTTCACACTTAAGTATTTGATATTTTTTCTTTCGCTTTCAACATACTTGATATGTTTGATGATTCATGTGCTATGCTTGAAATTTTTAACCCTTCATGTATTATTTGAAACTTTTTTGTATTACCATCCACCTTTTATTTAATCTTGTATTTGGTGAATCACATAACAAATCAAGAAACTAACCTCTCATTAACACATACCAGTAATATAATAGATTTCTTAAACATTTTCCTGCCACCAGCAATAATTCATAGAGAGAGATAGAGTGGGAAAGAGTAGATTTAGTTATATGTGAGCAACCAAAAATATAACACAAAAATCAAAGAATTGAATGGTGTTTTATTATCCAAATCATCTTATAAACCATTTGGCCCATCACTGTGATTTTCCTGTTGGAATGTTGTGAAATAGCATAACCCTTCAATAAATCCAACAGTGCGATCTCAAGATCTGCAGCAGGTTACATGATATATTTTTCTGGGTGACTTTTACTTTCTATATAGCTCATGAATTTGCAAGAAATGAGCAAAGATGGTAGACTATTTGCAGTTTGATTTTTTAACAAAAACATATGCCTACTGTGACATATTCAAATCCTAACTTTTTTTGACTGCATAAAACATATATATGTAATTGTTGCTATCAAAAGATTTTAGCACTCCTGCCTCCTATATGGCGAAGCTGGGATTCCTCGGGGTGTTGGGTTAATCAAGTTTTTTCACGAGTCACGTTTCAACAAGTCAAATGGGTCACGGGTCAATTGATGGGTCATCGGTGGTTTTCACATGAAAGAAGACTTGGTCAGGGATTTAACCAAGTTTATGGGAGTTGAATGAAAAGGGGACGTTGATGAAGTAGTCAACAGGAGTTTGTTGCTGGAAAGCAAGATTAGCTGGCCTATTATGCATGTGGCTTTATTTGTTCTTTTAATTATAAATAGAGAATAGTAGTAGTTCTTTTAATGATACCTTTTGTGTATCGAATCAGGGACTTTCGTTGTCATTTACCTTCTATAAAATTACCTACATATACATGGTTACGTGAGTATGTGTTGTTTAGAGTGTGGAGTGAGGGTCTGAACCAACAGGGAGAGTTGTTATTTGTTTGTATCTTTTAGTTTCTAAAGTTGTATTTCTCAATTTGGCATGGATCTTTTGAACTTGTCCAGCATGAAGGCATGTATATATAGTAATTTGGAAGTGAAAAGAAATATTTTAAAAACTCACTTTTGGCAACATGAAGTTATTTGTCTTATTTCACACCTGTTGCGATACGCGGACTTCTCCACTATAATATTTTAAGCATAGAGTACAAGTGTCCTATACTAATATTTAATATTATATAAATCTTTTTATTGTTGTATCAAAGCAATTTAACATGTAGTATGTCGAATGTGAATTCTTGAAAATATTCGTTAAACTTTAATCATGTTTAGTACCTATGTTTACTTAAAGGTTGAGTCACTCAACTATTTTTATTAATGCTAATTTTTTTGGTAACAATGTATTAGCTCTAACATATGATAATAATCATAAGGCGTATAATGTTTAAACCATAAAACAAAACAATTGATAAATTAAGTCAAATAGTTTGAAGAAAACAAATGAAAACTTGAATCTGGAAGTTATTCAATTGCGTAGGCAGGTATGTTACAAACTCATAAGAGGGTGTTTGGTTTGTCTTTGTTTGAGTAATTGCTGTCTAAAACAGGCGTTCATTTTTTATTGTTGTTAAGGTTGATAGCCTGAGGAATCAATATGAAATAAAAGAATCAGAGCTTCAAAAAGCGAGAAAAAATGCTCAGGAAGCTATGATGTTGGCTGCTGAAGAATCTGCTAAATGTAAAGCTGCAAAAGATGTGATAAGAACTCTGATGGCCCAGGTGATTCCTTAAAAAAAGATGTTCTGATATGTTAGATTCTGTGCAAGTAAATTGGGCAAGTTGACAGTCTGGGTAACATGTCAAAAAGATTAATTTTAAGTGCAGGTCAAAATCCATCGGGGTGGGTTTGACCCACTGACACTTTTTGCTTTTCTGATTTAGTTATTGTTAAAGTTAGAGTCTTTGTAATAAACAAGTGATTAGGTTCGATTCTTGTTTCCCGAGAGGGACATGAACAGGTTATAAAGAAATCACCGAGAGGGACATGAACAGGTTATAAAGAAATCAAGTGTTGTGATTGATTATATTTAGTGATTTGTGACTTGGGTATACACTGATATGTTTGAAATGATTCTAGGGTTTGTTTTCAATTCTTATCGACTGCTTTGTTATTTAGTGTTTTATGATATTCATTATGGTTTCAACATTTTAGCTTGGTTTTTGTTAAGTTGAATCTTAAAGTATATGATAAAGTGGGTTATATTTGTTTCAAATTTTGCATCTTTAATATATGTTTTTTTGGAGCCATTGATGTATGACTGCTCTACTTTTCTTCATCAAAATTAAGAGTAGATAGATTATACTTATACTACGAAAAAGAAAACAAACAAAAGTGCTATATATTATGTCACGAGAAGATTGATAAACTAATAGAAATTGTATACCGCGATGTAAATTGTCACTCCCGCCGCATCGCGCGGGTTCCTGCTAGTATGTATATATATATATAGTGTTTGTGTGTGTGTGAGAGAGAGAGATGAGTACCAGAGGGTTAGCAATTGAACTATGCAAGGTTGATTTGGGAGTGATTGATTTAAAGAGGGAAGGGATGTGGTTTGGAGTGGGATACGTGTTCTTCTATCCATGTCTAAATTTCTAAGTTTCCAAAGCTAACCAGCAAATTCAATGTTGATGGAGAATTTATGCTAAAATAAATTTCATTATCGTAGCAATGTTATCACGCTCGGATCTTACCGGTCGGATCGGGATTCGGTTGAGCGCAAGAAACGGTCAATTTGAACAAGTTCGGAGGTCCGACCGAGAATCGGTTCGGACAGGATTTTTAATATTTTTTATTTTAATGCGTAGGTCATGATAAATTTTAGTGTTACATTTATAGTTATTGTTTAGTTTTATATATAACTGAAAAATATATATATAAAACATTTATATTAAATTATATATAATTATACATATATAATTATGACGTTATTAAGTTCTTGAATCCGATCCGACCAGTCGACAAGTAAGGTTACCGGTTTGTTGCCCAATCCGGTTATGAAAACATTAGTCACAAGTATATTAGTTCGTCGAATTTAAATAAAAATTTATATCAAAATGAAATAAATAAATGAACAAATTTAATTACATGTTGGTCTCTTTGGTTTGTATATTATATTATTCTTATCAACTTTTCAATAATTATATGTTTGGTCCTAATATTTAACAAACTGTAGCACATATGGTTCTTACATTCGATGGTCGTCTATTTTAGGTATTAACGCTGTGTTTCTGAGGAGAGAAAAGAAAGAAAGTGGAAGAAAAGAAAAAATAGTTATGTTCCAGAGTTTTTTTTAATGGAAAGAATTAGAAGGATTGTTAGAAATTTGTGTTCCCGAGTTTATTTAAGGAGGGAAAAGAAAGCAAACGGAAGGAAATGAAAAAAAATTAAAGTCTAAAATCAATCCTTCCAAATAGAAAGAAATGGAGAGAAAGAAAAAAAAGAAAAGAAAAGAATAGAAGAGAAAAGAAGAGAAAGGAAAAGAAAAGAAAAGAAATCGTTTCCTTTCTTTTCTTTCGTTAAGTAAACCCGGGAACACAGCGTAAGTCCTCTATCCATGTGAGGATATAATGGTTATTTCATGTTGGGTTGTATATTTAAATGCATTGCAGTGCTCGTTTCCCTCTTTTTTTCCCGAAAACTCTTATTCATCTCCTTTAAGGTCATTAATGGTGATCTATGATTGTGGTAGGCTAGCTATTGTGTGCACATCATGGACCAATTAGAATTAGCATGCAACTTTTCTGCATGTTCTGTATAGTTCTTGGTTCACTTATCATATGATTTCACACGATAATGATGCTTACTAGTGTGGTTGGTTTTGTTGTTTAAGTTGTTTTTCCATTTACAGGATGGACTTTACCGGCACTTCATAAGGTGGGTTGACCCATCTATATGCCCCATGCATTGGACATTATACCTAGTTTTGTAAGGCTCAATAATAAGCTTGACGATAAGATTAAGGAACTAAGAGCTCAAATACAAAAAAGACTCACCGATCTGCAATTTGGTGTTAGTGTTAGGGTTTGTATTTGGGTTGGATGGGTTGAATAATGTCTGTGGGTGTATATTATTTTGGTGTAATATCTGTGAATGCTCCTGTATCACCATTTGTATAGTTTTTGGTTTGAATGTCTTTTGACGGATCGAACAATTTTAATGTAATAACTAGGTTAGGAATGAAATTATGAAGTTTTGGTAACACACTGCCTCTCGTACCTCTAATATTGGCCGTTTTGTCTACAAGTAGCTTACGGATTTGCTTTTGGTTGCCAGGAGGAAACTTCTCAGGGGTCTATCATCCTAGGATTGCTACCACGTGAGCACGCTTAACTATAAAGTTCTTCTTTCATCCATAACTAAAGCACTCAAAACGCGTTGATAATATTAGAGGCGGGGCATTACGTATGAACTCAGATCTCTTTTGTCCATGACCGATGTGAGATTTGCCTCAAGTGTCACAACCACCCCCCCCCCTTATGGACTCATCGTCCATAATTATCCTGGGGACTAATCATCCTTAATAAGGTTTGCCCTAACATCTCAAATAACATACGAGTGGCTTTGATACCATTTGTAACACATTGCCTATCATACCACCAATTTATATGGTTTGCCCACATGAAGCTAACGGATTTGATTTTGGTTATCTAGGTGAGAACTTCCTAGTGGGTCCCCCATCTTGGGATTGCTACCACCTGACCACATTTAACTATGGAGTTCTTCTCTAATCCACAGCCAAAACACACCGCACTCAATATCCATTAATAACTTATGAAAGCAAATCTCTCTTATCCATGATCGATGTGGGATTTACATAGGGTGTCATATTTTTTTATATTTTTATGTTTGTGTAATTTTAATAGAATAGGGTTATGGCTTTATGTTCCTGATGTAGTGGCAATGTAAGTGTTAATGGTGAAAATGTCTAATCATATTACGACCAAATGTACATTTTTGCCAAATTGCAACACATTTTGAAACCAAACGAACATGTCTAATGATATTGCAAGAAAATGAACGTGTATTGTGTACTACTTGCATCCAAATAATAACCTCTTTTATGTACATTTTGTAGCTAATTATAATTTGTTTGGTGCCTAAATAAGAACTACTCTTGTGTGTTATTTACAAACAGATATGCACAAGTTTTAGGGACATTTTTACCCGATTACAATTACATTTCATCCATAAAATTTCATTTATAAAAAATTAAAAACACCTATTGCAATTACAACCTGTTTTAAGGACTATTTGTAGCTAAGAACCTGTTTTGAAATACAATTACATTTCATCATTAAACATTAAAAACACTCATTTCATAATAACCAAAGGTAATTACGTGAATACATAAACATGGATACAAATCACATGTATAGAACAAACCAAAAGTAGTAAAGATTGTTTATTTAAATACATAACATAACAAAAGCACACAAACATATTAAATACACCACCTTCCATAGCAGACAGACCATTCAAGTACTTGGTCATCCCTGACCTTTGCAACTCCTAGAATTGTGGCTTTTGTTGTTGCATTTAACACATGTTACAATCTTCCGCTTCTCGTCAACTTGTCCCCTCCTGTGTAGGATGCTTGGAGGTCAAAATGATAACGAAACGCCATGTAAAAGGCATTTTTTAAAAGCTATGAGCTTAAAATAACTTCCAAAAAAGAATCATCTCAAATGGGCGAAGTATGAAAGAGATATGACCTTACGAACACACACCAACATTCTGCCATAATTTAACAATTCTGACCTTCGATTTTGTTTATTGCATTTGGAGAATCAAACAATGTCGAAAAGATGCGAAACTACTTGAGTTAGTTAGAGGACTCTCTAAAGTTTATTTTAGACAAATAGTTTGACTCATTTGGACTCCATATGATCAAGTTATGACCTGTATACATTATCTCAGATTTCTGACCTTTGTACCCGAAATCCATAATTTTGACCACCATTGACCCAAGACCAAGAAAACTATTTATTCCATAAACAAATTAACAAAACCATTGTATTAGACCCATAGGTTATCACAAAATTCAGTTTCAATTTGAGTAGTTAAGATTTTAATATTCCGGTTCGTGTTTTTAGTCGATTGATACCTAGAATTAATCCCTAACGCGTTTATTGATTTGAGAACATAGTTTATCATTTTCAATAAAAGATTTTGTACCCAATACGTACATTAGGACCAGATCACATAAGTTTACAACCCCAATTTAATAAATTCAAAGAATATATGAACATCAAAAACTAGGGTCTTATTAATTTCGAAGATCCAACACCCGAACCGCCTAGTTCGTCATGATCCAATGCCCAAAACCAAGAACATAAGATTACTAGATGATGATTTTGATGTTAGATAATGAATATGGTCAATAACATGATTAAACAAGAACTAGATCACCAAAACAAACGGTTTTCTTACCGGAAAACAAGTAGATAATCAGTGTTGATCAACATCCAATCTTGAACACAAGTACAACACCAAAATCAAATAAATTTAAGGTAATGAAGATGATTTTCGATGATGATGAAGAAGAATAAGGCTTATTTAGTAGATTTTAAACAAAGACCACTAATGTCCGATTTTTGTTGCGTGCTTAATTTAAGTTTATATATTATGTTTTGTCAATCCTTGATTATGTCCAACGCACATAATCATCGTACTGCATCCAGACCGATGAACCTGTCACTCATCCTAGGAGCATTAGAACATATTAAGCCCAGTGCATAGTTCTAGAACTTAACATGTCAACACATCTAATGTCCTATTCTCAATTCAAGTCAACATTAGGTCAATTTTCAAGTTAAAGTCCATATTTAGTCCAAGTCAAAGTCAAATGGTTAAAGTCAACAGTTAACACACATGTTTTGGTGATGAATGTCACAAATGCACAAACGATCTAAAAGTTCCAAAATAGAACAAATAAGTACAAGTACAAATCCAAACAAAGTACAATCCAAATAATACGATATAAAATCCAAAAACCAATCAATTGTCTATATGCTCTTGAAACAATAGTATTGACTATCAGTGCTCAAGTCTAAGCACATCAAGAACTGTTGTCTGAAAAGACATGCTCTAAACAGTCAACAGAAGTTGATGAGCTCATAGGTTTTGAAGTAAAAAATACATAGCCATGTAAATAATTACGAACATTATGTGTGAATGAAAACATAAGAAGTTACAGAGACTGACATAAGCTAATGGCCAAACTAATAACGAACACGCCCCAAGTACAAGTCCAAGTGCAAATCAAACCGGATTATATTCACCCAATGGCACGTCCAGAGTCTTAGCTAGCATACTAACAACAAGGGTGGGAGTATGAATCTGATAATACTAATAATACCTCTCAACGACTCTAATCCAAAGTTAAATAGTCATAATAGAACATGAGGTCTTAAGTATAAAAACACAAGATGAAAATCTAGACTCGATCCTATGACTCAAACCACAGATGACATTGAGCATGCTTCCCCTCACATAAAACATATTAAAATGGGCAGTGAAACTCACTTTAATTTTTGCACGGTACAAATAGTGCACATATAAGTACTAGTAATTAACTATGAATTTTAAACAAAATAGGATTACCAAAGGTCGAGAAGACCTAATTAAATGTATCCTAGTAGTCTAGTCTTTAATTTCCAACCAAGTTTTTGTTTCAATAAAAACATAGTTTGTTTATTATCCTAAGTCCAATGTTATTCCTTAAGTTTTCCAATCTCGATAAGTACTAGCAAGTAATTACTTATGTTAAAACTTAATAGGATTACTACAAGTCGAGAAGATGTAATTGAAAGTAATCCTCGTAGTCCAGTCCCTAATTTCTAACCAAGTATTTATTTTTAATGAAAGCATGTTTTTTTATTATTCCAAGTCCAATATCCTTTCTTAAGTTTCCCGATCCAGATTTATTAAAGCTTCAAAGTCATTATCGTGTATTTTTGTCATTGATGTTTTATATTATACATGTATTAGTCCAAGTTTAATGATAAATTAACCTTTGGTTTTCTGATCACTAAATTTCTTAGAATCCACCAGTAAAACGTCTCTTAAGTCGCTTTAGTTAGTTAGTCTAGAAACTTAAATATTTAAGTTTTTAGAAAATATTTCAGCTTGTAGAGCTGATCTCGCACCAATCTTGCGTTGGCTGCTTGAACGTCAAAACAATAATAAAACATTACGTATTAGATATTGTGTAAGACCCCGTTCCCGGAGACCTCACAATTAGTCAATCATCGCATTAAACATATAAAACATTATACATTTCATAATAATAAGCAGCGGATAAAGTTAACAAAAACCATTCAAGCATATAATTAATGTTGCCAAATAATACATCATTATAAATTAGGGTTACAAAATAATTATTCAGTTGCATTACAACACAACAAAATCATCATGTACGAATGGATACCGGTCTTGCCCGCCAAGTAGCTTTTCCCGCGTGCCAACCTCAGTAACATTTACCTGCCAACTGAAAATGCATAAAAATCAGTGTTGCTGAGTGAGTTATAGTTTTAAAATATTTAAAATACCTTGTATAGATATATAAAAATATCATTTTCTTTAAAAATATTTCCTTTACTTTCGCACGTGAGCATACATCATACATACATCAAAGTATACTCTTATTATCTTTCATCATCGTACGCATTCGTTCGTTTTGTACTTTTCATTATCTTTCACTATTTCTAGATCTTTTCATAACTATACCCTATCGTTGGGCACAAAGACACCTCGGTCTCGGGGTTAATGACAAGGATCCCGTTTCATACGTATGGATCAATCACCAAGATTGATCCCCCCGTGTGTGAACCCTCGTGGGTTAGCCAAGATCGCACGCTATAAGACACACAGGTGAGCTGGAAACCCTTAATGGGTTGTGAACCTCCTTAAATTTTGCTTGCAAGACTTTTTATTCATTTATTATGTTCCACTTTGCATTAATCATTTATCTTTCACTTTTTTTAATGATAATACTTTACGTATACGAATATAATCACACCATGTAAAGCCACGTAGATAATACATAAGAAGGAACATAAGGACAGCCTAAGACATGCATAAAGTAAACAAATATAAGCATCAAGTCAAACCAGGGTCAGACCCTAAAATTCGGATTTCCCAAAATTTTAGAAAATTTTCTAATTGTTCTAGGCGCATGAGCACTATACGGGCGCATGAGTCCTACTTGGGCGCATTAACACTATGTGGGCACATGAACCAATACTTAGGAGTCTGAGAATCATTCCTGGGCGCATGGGGTAATGTTCAGGCGCATGACTAACACATGCATTTTTCGGCAGTGGGCGCATGGGAAAGACTTAGGCGCATGAGTGACTATTGGGCATATGGACACTATTCAGATGCATGAGCTGGTACTTAAGATATTTTGGCAAATATATTAGGCGCATGGGAACTATTTGGGTGCATGATCAGTACTTAGGTTTTTCTAAGTTAAATTTCAGGCGCATGGACCCTGTTTGGGCGCATGGCTAACATGTTCACAACTTAATTCTAGCATTCTAAACATCAATAACAACCTTACAACCATAAAAGATAAGCATTCATACACACATACATATGGTTAACATACATAACAATTGTAAAAACATTTTACATGCATTTTTAGCCCTAAAAATATTTAAAACACATAAAAATCAGGGTTCTAGAACTCATCTAGTGCAGCTTTCAAGTAGCACTTCTTCAAACTTGAGCTCACAAGGAGTTCTAACACCTGAACACACTAAAAACACAAAACCGAACACACATAAACATATAAGAACGTGTAAAACTCGATCCTGAAGCTGAAAACTCAGTTGAAACCAAACAAAATGCATGAAAAACTCACCTTTAAGCCAATTCTTCTTCTTTCTCTCTCTAAAACCAATGAACCCTGTTGTTCTCTCTCTCTAAAAAACAAAGCAATTGATTGAACAACATAATGGGAGGCCATGCGCTCCTTTTTAAGCATAATAATATTAAAGTTCGCCTATTGGGCAACTTTAACCCATCGACTTAGACTATTTCACTTTTCTTTCTTTATTCTTTTTTTCCTTTCCTTTTTATTAAATTTCCGGGTGTTACAAGTCCACCCCCCTTATATAAGTTTCCTCCCCAAAACCTGTCACTCCTCGAACAGTTGTGGGGTAATGTTGTCTCATCTCTTCTTTAGTCTCCCACGTAGACTCGGATCCCCTCCTGTGTCACCACTGTACTCGCACCAGTGGAACCACTTTATTCCGCAACCTCTTTTCTTTTAGGTCGATGATCGCCACTTGCTGCTATACATAATTAAGTTGCTCATCCACTTCAATGTCCTTCAGTCGTACAATCATATCTTCATCAGCTAAGCACTTTGTCAGATGAGATACATGAAATATTGGATGAATCCCACTTAACTCATCAGGCAGTTCTAATCGATAGGCCACCACTCCTACTCATGCGATGATTCAGAAAGACCCTATGTATCTCGGACTCAGCTTACCTCTTTTTCTGAACCGAATGATCCATTTCCAAGGTGAGACCTTTAACATAACTCTATCACCCATATTGAACTCAATTGGTCTTTACCTTTTGTCAGCATACGACTTCTGTCTATCCTTGGCCACCTTCATAGAAACTTTGATCTTTTGTAACTTTTTAGTTGTAGCCTCGATCACCTCGATACTTCCTAACTCCTTCTACCCAATGTCTCCCCAACATACGAGCATCCTACACCTCCTACCATATAGCATCTCGTACGGTGGCATGCCAATGCTGGCATGATAACTCTTGTTGTATGAGAATTACGCTAACGGTAGGTGATCATCCCAACTTCCTCCAAAGTCGATCACGCATGCTCGGAGCATATCTTCAAGCGTCTGAATCGTCCTCTCAAACTGACCATCTGTCTGAGGATGGTAAGCCGTGCTAATATGTAGCCTCGTCCCCATCACATCATGAAATATTTTCCAAAACATCGATGTGAACCGAGTGTCATGGTCCGACACGATAGACACCGACACACCATGACAAGCTACAATTTCTTTAATGAACAGATCCGCTAGTCTCTCGGACGAATACGTCTTGAGGATCGGTAGGAAGTGAGCACTCTTTGTCAGACGATCAACTATCACCCAATGGTTGGATCTTCCCGTATGGCTTCTGATGCTCTGCCTTCACTTGCAAACAAGTAAGGCACTTACTCACATACTCGACTACGTTCCGCTTCATTCCTAGCCACCAATAATCTTTTTTCATATCTTGGTACATCTTTATGGCACTGGGATGAATCAAGTATCGAGTCTTATGAGCCTCATCCATAATTCGCCCCCGTAGGTCTCTGTAACAAGGGATCCACATCCGCCCGAAGCGGGTTCTAACTTCATGGGTATTTTCTCCCAGCTCCTAGACTAGACCTCTCATCCTTTCAGGGTTAAGGCGGTCTTCTTTCAACACTTCATTTTGAAATTCTTTGACCTGGTTCATTACGTCAGAGGTCATCACCAGTTGATAAGCTTTCACCCGGATCGGCTCGGGTCTTTCCTTTTGACTGAGGGCATCGACCACTACATTGGCTTTACCCGGATGGTAGTAGATCTCATAATCATAACCTTGATCAACTCTAACTACCTCCTCTGCCTCATGTTGAGATCCTTTTGCTCAAAGAAATACTTTAAGCTTTTATGATTCGTGAAAATTGTGCACTTTGCCCCGTACAGGTAGTGCCTCCAAATCTTTAATGCGAAAACCACAGCCGCTAGCTCTAAATCATGGGTGGGATAATTGACTTTGTTGATTTTCAGCTGTCGGGACGCGTAGGCTATTACCCTTCCACGTTTCATCAACACGCAACCCAATCCCGAGTAAGAAGAATCCGAATACACCACTAAGTATTCACTCCCTTCGGGTAATGTCAAGACAAGAGCTTGAGTTAATCTGGCCTTTAACTCCTCAAAACATCTTACTGTTCCCGACCCCACACAAACTTCACGTCTTTGTGAATCAACGTAGTCAAGGGTGAGGCCATCTTGGAAAAGTCTTAAATAAATCTTCTGTAGTAGCCTGCCAATCCCAAGAAACTTCAAATCTCGGACGATGTCTTTGGAGACTTCCATTGCATCACTGCCTTAACCTTCGCCGAGTCCACCATAATTCCTTAAGAATTCACCACGTGACCCAAAAATTAGACTTCACGTAACCAAAAAGCACACTTAGAGAATTTAGCATACAACTTCTCTCTTCTAAATGTCTCCGATACTTCGCGTATGTGTTGGCATGTTCTTCCTCATTTTTGAATAAATAAGGATATAGTCAATAAACACGATCACTAATTTATCTAACATTGGCCGACACACTTAGTTCATCAAATCCATAAAGGTAGCTGGCGCGTTAGTTAACCCAAAAGACATAACAAGAAACTCGTAGTGTCCGTAACGAGTGCAAAAAGTTGTCTTAGGAATGTCTTGCTCCTTCACCTTCAATTTATGGTAGCCAGATCAGAGATCTATCCTTGAGAACCAACTGGCACCTTGGAGATGATCAAATAAGTCATCAATCCTTGGTAACGGGTACCGATTCTTCACCGTCAACTTTTTCAGCTCATGGTAGTCGATACACATCCTCATAATACCATCTTTTGTTTTGACAAACAAGACTGAAGCACCCCAAGGAGAGATGCTTGGTCGGATGAACCCCTTATCCAATAGCTTTTGCAGTTGAACCATTAGTTCCTTCATCTCGATCGGAGCTAATCGATACGGTGCCTTGGGAATGGGTTGAGCACCGGGTATCAAATCAATTTGAAACTCAATCTCACGGTCTGATGGTACACCTGGTAAATCTTCTAGAAACACATCCGGAAAGTCACACACAACTGGTATATCAGACAATTATGGTACTAATACGTTCACATCCTTCACGTAAGCCAGGTAGGCATCACATCCACGTTTCATGCATTTCTCTGCCACCGCCATCGAAATCAATTTCGGAACCGTAGTGACACGATCGCCGTAGACCGACACCGAGCTTCCATCGGGTGCAATTAATCGAATCATCTTCTTATGACATAAAATATTCGCCTCATAGGTTGCTAACGAATCCATCCCTAGTACTACATTAAATCCACCTAGGGGCATCACAAATAGTTTAGCAGAAAACCTATGGCCTTCTAGTTCTATGTCGTAGTCTTCTATCATATCAGAAATTCTAGTAGACTTACCAATAGCAATTTCTACATCAAATGGCTCATCAATACTTCAACTACTAACAGGAAATTTAGCACATAAAGCAGTAGAAATAAAACTCCTACTAGCACCAGAATCAAATAATACAGAGGCACAAATTTGTTTTACTAGAAACGTACCTGACATGATATCGGGGTCTACCCTGGCCTCCTCCCAGGTCATCGTGAATGCTCTAGCAGTTGCTCTCTGCCCTTCTTCTTGCGTCCTCTTCTTCATCCTAGAACTCTTAGCTCTTGGCTTCTTTTAATCCCTACTCATATGGCCTTCCTCGCCACAGTTATAACACCGTATAACTCCACACATCTTCACCACATGACCGGGATTTCCATACTTGAAGCACACATTCGTTCCCCACTTACATTCACCCGTGTGCTCCCTTCCACGCCTACCGCACTTCTTCATCCTCGAACCTGCTGAAATCACCCGTCGATCATCCACCCTTGCCTTCTTGTTTTTTGGGGTGAAACCACGATGCCCAAACCGTTTCCCACTCCAGTTTCTGTAGCCACCACCCACCTTCTTCACCTCCACCGCAACCTCCTCTCTTTCATCATACAATCTACCCGCAAGGTCTACCACTGACCGAAAGGTACCCGGTCGGGCAACAATCAAATACCTGCGGATGTTAGCTAACAATCCTTGGATATACCTCTTGATCTTCCTCAACACCGACATCACCTGATCCGGCACCAGCCTTGCCATTTCATTGAACTTCATAGTGTACTGCTGGCGTGTCATGGTGCCCGCCTCTAGTTGTAAGAACTCCCTCTCAATCTTATCGAGTTCTCGGTGAGGACAAAATTCCTCAATCACCATTTTATTCAACTCTCCATATCTCATCCTCTCGATGGCCCTGGCACCCTTGGCTTGGGCAATATTGTCGCACCAAGACAGAGCCGAATCAACGAACGAGTGAGTGGCGAACTTCACCTTCTGGTCCTCCCTACACTCACTAATCTCCAACACCACCTCCATCTCTCTTACCCAGCGGTGAGCAACAGCAGCATTACCATTACCATCAAGAGTCGGGGGTTTACACCGTTGGAATGCCCTGTAGCTGCACCCCTTTGTGGTTTCCCGCACTACTACCTCCTCCGCACACTGGAGGCTGCCTTCTCAGCATTCAATCTCCTCTTCATCATGACCCCTCTCATTTCCCCTTCTTTCCTCCGCAGTCCTTCTCTCCTCCCCCTTCTCCTTTCTCTCATCCTCCCTCACAGTACGGATGACTTCAGTTATTACAGACAGTAGGATCGTTTGCATGACTTGGTGAACCTCCTCAACCACTGCCTCTTTCACTGAGGCCCTTAGATTGGTGCTCTCATCAACGCCCTCATGCTGAATCTCGAGATCTGTATGGGTCATTTCAGCAGTTCTAACCTCTTTCGTTGTGGCTTGTGTTTCCACACAACGCCACACAACGTCTACCACGTTCTCCTCTAGAAGCCTTAGACGATCTTCCTTCAACCATCCTCTAAATGCTATAAGATTCAAATACTAACACGGTCATTCAAGGTAATAGCTCAGTTTATGTTAAGTATAATAAGTCCCTAATTGTAGTGCCCAGTTGTGATTAGCCACTTACTTTACTCTTCATACCCCAAGCATTTCCTATCCTGATGTCACACCCCGGGACCAAGGAGGGTGGGAAGTCACAGACTAGCAACATATATGTTAAGACCGTGTACGGATGGAGTACTAACTGATTCTTTGTTATACCGGATCAAATAGTGCGGAATCCTATTTATTGGCGATCCAATCAGGGAAAACGTTAACAAGATCAAACCTAACAATTAGAAAACGTTAAGAACGAACTACGAATGATCTGAAACGTTTTGTGAAGTTGGAAGGGACGAACAGGGCGCTCTGGGTCGACTAGGGTTGCAAATATTCGAAGTCCCTCTTTTTCCACGAATTAAGTGGTATTATAGGTTACAGCTCTCATTCGTACGACTGAGCCAAGCGACTGGCTCAGTCGTGTGACTGAGTCATACGATTGGTTCATTCGGACGAATGAGTCAGTCTTATGACTCAATCATACGATTGACTCAATCACCTGGTTCAGTCGTGCGATTGGCCCATTCGCATGGTCCAGTTGTACTACTGAATTAGGATACTTAGTTAAACATACTCTTGAACCTTTAATGGTTCAGAACTATGTCTAACAACTGTAAACCTATATAACATTGTCATATATACGTGTAACAACTAATAATATAAATAGATATAACATTAAACAACCAACAACCATATATAGAAGAGATTCTCATTATATTGATTAAACATTACATATGTGTTACAAGAAGTTCTATTACATTTAAGCTCACTAGACTAGAACTGGGGACATGTGTACCAACAAACTCCCCCTTGGACCTAGTTCTATCTAGACTTTGACTTCTTTCTTAAACTCTTCAAATCTCTTCAGTCTCTCCTCTTTAGAAACCCCAGCATGGATATTAAGTGCAAAGCATAGACGTATGATATGCTAAAACTGTAGTGCTTGCACTATATCTTGCGTGTCAAAAAACAGTGGCCACTTGTACATCGTATAAACATCAGACGCTGACAAGTTGATAAGCCACATGGGTTCAAACACCCTTATTGTGTCCATTGTGCCTTCCCTTTCCAAAACGATGACGGCCTCTCCTGAGCGCCAGTCATAGTACCACCACTTAAAGTGTGGGGTAAAGTCCTGTGGCATCTCCCTCAGAGGAATTCGGGACATTGTGCGCGGAGGTCGCCACTTCAGGACTATCTTCGGTTGACCAGTGATGGGACTCACCTCAGACCTTCTGAGGTACCTCGTAGCCTGCTGAGGCTTGAAGTTTACCCATCTAGTCCTGTACTCCCTTTTCAGGGCAGCCTCAAACCAGCCAGACATCTTCTTAGGATCAGCATATAGAAGCTTTAATCGGCCCAACTGGTTGAGGTCAAAACCTGGGAGAGTCTTCAGATCATGAGGGAATCTGAAGTACTCGACTCCCCTCTCCCTTTTCACCGCATACACGCCACGGTCATCAAAATGAGCCCAAGCAATGATCTTCCCTGACACCTTCATAATCTTCTTTACTTTGTATAGCTTGGTGTAGGTACTCTGAGTTGCTGTAGCACGTTGGGCTCGATCCTCAGCGAAGCAAGCCGCCCATTCAGCCATTCGAATATCAACTTCAGCGTCCGAGGCTTGGGCTTGGCTTGTTGAGGCTTCTGCTCCTTTCTCCTTATCACTGAGTTTACCCAGAATGTCACTGTCGAGGGTGTTTACCAAATCTGGAAACACGTTTCCCTCTTGATCAGTGTATTCTGGATAGTGCTGATCTGTGATGTCTTCAATTTCGATTTCTTCAACATCGTTGAGCTCTTCATCATGAGCATTATCAAAAGTTGGAGCATCCTTAACAATTTCGTCTGGATTCAGACGAAATATTTCAGCAAACTGCTCATCAGTAAGGTCGTGAATTATTTCTCCTTCTTCAGGAGTATAACTCACTGACCTTCTAACGATCCCCTGCAGATCAAGAATCATTATGAGTTGAGACTTGATCTGTTGGAGGGGAGCAACATCATGCTCATCTTGCTGAAAACCCTTATCTGTTTAATATCAACATGTAAAGTAGCAATTATTAGTATAATCTCAAGTTAATTACACATCAATCATTAAATATTTCCAAGAATTTCATATACATCAAAAGATAAATCGAGTACAAAAGTTTAAGAATAAAACGTCTAATCAATACTTTTGTCTTGGATTTGCTCGTGAGTTTCTGTAGTAGGTGATGATGGAGGAGCTGTTGTAGATCCATGGTCTTGTCTTCTTTTTGAACGTTGTTCCCGACCAGAATCAGCAGCATTTGAAGCAGAATCATCATCATCATCATCATCTTGCCCCTCCTTGCTATCACCCCCTCAACATCTTCATCACTATTCTCTTCTTCATCATCTTCCTCATCATCATCATCTTCATCATCACCATCATCACCGTCTCCCTCTCTTATCTTAAGATGGTCAGCTTGAGACCCCTTCAGCTTGAGCATAATCTTCTTATTTGTAGACTCCAACTCCTCTATCTTTTGAGTCGACAGGACATTCCGTTCCTGGAGTTGGGCAATCTGAGTTGCTTGAGAAGCATTTTGCTCCTCAAGCTGAAGCAGCCTCGCTGTCTTTTCTTCATTAGCAGCTAGCAGCTTTAGCACCATCCTGTTGAGTGCTGCTAGCTGTTCCTCCACTCCAATGGGAGGGAGGGATGAACCTGTAGTAGCTGATGACGGGCCAGCTCGGTGGCTAGTGGTGGTGGCTGTGGTGGTGGTGAATATTGGAGGTGGAATATGAATGAATGGTGGAGTGGGATGTACTGTAGTAGTAGGTTGGGTGGAGGTGACAGGTGGTGGAATGGGTGTAGTGGTGGTTGTGGTAGCTTGGGTGGTTTGAGTGGTTTGGGTGGTTTGGGTAGTGGTGGTGGAAGTGGTGGAAGTAAGCAGAGTAAGCCTTCGGCGTTTGGGCTTCTTCCCGTGGGCTGAGCCATTCTTTTTAGCCTGGATCCCTTGGATCCTGAAGCTCCCCCTTGGCTGATGGGAGTGTTTGGAGTATAAGATGGGTCTGCCATAGAACTCCCAGACTCTCCCGGGTGTCCACCAACCGCCCTGATTCCTCGCTCCGTAGCCACTTCCCGACTTCCCACAGTCCGGGTGAGTGGCTCTTCATCTGACTCCTCCTCCTCCATCTGAAAATTAGGGTGAATTGGAGCTTGTTCGGGTTCTCCCTGGCCATCTCCTCCCTGATCAGCATCATGAACATCATCAGAGTCATCAGAGGGTACGGCGATTGGCTCTGTATCAGACTCACTGTCATCGTGGCGCCACTTCTTCTTCGAAGGCGCCACATTTTCTTCCCGGGCCAGATGCCCAAACAATCTCCTTACCGGGGGTTTTACCTGCTTCCCCCGTAGACTTTCATCCTCCCCAATGTAGTGTCGTCCATAACCTCTAGGACGACTGCATCTTCTTGCGCTTTGGGCAGTTGAGGAAGCTTTTGATCAATCATCATCTGAAGAAATTGAGGGTACATGCAGAATCCCTCTTTTCCTTTGGCTTCGATATTTTCCACCATATACATGAAAATCATCCTCGAGAAACCAAAAGGGTGGTTCAGCACCAGCGCAACGTATGCGTTTTGCATATGGTCTGAGAGCTCGTCAAAGCCACCCTTTCTGGATGCTATGCACCGCAGAAGTACGTGCGCCAAATATTTAAACTGGGGCACAAGTTGCTCTTGTTGAGCATGCTCGTGTTGATATCCCCAGAATATTTGGCCCTCAGGAAGCAGCCACGGACGGTCAGGGGATGTAGTCGTATTGGGCAGTCTGCATCATCCCCAAACTCAAGGACCGTCCGTATGTCCTCCTCAGAAATCTGAATGGGCTCCCCAAAGATAGAGCTCCGGATGGAATAGGGTTCAGTCGACCTATCCACCACTGCGTTCTCCCAGAACGCCTTCTGAATCGAGAGATAGGGAGTGCATGGAGCTGAGATAGCTCGATATATCCTCGATCGTCGTAGAAAGCTGATGATCCCTGTAAAATCTCCCGCATTGCGTGAAGTCAGATCGAGATAAGCACAGATGTTGTGCTTAGTACTCATTGGCCATCTGCTAGCCATCTGTGACACAAAACGGGTAAACGTTAGAACATATGGAAGATAGCTAGTTTCAGTCAATGATCTTCAACCATTTGACTTAATCATGCGATTGAACAAACGACTGAGTTTCAGTCGTACGATTGAACTGTGCGACTGAGATTTAGTTAAACGATTGAGTTCATGCGTACGACTGAGTCATGCGATTGGACTTAGTCGCATGTCTTCTCATACGTGTATCTCAATCGTGCGTCTGAACTCATTCACAAGGTTCAGTCGTACGATTGAGTCATTCGTCCATCTCAGTCGTACGATTGAGACAATCGGATAGCTCAGTCGTACGATTGAATTTCATCAGCATGTCCAGTCGTTCATACGACTGTTTGTCCATTCAAATTCTTGTTTTGAGCAAAACTAAGTGCTAAGCATCAAACTTATGCTCATTACACTCAGAACCAACCGATTAAGCCTATTTTAACCTTAATTCGATCATTAGGTTCAGGTTTTAAGGTCTATTAGTCCTATTAAGGTCACTGGTACTGTTAGGTCATAATTTTTGCCCATTTTGATGATTTGACACGGTTTGTTCGATGATGTCTCTTGTGCAGTACCTGTATGATCGAAAGCAAACGTCAGAGCACACGAATATATGGTAAAAGTGAGTCAAACAAAATTTTGGCAGCAATTCTTTAGGTCGTGCGAATTGGAGGCGATTTGGGAGATTGAGCGACTGAGGCCGATTCGACCTGTATATATACTAGGGCAAATCCCAGTCGGGCGACTGAGCCGAGTCGCATAGGTCAGTCGTACGATTAAGTCTAGTCGTATGAGTGAGTTATGCGACTGAGTCTCAGTCGTACGATTCACCCAATTGTTCAGTTCCAATCGTACGATTTAGGTTCAGTCGAATGACTATGACAGTCGGTCACCTTCAATCGTGTGCTTGGACTCATTCGCATTGTCCATTCATACGATTTGACTCATTCGTATGTTCCAATCGTACGACTGGACCATACTTATGGTTCAGTCGTGCGACTGGGCCATACTTGTCATCTTTTGACCATTTTACCATTACGACCCTTAGTTCCATTCAACAGTAGATAAAACATTATAAGCAATTTGATCATCGCACACATGACCATTTTAATAAAAACAGTTTGATCACCTCAGATGTGATCCATTTATCCACCTGATCATCTCAGACATGATCCATTTAACCACCTGATCATCTCAGACATGATCCATTTATCCAACTGATCACCTCAGACGTGATCCTTTTATGCTTTCAGAAACAATTTGTTTAATTAAACGTTAAGCTCATTTGGTGACGTTTACCGAGAACATTTTGCACAGTCCGACATTGACACATTATACATATAACTTGAAAATTTTAAACTACGAACAAAATAAAATATCTTTTTGTGATTTTTGTTAGGTCAGGTTAGTGTAGCCTATTAACATTGACATCATATCAAGGACAGACTCATATGGAATCAGACAGGCGTAAACAATATTACTTGGAATCTTTTATCTGTATTTAACTTTAAACCCTTGCATGAATTACATATCACAGTTATTCGCTTATCTAAGACTTCTAAGATCTAACTGGGAATCATGCTTGACATGATAAGTAACACCCATTGATTTTGAGCATCAGGCAATGCAGCCACGACGATTGTCAGTATACTTGTCCATTTAAATCCATACACAGACTTTTGACACGCATCAGTGATTAATTAGATGAATTAGGTCAACAAGTATTTGTGTGTTCCACAGGTATATGGTAATCAATCATCCTTAAGATATTTTGAGCGGTCTTGGGACTTAGAAGATTTAGTTCTCAGAATTTTCAAATAGATGCTAAGCCTCAGGTCAGTGCCATCACACAGCAGAGAGGCGCAAACAGCAATTAATTCTTAGAACGGATAGGTTATGCTAAACCTCAGGTCAGTGCCATCGCACAGCAGAGAGGCGCAATACCTATCTTCTTCTTAGAGCATTATATTAGAATATACATTGTTTTCAGTGACATTTGTCATCTTTTGCTCTGTTTTTCAGGTCTTTGGTCACATTTGTGGCATTTGCTTGCTCCTCACCCCTTATTGGAAATTGATTGATTGTGCAGACCAGGGATACCATGACAACCCACAACTTTTTGAATTATTTAAGTTTAAGCCAAATAACAGATGAGGTCTAGTTATCTATTGTGTTGAATCTACCGACACATCGTACAATGCACTAACACCACCCTAGATCTACTTTCTTCGGGTAGTTACAGTACCAACCAAGCGTACTATCATTTTCCCAATATGTTAGACCTAGACTTCTCTGATTTTTAATTTTCTATGATTTAATTAACCTTGCAAAACATAAAATCCTTTTGTGTTCCAAGTAACGCGACACCTGTGTACTATCACTTTCCATTTTATTGAGTCACATTTCCTGTCTTTCTGTCTTTGTCTTTTCAGCTTAACTGTCCTTCCCCCCCTTTTTTTTGAGTAAATAATTACTGAACATAACCTAATCTCCCCCTAAAATACTAAAACAGAAAATCTTTTTGTGTTTTTGGATTTTTAATCGACAAGGAAATTAAAGGAAATAAAACTAGAAAATTCAAAAATAAAAGGAAATTAAACATGTGTCGGACTACGCTTCTGTTTCTGCTGAGATAACGTCACTTTTCTTTTTAACACCGTTGACCTCCAACAGATATAAAAACCTGGGTTTATCAAAAGCTTTTATATAGAGGTCAGCACGTTGAAAATCAATATTAATTTTTATCACATCGATTAACTTCTTTTCAAAACAGTCACGTATAAAGTGATATTTGATGCCGATGTGTTTGGTCTTAGGATGTTGGACCGGATTTTTAGTTACTGCAATTGCAGCAGAATTATCAACGAATATAGGAGTAGAAGAGAAATGCAAACCGTAGTCCCGCATTTGCTGTTGTATCCATATGATTTGAGAACAGCAGCTGGCGGTGGCAACATATTCGGCTTCACAGGTAGATAGAGCAACTGATGTCTGCTTCTTACACTACCAAGTCACCAATCTCCTCCTGAAAAATTGACATCCTGCTGACGTAGACTTGTAATTCATTTTGCAGCCTCCATAATCCGAATCACTATACGCCGTTAGCTCAAAGTCATCATCATGAGGATACCACAACCCCAGTGTTGGAGTACCCTTCAGATAACGGAAAATCCTCTTAACCCCTATCAAGTGATTCACTTTTGGCTTCGCTTGATATCTGGAACATAAACATGTTGCATACATGATATCTGGACACGAGGCAGTGAGGTACATAAGAGATCCGATCATCCCACGATACATAGTGGCATCCACCAAATCCCTATTCTTATCAGGAGCCACATCATGATTTGTGGCAAGAGGGGTACCGGCAACAGTGACATTTTCCATATCAAACCGACTCAGAATGTCTCCGACATACATAGTTTGATGCAAGAAAATACCGGTTGAGGTTTGATCCACCTGTAATCCTAGGAAGAACTTCGTTTCTCCCATGGCGCTCATCTCAAACTCTGCCTTCATCACAGATTCGAATTCTTTGCACAACTCTTCGTTTCTGGAACCGAAGATGATGTCATCCACATAGATCTGCACCATAAGCAAATCACCATCCTTTTCTTTAATGAACAACGTACAGTCAATCACACCCCTGTGAAATCCGTGTTTCAACAGATGGGTGGAGAGCTTTTCATACCAAGCTCGAGGAGCCTGATGTAGCTCGTACAGAGCCTTGTCTAACTTGTAGACTCTGTCCCGATGATAGGGATCTCGAATCCCTCGGGTTCACTGACGTATACCTCCTCACGGATTTCCCCATGAAGGAATGCACTCTTCACATCCAACTGATAAACTTTGATCTTCATATACGATGCATAGGCAAGAAATATCTGAATTGCTTCCATTCGTGCCACCGGTGCAAACACTTCATTGTAGTCGACTCCCTCGACTTGTCTGAATCCCTGAACAACCAACTGTGCCTTGTTTCTGATAACAACACCTTGGTCATCCTTTTGCATTTTAGTACCCATTTGGTACCAATCACTTTTACTCCTTTTGGCCTGTCAACGAGTGTCCATACTCCAAGTTTCTTGAACTGAAGAAGCTCTTATTGCATCGCATTGACCCAGGCTTCATCTTTGAGGGCGTCACTGACGTACTTAGGCTCGACTTGTGAAACAAAACATGAGAAAGCCCCGTCATTGACATATCCCTTTTCCATGACTGCAGCATAATCAGCCGAGTACAGCTGATTTCGTGTCTGCACACCGGATTGAATATCCCCAATGATAGACGAGGGGGGATGATTCACACTGATCCTAGTCACTGGTGTTGTTGGAACAACAACTTCAGAATCCAAGTTTGTGACTACTGGTTCAGTATCCGGATTTTCCAATGCTGGTTCGGCAGCTGACAAGCTAACATCTTGATTTACATTTTGCTCACTGTCTGGTTCAGCTGGCTCTTCATCATCTGATGAATCATCACTCTCATCCTGAGCATGAGCTGAGGAACCTGAAGCACCATCTGCAGGTGTTGTGTTGCTTGAATCCAGATTTGGTGTATTTAGATCATCGTACATCATCTGAGTAGCAATCACATCATCCGAATCAAGCTGAGGAAGATTAAAGGATTTGAAAAAGCCATCGTAATCAAAGAATGACGATGGACCTTTTCCTGCAGGGGGGTGGTGTATCTTTGCACATCTACGTTGCACCACACTTCAACCTGACCTGTCGAGTTATTGTAAACTCGTTTGTCTGGTATGCTATATCCTAGAAAAATCCCTTGATCAGCTTTTTCATTAAACTTGCCTTCCTGAGACTTCTTCAACAAGGTACATGGAGCTCCAAATGGTTCCAGATACTCCAAGTTAGGTTTTCGCTTCTGAAGTAACTCATAGCAAGTCTTGCCATGCCTTTTGACTACTGATACACGGTTAAGTGTGTAGCAAGCATTGCAACTGCTTCATTCCAGAACTGTACTGGAAGCTTAGAATCTGCCAACATTGTCCTTGCAGTCTCGATCAAGCTTCGATTCTTTCGTTCTGCAACTCCATTCATCTGTGGTGTGTATGCTGAGGTGAACTGATGAACAATTCCCTTCTCCTTGCAGAAAGCATCCACCACTGATTCTTGAACTCTGTGCCGTTGTCTGAATAAATCTTCCTAACCTTCAGGTTGTAGAGTGACTCCAGCGTCGTGACTAGCACCTTGAATGATTCAAATGTTTCTGACTTAGCTTTCAGAAACATCACCCAAGTAAAGCGTGAGTAGTCGTCTGTGACTACAAAGCAGTACCAGTCTCCTGCTATACTTTTCGTGCTTACAGGACCGAATAGATCCATGTCCAGTAGCTCCAGGGGCATCTCTATAGAATTGACATGCTTGGTCTTGTGAGATTTCCTGGTCTGCTTTCCCTTCTTGCATGAGACATAAAAATCAGGAAGTTTGAAGTTCTTGACAGTAACTCCATCAACTAAGTTGTTATGAATCAGATGATTCATCTTCCTGTGATTAATGTGTCCCATTCTTCTATGCCATGAGATGGATTCCTTCTCTGTTGCTTTAGATAGGAAACACTGAACTGTAGACTCAGAGGGAGAAGCATTAGACATATCCAAGACATATAAATCATTGTACCTGGATGCTGACATTAAGACCTGCTCCACTGGAATCTCCATCTCTTTCTTCATAAGTAACACTTCGATTTTCAAACATCACTTTGAAGCCCTTGTCACATATCTGAGACATTAAAGCAGATTGTTTTCTAATTGTTGTACAAAATTTACTTTGTCGAATCTTACCTTTGCATTACCTACTTCGCCTTGAGCGGTAATGTATCCTCCTTTGTTACCAGCAAAGGAAATGTGTCCCCCTTTGATTTGTTTGACATTGAAAAGGAGAGACTTATTTCCTGTCATGTGCCTGGAAGCTCCGCTATCTACAATCCATGTATTGGTAGTAGCACTGTAGCGGACAACCTGCACATAATTGAAAACAATTAGTTAAGGAGGGGGACCCAAGCCTTAACTGGCTTGGGTTTCCCAGAGGCATCACACATTATGAACTCTACCCACTGCCCTTTGTCAGTTGGTGGGACCTCAACCTTCAGTTTGTCACTGCTATCAGACACATCAGACATTTTAGCTTTCCACATACCATCTTTATGAAAAGATTGTTTGTGATATACAGTGGATTGATTAACAGTTTGAACCTTTGTTTTAGTTTCCAAAACTGGTTTCATCTCAGGCATCACAGACTTGCCAATGACTTGTCTGTGTTGAATGTGGTGTTGAGGAGATGTGTAAGACCTAGCAGGTGTGTTAGACCTAACAGGGGTCTTAGATCTCTGTTTTGGGAACTGAGTAACTTCTTTGTCCAGTTCAACTTTAACCTTAGGTGTCTGATAGCGGGGACAACTAGAAGATATGTGACCCCGTTTACCGCAAGCATAACAGGATCTCCTTTCAAAGGGACTAGAAGATCTCTTGTGGGGTGGGGAGTAGACCTTAGGTATGTTCTTTGGTCTCGGTCTTTTGATGTTCACCTTCCTTGACAAACTTAACTTGTTTAACATTATGATTTATTTGCCTTTGAAGATGAGTGTTATCTTTCTTAACTGGTTTATTTTGAGTGGGTTTGGAGATCTTGGATTGTGTGTTAGTAGACTTAGAACCCAACCCAAAAGATGCTTGAACATTCTCTTCCACCCTTTGTTCATTTCCAGTTGTGCCTGAAGTTGAGGGTTTCTGATCAGCACCCGAAGACATAGTCTTAACTACTGTGTCCGGGTCAGTGACTAGAGGAGTTGTCACCACATGATCTTTAATTAGATTATTATTGATCAGACGTTGTTTGGTGTTCAAAAGAGTCTCATGTGGTGGGGGCACAACTTTATAACCCAAACCCTCCCCGTTGTTGCGTTCCTTAACCAAGTTTTTCAAAATATGCGAGGAGCTCGCAAGACTATGAAGTTTTTGTTTTAAAGACTCATTTTCAACTAGTAAAACTGCTTTATCCTTTTAGTTTCTTCAATGGTCTTTAAATAGAATTTAATATCATTCTCCTGGTTGAAGGCAACAACTTCAGTCTCTTTTAATTGTTTCTTTAATACCTCAACCTTTTCTTTGTAATGCTTTCATTCTGTTTTAAAACTTTGTTAGCCTCTGTGCATAATTTTAAGTCATTTACTAAGTTATCATTATGATCTAATAACCTAGCAAATTTTAAGTCAATGTTTTCCCTAAATTTTTCACATTCAACACACGCATGTTTAGCAAACAGATCATCTTTTGATTCTACCTGTGCAGATGTGGACGTTCCGGCCATGAAAGCATTTTGAGACTGTGGTTGTGCTTCAGATTCAGCATTCAGCTCATTCTCAATGATTTGGTTAACAGCAACTAAAGTCTCTTCCATTTCAGCAGTATCAATCTCAGCTGAGCTCTCCCCTTCACTTGCTGAGTCTTCATTCAAATCTTTAACTGATGCTATGTTGGCTTCACTGTCAGATAAGAATCGGAAAGACCAATCCTGTCCTTCATCACCTTAAGCAACCATAGCTTTGGAGTCACTGCCTGTTGGAACTTTCTTTTTCTCCTTATCTTGTTTGTTGAAAGATGAGAATGGATTCCCGTTGCCAGTCTTCTTTGGTTTTACACATTCCCTCTTGAAATGACCTTTTTCTCCATAGTTGAAGCAAGTGACTTTGGACTTGTCAAAACCAAATGTAGTATCTTTGGTAGCCACTAGATTCTGTCCTGTCTTTTTCACAAACTTCTTAGCTCGTCGCACAGCACTTGCTAGAGCCCACATTATGTTCATACGTTCCAACTCGTTCTCATCTACCTACTCATAGTCTTCATCAGCCAGGTGGTAATTTCCAATCTTCCCGGCCACTAAACCATTATAGGAATGAACTACCGCAGCAAGTAGATCCATGTGTTCCTTTGCAACCTCTACAGTTACTTTTCCCAAACTTTCAGTCATTAACTTCGTTGATTGGGTAACTATAGGACCTTGTAGAACCCCAGATGCACCATGTGACTCACTAGCAGATGATGAGCCTTGATCAGCTGATGTTGATGCATTTGAACAAAAGCAGTTTGCAGAGGAGCACTGGAGGCTTTGGAAGTAGAAGTAGAAGTAGGAGTAACATTGTAGAGTGATGGATCTTGAGTGTAAGCTCCTTTCTTTGTTCTATACTTGTGTCGAACCTCTTCCTCTCTCAGTTTCAGAATGAAGTCATTAATATCCAAAGTCTCTAAAACTGAGTTATAGCGTAAAGTGGAAATAAAGGAATCCCACTTCTCTGGTAGACCCTCAGCCAAGCTTGTAACTTTATCTTCTTTAGACATCTTAATCCCATGAGTGTGAAGTTCACTCATCAAATGGTAGAAGCGATCAATGATCTCGTCCAAGCTTTTATTCCCAATAGACGAGAAATTGTAAAACTCTTTCTTCAACACTTTAGTCTTCAGTGACTTAAGTGTTGAATTGCTATCGTATCTCTTCTCAAGAGCGTCCCATAACTATTTGCTCTGTTTGTGCTCTGAGTATTGATGAAAGATGTCTTTGGGAATCGACTGTGTCAACATTGCATAAGCCTTCTTTTCAGCATTATAGGCAACCTTTTGTGCATCACTTAGTCCACTTAAAGTCAACGGTATCCCATCAGCACCAACGGGCATGTTATATCCAGTCTCAATCGAGTTCCACAAATTGGTATTCACACCATTTAGATGAATTTCAAATCTTTGTTTCCACTGAGGAAATTCATCAATAGACAGTAGTTTAGGTGGTTTATTGTGGTTTCCAATTTCATTTTCCTGTAACAGAAGGTTCTGGATCCTAGAGTCCTTTCCGGCTGAGAAGGCAAAATTTTCGGAGTCCATTTTGTCTTAGTTTAAACTTGAAAAGTGAACTGTTTGGGCGACTGGAGTGTGTGACTGAGAGGCGACTGACACAAACAGTGTGCGATTGAAATCAATCGGACGACTGAACAGGCGATTGTGACACTTGAGCGACTGAACAGACCGACTGACTCAACCAGGCGATTGAACAAGCAACTGAGTTCAATCGTACGATTGAACTGGGCGACTGGACTTCAGTCGTACGATTGAGATAATCGTGCGACTGAGACTGCTGAAATCGAGGTTTTTCACAAACTTTGACCTAAAACGCAAGTTTTTACACCTTTGACGGCTGAAATTCGAAAAAGATTGAATTTTCAGAACATGCACACGTAAAAACTAAATTTTTGAGCAGAAAGAACGGATCTTTTCGCTAAAAACGTAAACTTTTTCACGAAAAACGATTGAATCCACGAAGAATCAAGAGCCAAAGCTTTGATACCACTTGTTAAGACCGTGTACGGACGGAGTACTAACTGATTCTTCGTTATACCGGATCAAATAGTGCGGAATCCTATTTGATTGGCGATCCAATTAGGGAAAACGTTAGCAAGATCAAACCTAACAATTAGAAAACGTTAAGAATGAACTAGGAATGATCTGAAACGTTTTGTGTAGTTGGAAGGGACGAACAGGGCGCTCTGGGTCGACTAGGGTTGCAAATATTCGAAGTCCCTCTTTTTCCACGAATTAAGTGGTATTTATAGGTTACAGCTCTCATTAGTACGAATGAGCCAAGCGACTGGCTCAGTCATGCAACTGAGTCATACGATTGGTTCATTCGGACGAATGAGTCAGTCTTATGACTCAATCGTACGATTGACTCAATCACCTGGTTCAGTCGTGCGATTGGCCCATTCGCATGGTCCAGTCGTACTACTGAATTAGGATACTTAGTTAAACATATTCTTGAACCTTTAATGGTTCAGAACTATGTCTAACAACTGTAAACCTATATAACATTGTCATATATACGTTTAACAACTAATAATATAAATAGATATAACATTAAACAACCAACAACCATATATAGAAGAGATTCTCATTATATTGATTAAACATTACATATGTGTTACAAGAAGAAGTTCTATTACATTTAAGCACACTAGACTAGAACTAGGGACATGTGTACCAACAATATATTGCAGCGGAAACGAACCATCATAAGAGCACACAAGTAGAGAAATCACACGGCATTACATTAACTTAAATAAAATTCGGGACTATGTGTGGGGGATTCCCCAAGTAGATCTACCCATATAAAACAAGCGGTTCACAAAAGAAGTAATGATTGTGATTCAAGTATCAATAGGTAACAACATTATCCATAGCATAAGCATCATAAAATAGCATAGTAAGGATTTCAGTTCAAAAAGAGCATGCTTAATCCCCAAAACAATAATAAAAAGGGGACACGAGAACTCACCTTAGTATCAATCAAGTTCCACAGTCACAGACAGTTTCAAGTCCTAGCACCCTATGATCATGATGCAAATAATAAGTTGAAGTTTCCTAGATTATGGATGTGTTATTAAGTGTCATTTATAGTTGAAGGCGTACATGTCTTTGTTTCTTAAAAGTTTGCGTCAAAAGTTTTCTTTTTAGGAAAGTTAGGGTTTTGACCAATGCATAACAAGTTTTACGATCTTATAAGTTTGTTAATATATTTTTAAGTTAAATATGAGCTTCTATTCATGAGATTACTGAAATTTGGTCAAATGCAGAATTTACACTTTTGGCCCCTCCAGTTTCAAAATTTATAATTTCTACCCTAAAGTTTGTCTCTTTACCATTCTTGACCCTTAATACTTCCTTTTTGTTCTTATAGTATATTAGGTCCTATAAAATTTCAGATCTTACATAGTGAAGTTTAAGACATAAGTTTATAAGTTTATAATTACCGGTTACGATAAAAGCGACAGCTCTAAGTGTCTAGTTCTTAAACCTTGTGATTTCAACCAAAATTCTAACTTTAGCATCTCTAACCTACTGAAATAATATGGTTTCCATATATTTTAGGCTCCTTGTTCATTTTAAGATTTTTGTCCAATTTTTTCCCCCGATTGGCTTACTTTTTATAATTAATCTCTAATAAATCACTTTTAACTTAATAAATCACTAAGTTCTAATGTTGTTTCGAAAATATTTATTTTTGGCCTGGAATTATTTTCAAAAATGTGGATGTCACTAAGTTTTGCTTTTTATGAGGGTTTTACCACTTTTCCTATCTTTTCGGGTCCCCGATTATGTTGGCCATAACCGTAATACCTATTACTACATTTTTCCAGCCAACAAGTTCTTATTTTCCAGGCACTACAAGTCTTAACTTACTGAAATCTAATCCTTAAGCCTTGGTTTCATATAGGTATAACTATAATAGGGTGTTTAACCTCATTTACATTAGTGTAACCATCATATACGCACATCAATAATCATATAACCATTTGTAACCCCAGACCTGTCACACCCCGACCGACGGCGGAATTATCGGAGCGGACGAGGAATGATTTATTGTTCATAACTCAAGATTGTCTAATAGTGGAAATAATATTAAAATCAGATTACAAGATATCATGAATTTAACAGAATGCAAATACAACAGTTAAAGTCACAAATAGTAATTGTCTTTTGTTTTGACTAAGTCCGGGTCTTATATGTGCATGTAGAAGTCCACTAACTTGCTTAACCTGAAATCATATGAAAAATAAAGTCAGCTAACGAATTAGCTGGTGAGTAATCATAGTTTTGAGTATACATATAGATTGATTGATTGATTGAGAATAATCCATTCACAAGGTAACGTTAAGACTTATATTGTAATAGTAAAGCATATAGATAAACTGACACAATAACAACCCCTTGACTTGACACTTGCATATAATAGACTCCACACATACACCATAGATTGACTCCTGCCTCTGGCACAATCACCACTCGTAAGCCATATGGGGTGGGTTATCCAAACCAGTAGATCTACCATTGATACCAGGATTGATTGATTGAATTAGGGTTTTACTGTCGTCCAGTTTATCACAGTATGTTCACATAATTGCAAGTAATAACATAACCTGTCTTGAATTGAATTTAGAATGAAATAACAATAGAATATCATGATTGAATATATTGTATCACATGATTTCCCCCAAATAAGAAATGATATAAAAAGGGATATGAATACTCACTTGATTGATGAGATTAGAATCTGGATGTGATAGATTAAACACCAACGATTTCCTTACGATTAACCTAAGGAACGGTGTCTCGAATTAGAATAATAATGATTTGGGAATTTAGGAAGTATTAGAATTTCCATTTGGTTTTGAATGGTAGTTTAAATAAACTAATTTTATTTAGTTTGAATGTCTTGAAATAAAATGAACTTATTGAATGTAATTACGTTTAGAATTTAATAAATGTATTTGTATCAATACTCGTCATTGTTTGGTTTATAGTTAAAGTGTGGAAAAACAAATAATTAATTTTATTAATCAATTATATGATAATTAATTAAAACATTTAATTATTTAAATGACTAAAAGAAATGAAAATGTTTTTGGAACGATTTAAATATAAAACTTTTATATTTGTTTGAGATAATCATGATTTAAATAATATTACATAAATATTATTTAATCCAATAATTATTTATTGATTTCAACCATTAGTTAAAGTCTATATATTTTTTATAAAAATTTAAACTAGTTATATTATTTATTTGAAACAATAATGAAATAAATAATTAAAATGTTAAAATAAATTTCAGAAAACTATTAGGTTGTTTTAAAAATTTCTAATGTTTGTAAAAACATTTTTATGATTTTTAGAATTTTTTCATAATTTTTAAAGGCTTAAATTGGCCAAAAAAATGTTTGAGGTGGCCCGGGGTCGAACCCGGGACCTCATGCTTGAAATGGGAGTAATGAACCGGTGAACCAAAGGCTAAGCCGCGGTTATATCCAGTTCCAAATTCTTTTAAACTCACTTCAATCCAACCCCAATTCCATCGAGCCCTAGTTCGAATCCGGACCAAATTGGACACGAATTCGATCTCGATAGTTTCTAAAATCATAGGGCTTTGATTGCCCGTGTATAATCGAGTATGTATGTATGTTCAATTACCTATATAGTGTCCGATTGAAGCTAAACCTGATGACGAACAGGTCGCGGTCAATGTGCCAATCAAACGATGCTCAAACGGTGATTATAATCGAATTAAACTTAAGGGAAGCTTCAAATGATAGTCCTGATCGAAAGCCCCTTATCCAATTTGATTAAAATTGATCGGAGCTGTGTTAAAAATCGAGTTGCAGGTCGCGGGTGAGTTGGCATTCGAATGAGGTGTTCTTGTTTGTTTTTGGTGCAATTTGAAACTGAGTTCGATTGGGAATATATATAGGATTGTTCAGGTCGAATTAATTTGTTTATTAATAGCGTTTGAGTGGGTGTGTGAGTTGTAATCGCATTCAAGAATAAAGTGGATCTAAGATCTGAAATCGTGGGTTGTAAAGTTGAATAATTAAAGTGTTTAAATTCGAATCTCGTTCACGAGCGTATTGGGACCGGTTTGGGGCAAAACGGTTGCGTTTTGAGGTGGTTTTGAGGGTTGCCGGAGACGTGGCCGGCGGTGGCCGGACGGCAGTGGGTCGACGGGGAGGGAGGTTTGGGATTTTATAATTTTGCACTTTGGCCCCTGCGGTTTAAAAGTTATCATTTTATGCTAGAAACTTAATTTTTTTAAGTTTCATAAATTACAAAATACCCCCCTGGACTTATAAATCCAATTTTAATACATGCTTATTTTTTTATTATTATTTTTTTTAAATAATTCTTACTAATTATTAATAGCAATATTATTATTATTATTATTATTATTATTATTATTGAAATTTTTGAATCATCAACGTATTGTTTACAAAATTAACTTTTATTTAACGAAATATGCGATGTTACAGTCTCCCCTGCTTAAGGAAATTTCGTCCCGAAATTTTAATCACGAGGAGGCTGAAACGAAAAGATGAGGGTACTGGGATTTCATTTGGTCCTCACGTTCCCAGGTGAACTCTGGTCCACGTTTAGACTCCCAACGAACTTTGACAATAGATATCCGGCTACGTTTGAGTTGTTTGACTTCCCGATCCATAATCTCCATAGGTTTCTCAATAAAGTGCATAGATTCATCAATCTGGACTTCGTCGAGTGAAATGTTGAGATTTTCATCGGCAAGACACTTCTTGAGGTTTGAAACATGAAACGTCGGATGTATATTACTGAGCTCTTGTGTTAGTTCAAGCTCGTAGGCCATTTTCCCAATTCGCTCAGGCACTTTGAATGAGACCACATAACGAGGTGCTAGTTTCCCTTTTTTTTTCCAAAGCGAATCACTCTCTTCCAAGGTGATACTTTAAGAAGTACGAGATCACCGACATTGTATTCCATGGGCTTACATCTTTTATCAGCATAATGCTTTTGACGATTTCTAGCAGTGAGCAAATTATCACGGATCTTATGAATTTTGTCGGTTGTTTCTTGTATCAATTCCGGACCAGTAATTTGTGATTCACCAACTTCAGACCATACAAGGCCTCAAATGGTGCCATCTGGATGCTGGTTTGGTAACTGTTATTGTAAGAGTATTCGATCAACGAAAGATGAGAATCCCACGATCCTCTGAAATCAATGACACAAGCCCGGGGCATATCCTCGAGGGTTTGTATCGTTCTTTCAGTCTGACCGTCGGTTTGCGGGTGATAGGCTGTGTTAAGATTCAGTTGAGTTTTGAGAGCTGATTGGAGACTTTTCCAGAAACGAGAGATGAAGCGACCATCGCGATCAGAGATGATATTTTTACTTGACAAAAGATTGTTTAGGAAGACTACCATCACGTAATCAGGCTTTGATGATAACTCACAATGAAAGTCGATAGATAAGGAATAAATGGTTTGATGTAGCTAGATCGAGTCAAAACATGAGAATAAAAGAAATCGATTTAAGAATTTAAATGTTCCAAGCTTAGAATCAAAATTAACCTAAAACGATCGGGTCTCTTTTCAAGTTCAGAGATCATGCTTTGGCTTGATAGGTCGAAACACTAATATTATTTCACCCTTCAAGTTACTACATGCGTCTCGTCACTTGATTACAACCATGGTAAGTTGGAGATCAAGAAATGAGAATAGTCATCAAGGTATGGTTTTCACCCTAACTTGATGGTGTACTCTCAAGGTATGTCCACTAACTTACCAATCAAAAGTTCGATCTCAACTCATTGTTGAGGATCCACAGAAATAAGACGAGGTAACTCACCATTAAGGTAAGGGAAATCACTCCTATCTTAATGATGAATTTTTTACAAAAACAAAATATAATAAGATAGACTTCCTCATCAAAATCCAGAATTCACTCCTACTTTGACGAGGTCGTTTCATTTGAGAAAATACAATCCATATAAATGAAATTATCATCAAGGTATGAATTTCACGCGTATCTTGATGATTGAGCTTGATATTAACAAGAAAACAAATCGAAGATTTGACATTTGTCACCAAAGTACGGGTTTCAATCCTATTTTGGTGAGATCATGTCATTTGTGAAATGCAAGTTCCAAAGTGAATAACCGAAGTCAGTCCTCGAGATAAGGAAATCACCCTAATCCAGAGGATGAAATTTCATAAAACACATCATTGGAAACCATTTATTGAAACGAATAAAGAATCATCACCAAAGTAAGGGAATCACCCCTGTTTTGATGAGTTAGAATCATTTAGGACCCTCGTATCTCCCACGGTGCATGCGGTTCAAAATTCGACTTAACAACGAAAGGAAAAATATCTTAATTAGAAATTTAGAAATTTTCAAATTACATCAATGTAACAAAAGGAAATCACGATTACAAATCTTGAACTAAATCAGGAAGACGAAATCAAGGACAAGAATTATTCAACACCACATCGTTATTGGTTTGAGCTTGATGAGCATTGATGTTGAATGCTCGACCTTGAGCGGCAGGAACGGCCTTGAGAAGCTTCGGACATTGGTTGCGGAAGTGGTTAGGATCCCCGCATTGGTAGCAAGCTCTTGCTTGCATGGTTGTTGGGATATGCTGAACAGTCTGTGTGGTAACTGGAACCCTTGCTGTATTCTTGCACAAGTTGAATGTATGCCCAAAACGACCGCAGTTTGTGCATTGACGACACTGAACGTTAGCGGGATGGTGATACTTGCAGTGGTTACACTGCGGAAAGGGTCCAGCGTATGGCTTTTTCATCGGTGGTTGGTTGTTTACTGTTGGTTGACGAGTTGGAGGGACTTGATTAATTGGCACAGCAGGGGTAATCACAGCAAAGTTTTGAGAATTGGCCTTCCTCTTCTTGTTCCTGGAAGGCTCGGGTTGGTCGGTTTTGATGGTTTCGTTAGAAAGTTTGTCGGTATTCTTCTTCGATCCTTTCCTGGTTAAGGAACCAGCTTTCACATGATTATCGGTTAACTGTGCAGCCAGCCTGATAGTATCTTCTAGTGTTGAAGGATTCCTTCCTAGCACCGTATCCTGAATCTGCATGGGTAGTCCACCAATGTATTTCTCGATGGCTCGGGAGGTAGGGGTAGCAAGGTGCGGTACCAAAAGGCTCAGTTCGTGGAATCGGTTAGTGTATGCGAGGTTCTCGCCACTGTCTTGGGTTAATTCCCAGAACTCAGCTTCCAGTTTTTGGACTTCGTTTCTTGGGCAGAACTCTTTAGTCATGAGCTCCTTAACTTCAGTCCATGTTAAGGCTAGAGCAGTTTCAGTTCCACGGGTTCGTTTCTCTCCGTTCCACCAAGTAAGTGCGCGTTTTTAAAGAACACTTGTGGCATACCGGACTTTTAGATTTCAGGGCATTCGCTGTTCAGGAAAGTGTTCTCGGTGCTTTCGAACCACTGTAGTAATCCGGTAGCACCTTCAGTTCCACTGAACTTAGTGGGGTTGCAAGAACTGAAATGTTTGTAAGTACAAGTTCGGGGAGGGTTTGGTGCAGTTGGGTTTTGAACAACATTGTTGCTTTGGTTCAAATGGGTAAGTAGAGTTGGGATGACCGCAGTAACTTCACGTGCTACAATAGCAGAAATCTTACGGCCAGAGTTTCTAGACCGTGAATGGATTTGACGAGAAGACATTCTGAAATATCATTAGGATATTTTATGAGAATTAGGTAATATGAGTTATACAATTTGTAAACGAAAATCGGGAATTTGGCATAATAACAATGATATGTTCCGAGTGTAATCGTTTGATTCGTAAATCAAAGCGAATACGTTGACTAATCAAAGTATTGGGTCAATCACAACTTTGTTGAAGACATGCGTACCTATAAGCAGATACTCATCCCGAGGGTTCCCAGGTAAGGTAGACAGGTCCATCGGTTGATTTGGATTTATACGAATACCTTGCCTAGACAGAACACCCCGAGATACAGACATCCCACTCTTCCAGCATTGCATGTATTCAGTTATGAGACACAGACTTTGACGAGATTTTGAAAACCACGAATAACGATTCAAAGCTCATTTTGAAAACCATTTGATTTAGGCACACAATGCCTTGAATATGATTTAAGATTCGTGTGTACATTGATATGATTCAAAGTATAGAAAGAATCACACAAGGCATATAATCACATAATCAAGTATAAACATGTAGAGCACATATAATCCTATCTATGCATATAAAATACATGAGAGGACTCATGTGTAAAGGTACTTAGTTATAGTCTAGGTCATTCCATTTCTAATAACCTAATTCCCTATAACCATGGCTCTGATACCAATCTGTCACACCCCGACCGACGGCGGAATCATCGGAGCGGACGAGGGAATGATTGATTGTTCATAGCTCATGATTGTCTAATAGTGGAAATAATATTAAAATCAGATTACAAGATATCATGAATTTAACAGAATGCAAATACAACAGTTAAAGTCACAAATAGTAATTGTCTTTTGTTTTGACTAAGTCCGGGTCTTATATGAGCATGTAGAAGTCCACTAACTTGCTTAACCTGAAATCATGTGAGAAAATAAAGTCAGCTATCGAATTAGCTGGTGAGTAATCATAGTTCTGAGTATACATATAGATTGATTGATTGATTGAGAATAATTCAATTCACAAGGTAACGTTAAGACTTATATTGCAATAGTAAAGCGTATAGATAAACTGACACAATAACAACCCCTTGACTTGACACTTGCATATAATAGACTCCACACATACACCATAGATTGACTCCTGCCTCTGGCACAATCACCACTCGTAAGCCATATGGGGTGGGTTATCCAAACCAGTAGATCTACCATTGATACCAGGATTGATTGATTGAATTAGGGTTTTACTGTCGTCCAGTTTATCACAATATGTTCACATAATTGCAAGTAATAACATAACCTATCTTGAATTGAATTTAGAATGAAATAACAATAGAATATCATGATCGAATATATTGTATCACATGATTTCCCCCAAATAAGAAATGATATAAAAAGGGATATGAATACTCACTTGATTGATGAGATTAGAATCTGGATGTGATAGATTAAACACCAACGATTTCCTTACGATTAACCTAAGGAACGGTGTCTCGAATTAGAATAATAATGATTTGGGAATTTGGGAAGTATTAGGATTTCCATTTGGTTTTGAATGGTAGTTTAAATAAACTAATTTTATTTAGTTTGAATGTCTTGAAATAAAATGAACTTATTGAATGTAATTACGTTTAGAATTTAATAAATGTATTTGTATCAATACTCGTCATTGTTTGGTTTATAGTTAAAGTGTGGAAAAACAAATAATTAATTTTATTAATCAATTATATGATAATTAATTAAAACATTTAATTATTTAAATGACTAAAAGAAATGAAAATATTTTTGGAACGATTTAAATATAAAACTTTTATATTTGTTTGAGATAATCATGATTTAAATAATATTACATAAATATTATTTAATCCAATAATTATTTATTGATTTCAACCATTAGTTAAAGTCTATATATTTTTTTATAAAAATTTAAACTAGTTATATTATTTATTTGAAACAAATAATGAAATAAATAATTAAAATGTTAAAATAAATTTCAGAAAACTATTAGGTTGTTTTAAAAATTTCTAATGTTTGTAAAAACATTTTTATGATTTTTAGAATTTTTTTCATAATTTTTAAAGGCTTAAATTGGCCAAAAAAATGTTTGAGGTGGCCCGGGGTCGAACCTGGGACCTCATGCTTGAAATGGGAGTAATGAACCGGTGAACCAAAGGCTAAGCCGCGGTTATATCCAGTTCCAGATTCTTTTAAACATCACTTCAATCCAACCCCAATTCCATCGAGCCCTAGTTCGAATCCGGACCAAATTAGACACGAATTCGATCTCGATAGTTTCTGCAATCATAGGGCTTTAATTGCCCGTGTATAATCGAGTATGTATGTATGTTCAATTACCTATATAGTGTCCGATTGAAGCTAAACCTGATGACGAACAGGTCGCGGTCAATGTGCCAATCAAACGATGCTCAAACGGTGATTATAATCGAATTAAACTTAAGGGAAGCTTCAAATGATAGTCCTGATCGAAAGCCCCTTATCCAAATTGATTAAAATTGATCGGAGCTGTGTTAAAAATCGAGTTGCAGGTCGCGGGTGAGTTGGTATTCGAATGAGGTGTTCTTGTTTGTTTTAGGTGCAATTTGAAACTGAGTTCGATTGGGAATATATATAGGATTGTTCAGGTCGAATTAATTTGTTTATTAATAGCGTTTGAGTGGGTGTGTGAGTTGTAATCGCATTCAAGAATAAAGTGGATCTAAGATCTGAAATCGTGGGTTGTAAAGTTGAATAATTAAAGTGTTTAGATTCGAATCTCGTTCACGAGCGTATTGGGACCGGTTTGGGGCAAAACGGTTGCGTTTTGAGGTGGTTTTGAGGGTTGCCGGAGCCGTGGCCGGCGGTGGCCGGACGGCAGTGGGTCGACGGGGAGGGAGGTTTGGGATTTTAAAATTTGCACTTTGGCCCCTGCGGTTTAAAAGTTATCATTTTATGCTAGAAACTTAATTTTTTTAAGTTTCATAAATTACAAAATACCCCCTGGACTTATAAATCCAATTTTAATACATGCTTATTTTTTATTATTATTTTTTAAATAATTCTTACTAATTATTAATAGCAATATTATTATTATTATTATTATTATTATTATTATTATTATTATTATTATTATTATTATTATTATTATTATTATTATTATTATTATTATTATTATTATTATTATTGAAATTTTTGAATCATCAACGTATTGTTTACAAAATTAACTTTTATTTAACAAAATATGCGATGTTACACCCAAACCCAGAATATATATGTATGTATATTTATGTGTTTGTTTCACGGTTTAATCAGTTTATAAGCTTTGGTTAACAGAACAAGCGGGTTAAGTATTTCTAAAACACTTAAAAGAAGGTTTACAAGGTGGAAATCCTTGTATACCGGCCCTTAACTCACGGGTTTAAAAGGAATAATACCTTGTGTGCGGTTCAAGTCCACAAACATGAGATTCGAGCAGAGGGAACTTCTATTAGAACATTGAGAGTGGTGTTTACATTAAGATATGGATGTGTTTATTAAAGTTTAATCGATAGAAGTTCATATTACTTACATATGAGACAGTTTAGAAGGTTAGAAACAAGCAAGAAATCTTTGAAGTGGGGCTGGAACTCCTTTGTTCTTTGGTATTTTGCTAGAATGTAGGAACAAATGTGTGCGTGTGTTTAGGTTGAAAGGAGAAACCGAGAGTATAGAGGTGAAAGAGATATGAAAGGTGGATTTGATATGTTTGCATGTATGGGAAAAAGAGAAAAATGGAGTGTTGGTGTAGTTTTTGGGGTTTCACAGAGTTCATTCGGTTGGTGGGTTTGGGCAGCCGAAATAGTGATTTATTTGTTTTATTATGTTGTCTAGTATTATTATTATTATATTTGTTAAGCCGCGGGTGCACAAGGGCGCATAAGCCACATCCGAAGTTCGACTAAGTGTTGAATAATACCAAAGTTGTCTCAAATAATTATACAAAAGATAGTTTCTGCTTAAAAATTAGTCTCTACATGGTTACACACCAATAACAAGTGTAGAACAATCATGGAAAAACGATCAGAAGTTAAATATAAGTACAAATATACAAGTAAAATTTTGGGCGCATTACCACTGTTTTGGCGCATGACCCCTGTTGGGACGCCTGAAACTTAGGCACATGACAACTGTTTGGGGCGCATGAGAACAGTTGAAACGCCCAAGATTTAGCCGCATGGGCACTGTCCAGGCGCATGAGCACTGTTCAGGCGCATGGGCACTGTTCAGGCGCATGGGCACTGTTCAGGCGCATGACTTAGAAAAATGCCTACTTAAAGATGTATCATAAGCCTTTTACTCATCTTGGGATTAAGGAGGGGTTGTTATACCTGACTACATCAGTATCTAAATCTACTAAGAGCACATAATTCAAATAGCACACGCATATAATACTGATTAACGTTAAGAAAAGAAATACCTGATGGCACGTAGCTACTTGGGCTGGCATCCCTCCATTCGTCCCATTTTTAGTTTAAGTTTAGGTTTTTTAAAATATTTTACCCAATTCTCTTAAAATTTGGCTCCCATACCAACTTGTAAGGCCCCGTTCCTGGAGACCTCATAGTTGGTCAATCATAGCATTAAACATATAAAACATTATACATTTCATAATAAGAAGCAGCAGATTAAGTTAACAAAAACCATTGATGCATATAACTAATATTGCCAAATAATACATCATTGTAAATTAGGGTTACAAAATAATTATTCATGCACGAATGGATGCCAGTCTTGCCCGTCAAGTAGCTTTTCCCGCATGCCACCCTCAGCAACATTTACTTGTCAACTAAAAAATGCATAAAAATCAGTCTTGCTGAGTGAGTTCTAGTTTTAAAACATTTAAAATACCTTGTATAGATATATAAAAATATCCTTTTCTTTAAAAATACTTCCTTTACTTTCGCACGTGAGCATACATCGTACATACATCAAAGTATACTCTTATTATCTTTCATCATCATACGCATTTGTTCATTTCATATTTTTTCATTATCTTTCACTATTTCTAGATCCTGCAATAACTATACCCCTTCGTTGGGCACAAAGCCACCTCAGTCTCGAGGTTAAGTGACAAGGATCATGTTTCGTACGTATGGATCAATCACCAAGACTGATCCCCCTGTGTGTGAACTCTCATGGTTTAGCCAAGATCGCATGCTATAAGACACACTGTTAAGTTGGCAACCCTCAATGGGTTGTGAACCTCCTTAAATTTTGCTTGCAAGACTTTTCATTCATTTATTATGTTCCACTTTGCATTAATCATTAATCTTTCACTTTCTTTAATGATAATACTTTATGTATACGAATATAATCACACCATGTAAAGCCACGTAGATAGTACATAATAAGGAACATAAGGACAGCCCAAGACATGCATAAAGTAAACAAATATAAGCATCAAGTCAAACCAGGGTCAAATCCTAAAATTCTGATTTTCAAAAATTTCAGAAAATTTTCTAAGTGTTCTAGGGGCACTATGCAGGCGCACGAGTCCTGCTTGGGCGCATTAACATTATGTGGGTGTATGAACCAACACTTAGGAGTCTGAGAATCATTTCTGGGTGCATGGGGTACTGTTTAAGCGCATGACTAACACAGGCATTCTTGGGCAGTGGGCACATGGGAAAGACTTAGGCGCATGAGGACGATTGAGCGTATGGACACTATTCTGGTGCATGAGCTGGTACTTAGGATATTTTGGCAAAAATCTTAGGCACATGGGAACTATTTAGGCGCATGATCAGCACTTAGGCTTTTCTAAGTTAAATTTCAGGCGCATCACGCATGGACCCTGTTTGGGTGCATGGCCAACCGTTGATAGGATCTCAGCCTCTAGTTTGATCAATCAGATTGTATTCACAGTGGATTTAGCACAGTAATTAGCGATTACAGCAAGAACACAAAAGATTTTGCATGTAAAAGTACAAACATAGAGAGAGAAAAGTTCTGCAAAAGATGTTTTCTATAACTCCACACGTTTCGGCGCCGAATACAATAGGCACATCATCCTTCTATAGAAGAAAAGGAAGAATGCTGATGTCACTTGACAGTGACATCAACCGATTATTAACAAACTACTGATGGAACATTAAACTACTGAAGATGTCAACAGCTGACATCTTCTTACAAAATCTTACCTATTACAAGTACTGAAAATGGAAACTACTGAAAATCTACAACGACTGAAGAACAACCTCTTCAGTCATTTACAACTACTGAACTATAACAGCTGAAGAACAAACTCTTCAGCTGTTGTACAAACTACTGAAAGGAAAAACATAAAACTACTGAAAAGAAAAACCATCACAACAACTGAAGAAGACTTCTTCAGCTGTTGTGACAAACTCTGAAGCTTCAGCACTTGTTCATCAGACTTAGGCTTCAGATGATTTATCAGCTGATGACTTCAGTAGATGTCATCAGCTGATGTCTTCAGTCTTTGTCTTCAGACTTTGTGCATCAGTAGATGATCTTCAGTTCTTCAGTTCTTCAGCTTTTGATCTTCAGCACTTGTCTTCAGTACTTGAAGCCTTCAGTACTTGTATGCTTCAGTACTTCAGACTTTAGTACTTATCTTCAGCACTTGGGATCTTCAGCTATTGTACTTCAAATCTTTGATCTTCAGCTGTTGATTCTTCAGACTTTGTCAAACTGCTGATGAAGGTCTTCAGCAGTTGTTGTGATATCATGTGGGACTTAGAGGTTTTCTTGATCTTGGATCATTGGTTCTTTTGATCCAACAAACTCCCCCTAAACTAATACAGCCAAAACCTCTAATTATTTGTTGTTCCACTTATTGTTGGCAGAAATATTGGTCTATTTCCTTCTGGATCAGATCAGAAGTTGACCCTGATAAGCACTGGCCTGGGAAGAGGTCTCTAAAGTTTGATTGGCTAAGTATGGATGGGAGCCCTGTTTTGGGGAATTGGACACAGAGCTGTTGTCCCATCCATGAGACCTACTTCCCATGTACGAGCCGGTAGGATTCTCTGGTATAGGCTTGAAGAAATGTCATTTGTTCTTCTTTGGTTAGGTCTTCAGCCTCACCTTCGAATAACCCTTCTCGGCCGTACAGCTCTGAGACAAACTTGGCCTGTTTGCCATTCTTGAGCTCAACTGTTGTAACTTGCCTATAGGCGAATTCATCTGGGTGTCTTCCTTCTAGCAACAAGTTGAGCTCATCCTTATGGAAGTTCTCAAGCCTCTTATGGACTAAGCCCTTCCTCACCACCCTATTGTCCAACATTGTTTGGGGTGGCTGCTTAGCTCTATAGGCTTTCTCGAACTCCTCTACTATCTCCCAGGGTGTTATTACAAGAGCCACAGAGATCACTTCATCTACGATTGTCTTAAGTTGGCTCTTGTATCTCACAGGAATCTCTTTCTTAATTATCCTGTGAGCCACCCTAGGATCAGGCCAAGTTCTCACTCTATCTTTATCATATTGAAAGGTTTGCTTAAGAGTGAATAGTCTCAGAGCTTCCTTCTTCATGTTAAGTATAGAAGAAGTAGCAGCATAGGCTTTGTCAATGCTTTTCAGCATCTCTTCATCATGTCTTTTCTGCTGCTCTTCTTCTTCTAACTTAACCCTCACAGTATCCATCTGTGAGGTGGGAGTGATGGTTTTGGGTTTGGCTTTGGGTAGAGGAATAACCGCAGAACGAGGTAGTCTATCCTCCTCATCCTCCTCTTCTTCTTCATCTTGCAGCCTCAGCACCCTTCTCTTCTTCTGCAAGGGTGGATCATTGGCTATGGGTTTTGATGGTGAAGGGGTTGGTTTTGTGGGTTGTGTTTGGGTTGTTGGTGTGGGAATATTGGCAGGCCTTGCTAGTAACCTAAAAATAAGAGTAGGTTTGGTTTGTTTTACTAGCCGGGTCCTGTTCCCAGCACCTGCTTCAGAAAGGGCTTCAGCGACCAGTCCTTTTGTGAAATCACCAGCCGAACAGATCTTGGTGGCTATAGCCAAGATTCTGTCCCTGGTCCATGCCTTGACATCAAGGACTGGCCTCCCCAGATACTTCGAAATGAATCTACTCATAGCCTCGAGTCTCTTTTTATCCTCTTGGCTATAAGTAGACCATCGGTGTTCTATCTCCCTTGTCTCCATCTTCCTAATCTCCTGATCTAGCATGGCAGTGTCCATGTCAAAGCCTTGCTTGAACAGCTGATCAATGACAGAGTCCATTGATCTGCTTTGTTCAGCATCAGCCTCCTTAACTAGGGCTGCTAGATCCGGATCACCCTTCTCTACCTTCTCTCCCTCCTTCTCTCCTCTCTTCTTTTGATAAGTGACACTGAAATCCTTTTGGATTTCAGCCACTTCTATTTCAGCTCTCTCCTCCCTCACCTTCTCCTTCCCCTTCACCCTACCAGTCTCCTCTACCAACACCCTCTCTTTTTCCACCTCTTTCCTCACCTCTTTCTCTTCCTCTACCCTCTTCCTCTTAGCTTGCACTGATGTCTCCCCCTTTTTGGGTGCATTGGTTGGGGTTTGACTATCAGCAAGCGCCTTGGCTACAGCAACCTCCACCATGGGTTGTATATGAGTGGGAAGCCTCTCATCAATGGTTTTCATCACAATTTCTATGATTATAGGTGTAATGAGAGGCAGGGATTTCTGGAAGATAGCATCTAGCTGCTCAGGAGGGTTCTGTTCCTGAGAGCTAGTGCCAAAAGCAGGGCAGGTGGCCGAGTTTGTGGAGTGGTTGAGTGTATATGAGACCTTCGGGTGAAGGTGCCATCTGTGGGTCAATGGTGGCAGATGGACTTCTATCCTGAGACATTTTGGCAAGCAGCCCTTTGAGTCTACTTACCTCATCCTCTAAGATAGTGTTTTGTGCAACTACATCATAGAAGAAGCACAGGTCATCATCAGTTTGCACTGAATCACCTGACCTCCTGGCAGGGTCAGGATGTACATGCACTGAGTATGGCTTAGATATTGCATGTGCCCCTTGGTCTTGGTACTGGGGACTTCCAGCCTCCGGATTGTATCCATCATCGGCAGTTGCCTCTGGTGAGGTCTTATTTATGGTACCAGCTTCACCCTGCTTAGATGTTGATGCAGAGGAAGTGGCAGCCTCACCAGAATATCCTATCTCCCTAGCCACACTGGGAGATTGGATATGTGATTCTCTGTGTTGTGGGCTCCCACCAGCACTTGTGTCCACCCTCTCTTTGGTTGGAGTTTCCCCAATTTGGAATTGGTTTCTGGGGAGAGGGTGGAGTGCTCAGATGGGTCAACACTTTGGCGATTATTAGTGTAGGGCTTTGTGGGGCGGTTTCAGTGGGTGATGGGCTTGAAGCAGATTGCACATGGGGAGGAATATGCGTTTCAATGGCAATCTTCTCAAGTGAGACAAATTCCAGATTTGTGGCTACCCCAGAAGTGGTTGCATCAGGCTCCTGTTGAGAGGAAACCTGTGCGGTTATGGTGGGTGGAGTCGTGGTGACTGCTGGGAGAATCTGACCAGCAGCCACTTCCTACCTTTGTGTTACAGGGGCATCAGGGGACTCATTTCCCTGAGTAGCCTTTGTTGGCTTCTTTTTGGTTTTTGGCTTGGTGGGGACTTTGGATTTGGAGGTGGAGGCTGTGGGTTCCAGCTGCGTGGGTTTTCGCAGCTTGGCAGCCTGTTTGAGTGATTGGTCGGTGTTGTGCCTGGAGTATACCTCAGCTAGAACAGCCATGGCAGGGACCCCAGTGCCAACAAGTCCCTCAACACTTAGCTGGCTCTCGATGATGGCCATTATGAACCGAGGATACAAGATCCAACGGTTAGAAATCGGCTTTGTGGCCATATCCTTGATTTCCAAAAATATTATATCAGTAAAGTTCAGAGGTTGTTTTTCAAGGATAGAATATAATACTTGTTGCCACCTTGTGGACATCTGGTCCCATGAAGATGTTTTAGGGGCCAGACACACATTCACCATGTGGAAGATGAGACGTTAGGGATCTGGGAAGTGTTTCTTCAACAAGGTGGAGGCAGATAGGTCACCCTGATAGTCGTTGGCTGTGAAAGATAGATCAAGGGCGCCTTTGGGGTAGTTGGTAGGGAAGGTGGCATCAGCTTTAGAGTTTGTCGAATAATAGCTGGAGTGATAACCACGGGGTGGTTGTTTACGGAGGATCGGAGAGAGACCTCGCCATCATTCTCTCCGGTTTGGACGGTGATGTTCGTCCAGAACTCCGATAGGGAGTCGGTGTAGATGGTGGGGTTTAGAAGAAATGCCGTTTGGTATAGTGAGTCGTTCATTAGGTCGACGACATTATGAAACTTAGACCAGAAAGGCGATTTCGTAAGGTATGCGACACAGTTGTGTTGAGGTTTGATTTGCATGGGCGCCATTAATGGTGTATTGTAAGTTCAGAGGATTTTAAAAAGTTAGGTCAAGTGAGAATGAAAAGCTCTGAAGGTTGGGTATTTATAGGGTATGGCAAAGGCTGAAAGAAAACTACTGAAGGTTTTGGTGTTAGTCATCAGTGGTTGAAACGACTGATGATGTGGTTTTAACCTTTAGTGGTTGTAACATCTAAGGACTTGATGTTAGTCTTCAGTGGTTGAAACTACTGAAACCTTGGTTTTGTCCTTCAGATGTTGTAAACGGCTGAAGACTTGTTGTCAGTCTTCAGTAGTTATAAACTACTGAAGACCTAGTTTTCATCTTCAGACGTTGTAACAACTGAAGACTTGGTGTTAGCCTTCAGTAGTTGTGAACTACTGACATCAGTACTTGTGAACTACTAAAGACATGGTATTGCTTCAGTTGTTGTAAAGAACTGAGGACTTGGTGTTAGTCATCAGTAGTTGTGAAACTACTGAAGACATGCTTTTGTCCTTCAGTTGTTTGGGTATGAAACAGCAGCTGTTGGCATCAGCTGAAGAGTAAAATTACTCATCAGCTGTTTCTGTCAAATCAGTTGTTTCATGCTGACCTCCACATTTACTCATCAGCTCTTTGGCTGACTTTCAGATGTTTCATTGACCCTTCAGCTCTTGTGAATATTTATGCCTTCAGCTCTTGTGATCAGATGTTCACAAGTGCTGATGAAATACTCTTCAGAGCTGGTGAACAAATTTTGTATTCAGTACTTGTGTGTAAGATTACACATCAGTACTTGTGAACAAAATTTGTTCTTCAGTACTTATTTGTTTGAAAATAATACATAAGTAGCTGTAATCCACCTCACTATATCAGTTGTTTTCAACAAATAATGTACATCAGTACTTTGAAGCATTTTAGTCTTCAGTAGTTGTGAAAGTGCTGCATACTAAATTACTCATCAGTACTTATATTTGACCTTTGCATACTAATGCTCATCAGTATTTGTGAAGTGAGAGCATCAGCATTGGTCAAATTATTCTAGCTGCAGCATACCAAGCCTTAGTACCAAATTCTGGAATGTGGCACTATCTAAAGGCTTAGTAAAAATGTCTGCAAGCTCATCAGCACTAGGCACAAACTTAGGATCAATCAGACCTTTTTCATAGCAATCCCTAATAAAATGATGTCTGATCTCTATATGTTTGGTTCTAGAGTGCTGGACTGGATTTTTAACAATGCAAAGAGCTGAAGCACTATCCATTAATAATGGAGTCTTAGTCTCTGTAATGCCATAATCCAAGAGTTGGTTCTGAAGCCAGAGTATCTAAGATGTACAACTTGCAGCAGCAATGTACTCAGCTTCAGCAGTGGATGTAGCAATGGATGTTTGTTTCTTACTCTGCCAAGAAACTAAACAATACCTAGGAATTGGCAACCACCAGAAGTGGATTTTCTGGTGACTTTGCGTCCTGCATAGTCACTATCAGAGAAAGCAACTAATTTGCAAGAATGCCCAGTTGAATACCAAAGACCTAGTGAATGGGTACCTTGCAGATATCTAAAGATCCTTTTGACTGCAATCAGATGGGATTCTGTAGGTGCAGCCTGAAATATAGCACAGACACATGTGGCAAACATGATGTCTGGTCTAGAAGCTGTAAGGTACATCAAGGACCCAATCATACATCTATAAAGGGTTTCATCAACCGCTTTACCTTTCTGATCTACATCTAGTTGTGTGATGCTGCTCATGGGAGTAGAACAGGGCTTGCAGGTTTGTAAATCAAACTTATTCAACAACTCTTTGGTGTATTTGGACTGATGAATAAAGATACCATCAGCCTGCTGTTTGATTTGCAAACCTAGAAAGAACTGTAATTCTCCCATAGCACTCATTTCAAACTTTTGTTTCATGAGCCTTGTAAATTCGTCACACAACTTGAGATCAGAAGATGCAAAGATGATGTTATCTACATAAATTTGAACAAGGAGCTTATGCTGTCCCACAGTCTTGATGAATAAGGTTTTATCAATGGTGCCTCTAGTGAACTTATTCTATAGAAGAAAAGTTGAGAGTGTCTCATACCAAGCTCTAGGAGCTTGCTTCAGCCCATAAAGAGCCTTATCAAGCTTGTACACCCAATCAGGATGTTTATTGTCCTCAAAGCCTGGTGGTTGACACATATAAACTTCTTCTTTTATTTTACCATATAAGAAGGCACTTTTGACATCCATTTGATAGACCTTAAGACTGTGAAAGGCAGCATAAGCTAAGAACAGTCTGATTGCTTCCAGTCTGGCCACAAGGGCAAAGGTCTCATCATAATCGATGCCTTCCTCTTGTGCAAACCCCTGAACAACCAGCCTGGCCTTGTTCTTAACTATTTGGCCCTTCTCATCTGTTTTGTTCCTAAATACCCATTTGGTGCCTATTGCACACTTACCTTGGGGTAATGGAACAAGCTCCCACACTTGTTGTTTCTTGAACTGAAGAAGCTCAAGCTGCATAGCTTCCACCCATCCATTGTCTCTTAAAGCAACATGATAGTTCTTTGGCTCTTGCTGACTGATGAAGAGAGCATAGAAGCAGAAGTTGGACAATTGATTCCTGGTTGAAACTCCAGCATTGATATCACCAATGATTTGAGATGTGGGGTGATTCTTCAGCTCTTGATAGACTATAATATCTGTGCAAGTGTTTGTAGACCCATCAGCAGCAACAGATGGTGATGGAGATTCCTGAAACCATGTAGAAGATGGCAGCTCAAATGAAGTAGAGCAAGCAGAAATCTTATCAGCATTTGTTGTGGATGGAGCTGCTGAGGCTACAAGAGCATCAGGTTTAGTGGACTCAGGCAGGTTGTCACTAAACCTGAAGAGGTGAGTACTGACTACATCATTATCAGTACCACCAGGTGGAGAACTGTTGACAGGCTCAACAGCTGGAGGTTGATAAGGAACATATTGCAGTATGTCCAAATCAAACAACTCCACAGGGTTTTGTGGAATCTTGTCCTTTGGAGATTCATTGAACTTAACATGCAGAGTTTCTTCAACCACCTTTGTCCTACAGTTGAAGACTCTGTATGCCTTGCAAGTTGATAAATAACCAACAAAATACCCTGCATCCACCTTACTAGCAAACTTCTGGAGTGGGTTGCTAGTGTTGAGAATGAAACATGGACACCTAAAGGCTCTAAAGAATGAAATCAGAGGAGCCAAATGATGAAGAACTTCATAAGGAGTCTTCATCAACCTCTTATTCACTAAAGCTCTATTCTGTACATAGCAAGCTGTATTGACAGCTTCAGCCCAAAAGGTCAGTGGCAGCCCTGAGTCAGCCAACATTAACCTTGCAGCTTCAATGAGAGTCCTGTTCTTTCTCTCAACCACTCCATTCTGCTCAGGAGTTCTAGGAATACTAAACTGCCTTTTAATTCCCTTGGACAGGTAGAAGTCATCAAGTGTGTGGTTTCTAAACTCTGTTCCATTGTCACTCCTCACACACTTGACCTGCAGGGAATACTGCTTTTCTACAAATAACACAAAGTTCATGATAGTCTTGGTTGCTTCATCCTTGGAGTGCAAGAAGAAAGTCCATACAAACCTGGAATAATCATCCACAATTACCAAGCAGTATTTCTTCTTTGCCATGCTCATCACTCTGACAGGACCAAAGAGATCCATGTGCAGGAGCTGCAAGCAGGCAGTGGACTTTGGTTCTTCTATTGAAGGGAATGAAACTTTGTGTTGTTTTCCTTTTAAGCAAGCAGTGCAGTTATCTTCACACTTGAACTCCTTCAAAGGCAATCCTCTTACTAAACCATGGCTTATCAGCTGATTCATGTTCTTGAAATTAACATGCCCCAGCCTTCTATGCCACAGAGTAGACTCTTGAGGAGAGGCCTTGAAGAATAGGCAAGGATGGCCTTTTAGATCTATCTTTTTGGAAAGATCTAAGGCATACACTCTTCCTGTCCTGTTGGCCTTCAGGAGAGTGTATTCATCCAACACCTTGTCAATCAAATTTAGAACTTTGGATGATAGAATCTGACTGTTCTGGCTTGTGAAAAGGGCAACATGGCTTTTATCACACATTTGACTGACACTCAAGAGGTTGTACTTGAGATTCTCCACATGGTTAACATCATCAAACCTTATTTCCCCATTGGAAACAAAGCCTTTTCCGATGATGTAACCCTTTGCATCATTGCCAAAGGAGACAAATCCCTTCTTTCCTTAAGAGTAGTCATTAAGAAGGGAGCTGCTTCCAGTCATGTGCATGGATCCTCCACTGTCTACATACCAGATGCTTTTTTGGCATGTTGAAGAACCCTGCAAACATAACCACATGTTAGTTAGTCTTAGAGACCCAAACCTGTTTGGTTTTGGGTCTGTTCTTAACTACAGGTGCAGCACTAACAGGTGTGTTATGTGTGACAGCCTGAGGTGAAGAAGATGGTGCAGAAGAGGAGCCCTTTGGCTTGGACTTCCTTTTCTGTGGTTTCAACACAGGAGCATCTAAATGGTTGACTCTTCCCATTAGATGCTGAACCATCATCACCAGTTGTGTCTGACTTTATGATAAAGCTTTCAGCTCTTCAGACACATTGGGACTTGCTGATGATGGATTCCTATGTTGCACCATCTTCTTTTGAGCAACCTCAGCTGTTGCCTGAGTAACCCCTACCTTCTTTTTAGATTTAGCTTTGGGCTTAGGGATTTCAGGCTTTGATGTTGCTAGTACAAACTTGGTCTCAAACTCATTCTTAATTTTATTTATGTCCTCATTAATTTTCTCCTATTGTTTGAGTTTGGAATCCCTTTTGTACCAGCAATCATCAGTAAGATGATTGAACAAGCCACATATCTCACATGGCTTCTTCTTCATCTTATGTTGATCATCAGCTAAAGAGGATGAAACTGCTGAAGACTTGTTCTTTAGTTGTTTGCTATCAGTACTAGCAGTTTTCTTCCTAGTAGTGCCTGCTTTCCTGACATCCTCTTTAGCTGTCTTCAAACCTTTTCTACTGTTAGTTTTCTTCTCTTTAATGCTGACAGTAGTTGAGGTTTGAACTTCAGATGTTATCACTTGCTCTCCAGTACTTTCAGTACTTCTAGAGACAACACCTGAGTTGATCAACCTTTTGATCATGTGACAGTCAGCATTTGAACCATCAGCTGTTGTAGCATCAGCTGATTGGTTTTAGCAGGAGTTAATGCTGACTTCTATCTCTGATGATGCTGAATCAGAAGATAGTAGGTCACACGATGAGAAGGATTGGTTATTGCTCTCTCCATCAGATTCAACTTCTGCTCTTGAAGTAAAATCTGTAGGAGGAGCAGTGTGATTATAACCAATGCCAAACTTCACATTGGAAGCTGATTGCTTGCTAAGAAGCATTTCAAAACCCTTGCATGATTGCACCCATCGATCACACTCTACTTGGGTGGTTGCAAGAGTTTCCTTGAGGTCCTTGTACTTTTCTAGAAGTACATCTTCCCTAGCTTTGTCATCTTTTATTTGACATTTAAGCTTATATATCTCATTATTTTTCTCATTAAGTGCAGCCTCAAATTCAGCTTTCTTTTTGGAAATGGTATGCTCTAGCTTAAGATTTTTATCTATTAAAGCTACATTTTCTTCTCTAATAGAAGCAAATACGGCTATGCATGATTCAGAACAAAGCTTGGCTTTGGCCTTAGAGGATACCTGCGATGACGCATTGGATGATGACCCCTTAGCAGACTCAAGGGCCATCAGAGCAAGATTTCCAAATGGATTATCACCACCATGTTGACCAGCACCTTGGAGTAGTTGTTCCTGACCAGATAGATCATCTGGCAGACAACTCCAGTCAACAACTCCTGGGGTGAAGAAGCTGTGTTGTTGAGGTTGTGTTTGATGATGAGATTGGGAAGATTGAGGCTCAGGAAGAGCATGTAGTGGATGAGCAGAAGGTGCTTGAGTTTGACTGGGCTGAGGCACATAGTAGCAGGGGTATGGGTATGGCATATGACCCTGAGGCACAAAATAAGCAGGTGATGCATGTGCTTGTGATGGATGGCCAGAACTGGAGGAATGTTGCCCTCTGTGCTGTGAGCTATTGCTTGGAAAAGTCACAAAGGGTGCAGAGGAGTTAGATCCAGATGATTTACACTCTCTAGCAAAGTGTCCAAGCCTTTGGCACTTGTGACACCTCAGCTTGCTCTTGTCAAAACCAACTTTGGTTTTGCCAGAGAGACCAGGGAATTTCCTGCCAGTTCTCTTATAGAACTTTTGAGATCTGATATTTATCATTGCCATTTGGTTCAAAATATCCATCTCTTCTAGATCATCATCTGGAATACCCTTCAAGTCCTCTATCAGAAAGCACAGATTTTCACTGCTACCTCCTGAACTACTACTAACACCAACAAAAGCTTGTTCAGAGTTGGTAGAGAAATCAATATGCTCATCATAAGAACTCTCTGATGCAGCATATTCCGACTCCTAACTTATCAAGGCAGCATTGCCATGGACAAAGTCATCAGTGAGCTTGCCAGAGGTAGACAACTTCCTCTTTTGCTCTATCTCTCTCTCAAATGTGAGCAGTTTCCCATGAAGTTAGGTGAGAGATAGAGTATCCAGATCTGCACTGGAGCATAGGACAATAGTATAAGTGTCCCATCTCTCAGGCAGTGATCTGAGGAATCTGTTGTTCATCTGGCTGTTAGAGTACTCTTGTTTGACCATCTTTAACTCAGAGATCAAACAAGAAAACCGCTCAAACTGCTGAGTCAGAGTCTCACCCTTCCTATGAGAGAATGTCTCATATTGTTGGGCGAGGATTTCCCTAGTATTTGCTAAGACCGCATCGGTTCCTCCGAATTGTTCCTTCAGAGCAACCCATAGGTCATGAGTAGTTTCATGATGCAACAGCCCTGAATAAATCTCATTTGGAATAGCCATGGCTAAAATTCCATGGGCTCTAGCATCAATCTCGAACAGCTTAAGATCTTCGTCCGAATATTGTTCAGGTTTCTTCGGAACCTGTTCATTTGATTCAGGGACGCTCACCATAGGCTTGTATGGTCCATGCACCACTGACTTCCAACAACCAGCACTGTTGACAGACAAGTGGTGAAGCATACGACGTTGCCATATGTTATACTCATTCCTCACAAGCATCGGAGGCTTGGTTGAGGAACCAGTATTGTGAGAATCGTTCGTTGGTGTCGTCATCTCATTTTTTAGTCAAAATCAAGTTTGAACAAAACAAATGTAGCTCAAAACCACGAGAGAACCTCAAGTTTTCGGCCAGAAACAGCAGAATCTCACTCTCTATAGCTAATTCTTGCAAATTGCTAATTCGATCAAACGTAGAGATCAAAAGAGCAGTTTCAAATGATCAATAGTGAAATCGATCAATGATTAACCTGCTCTGATACCTTTGACAGGATCTCAGCCTCTAGTTTGATCAATCAGATTGTATTCGCAGCGGATTTAGCACAGTAATTAGCGATTACAGCAAGAACAAAAAAGATTTTGCATGTAAAAGTACAAACATAGAGAGAGAAAAGTTCTGCAAAAGATGTTTTCTATAACTCCACACGTTTCGACGCCGAATACAATAGGCACATCGTCCTTTTATAGAAGAAAAAACGAATGCTGATGTCACTTGACAGTGACATCAACCGATTATTAACAAACTACTGATGGAACATTAAACTACTAAGATGTCAACAGCTGACATCTTCTTACAAAATCTTACCTATTACAAGTACTGAAAAAGGAAACTACTGAAAATCTATAACGACTGAAGAACAACCTCTTTAGTCGTTTACAACTACTGAACTATAACAGCTGAAGAACAAACTCTTCAGCTGTTGTACAAACTACTGAAAGGAAAAACATAAAACTACTGAAAAGAAAAACCATCACAACAACTGAAGAAGACTTCTTCAGCTGTTGTGACAAACTCTGAAGCTTCAGCACTTGTTCATCAGACTTAGGCTTCAGATGATTTATCAGCTGATGACTTCAGTAGATGTCATCAGCTGATGTCTTCAGTCTTTGTCTTCAGACTTTGTGCATCAGTAGATGATCTTCAGTTCTTCAGTTCTTCAGCTTTTGATCTTCAGCACTTGTCTTCAGTACTTGAAGTCTTCAGTACTTGTATGCTTCAGTACTTCAGACTTCAGTACTTATCTTCAGCACTTGGGATCTTCAGCTGTTGTACTTCAGATCTTTGATCTTCAGCTGTTGATTCTTCAGACTTTGTCAAACTGCTGATGAAGGTATTCAGCAGTTGTTGTGATGTCATGTGGGACTTAGAGGTTTTCCTGATCTTGGCTCATTGGTTCTGTTGGTCCAACAACCGTTATACATATATCTAAATCTTTTCCAGGCCCAATCTGTATTCTAACATGATCACAACTTAATTCTAGCATTTTAAACATCAATAACAACCTTACAACCATAAAACATAAGCATTCATACCCACATACATACGATTAACATACATAACAATTGTAAAAATATTTTACATGCATTTTCAGCCCCAAATTAAAATATGTAAAACACATAAAACTGGGGTTCTAGAACTCACCTAGTGCAGCTTTCAAGTAACACTTCTTCAAACTTTAGCTCACAAGGAGTTCTAACACCTAAACACACTAAAAACACAAAACCGAACACATATAAACACTTAAGAACGTGTAAAACTTGGTCCCAAAGCTAAAAACTCGGCTGAAACCGAACAAAATGCATGAAAAACTCACCTTTAAGCCAATTCTTCTTCTTTCTCTCTCTAAAATCGATGAACCCTGTTGTTCTCTCTCTAAAAACCGAAGCAGTTGCTGGAACAGCATAATGGGCGGCCATGCCCTCCTTTTTAAGCATAATAATATTAAAGTTTGCCTATTAGGCAACTTTAACCCCTTGACTTGGACTATTTCACTTTTTCTTCTTTATTCTTTTCTTTTCTTTCCTTTTTATTAAATTTTCGGGTGTTACATATTGTTTGAAAGCTAGACCTTACACTAAAATCTAGAAAAATAATCACTTCAAATGTATGAAATATGAGTGACATATGACCTCACGAACACAAACCAATATTCTGTCCGATTTTCCTAGTTTTGATCTTAAGTTTTGTTTAACGCGTTTGAAAAACCAAATGATGTTAGATAATGTGAAACCACTTGAATTAATCTGAGGATTCTCTGAATTTAATTTTAGACATAAAGTTTGGTCAATTTGGACTTCGTATGGCCAAGTTATTATCTGTACAAAATGACCAATTGTTCTGACCATTATTGACCCTAGACCTAAACCAACAATTATTTTATAGTTTATTTGACTAACCAGATGATTCAAATCATTAATTGGCCATTGATTTCAGTTCCACCTTATTAAGTTATGCTTTAACATTTAGTTTCACATTCTTTGTCGATTAACATCCAAAGTCCAAAATTTTATGTTCACTCGCATTCAATCAATCCACTAATATTTTTTTAATGTTTTTTTAAATTTTTTTTCCAAGATGTCGATAAGTACCAGTGTACTATAGATTACAATTCTATGAACATAATATCAAGAAATAATCATAAAATTAAGGTTTGTCGTCTTGTGATGATCCAATCCTGAAACATGCAATTCCTTCATGATCTGACCATAATAATCAAGAGTAGATGGACATTAGATGATGATTTTGATGATTCTTGATGAAGAATATCAATAACATAAACAAACAAGAATAAAATCATAAAAATAAATTATTTTCTTATCAGAGAACGTGTATATGATCAACTCTTGCACAAAAATCAACTTTGAATGCTAGAAAAACACCAAAATCAAAAGAATTGATGATCATGGTGATCGATTGGAATGAAGATCAAGAAGAAAGTGGGATGGAGGTTAGGGTTTCTAGAGAGCAATATTGTAAAACAAGATTTAAGAAGATGAAAGAACGAAATAAACAAGTGGGAGGCTCCCTTTTTCAATTCTCTCCCATGAGGGACAAGAGGTTGGGCCCTTCAGGCCCTTGGCCCATTCCGTCGTTCTCTGTCTTGTCTCGATCCACGTTTCATCCCATTTTTATGTTTTTGAATACTTTGCGTTTTTATGATTCCAACAAGCTATTATATGTCATATTAATTATTTAAATTCCATTTTAACCAATTTATGTCTATTTAGTAGACTGCAGGAAAAGTCTATCGGTGTCCGGCTTTCGGTGCTTTTTTTAACATAAATTATACATTTTTACGTTTTCTAAGTCCTTAATATAATTCTAAGCACGAAACCATCATGTTAAGTCCAATACGGTGAACATCCATGGTCACCATGTCCAATGCCTACTAGTCCATTCTACGCCTAAATCATACACCACAAGTACATCATGTGTCTAAAGTATTAAACATAGTCAAAGTCAATGTTTAGTCAAATTTCCAATCAAAGTCCATATTTTAAGTCAAAGTCAATATCCACGGTCAAAATCAAAGTTAAAGCACCTATTTTGGTGACGGTAGTCAGAATTGATGGTGAAGAAGATGACGATTTGGGAGGGAAATTGCACAACTGAGCAACAGGGATGTCTAGTGAATTGATGTACCACATACACTTTTCCAACATGAAATGACCATTATACGCTCATATTGATACCACACAAGGGGATTAACGCCTAAAATAGAGGCCCATCCAATGTAAGAACCATCCGTGTTACGTTTTGTTAAACAATTAGAACTAAACATGTAATTTTTCAAAAGTTACTAAACATGTAATTTTTCAAAAGTTAAAGCTAATGCTACAATATGGGCAAACATCAGGGACCAACCATGTAATTAACTCTAAAATATCATGTTACAAGAGAGAATATAAAATAAGTATGATAAATTATCAAACTTTAGAAGCTGTAATGTAAATTTAAATTAATTATCGATGTTTAAGGGCTATAATGTAAAATTAAAAGAAGTTATTAAAGTTTAAAGGGTTAAATATAAATATGATATACTTCAGGAGCTTAAGGGTAAAACTGCACAATATACAAAACTAAAATATGATCAATTTGAAAAAATAAAGCAAATTAATATACTAACTTCGGAAGTATCAAACGTATACAATTCCAAGTTTACAATCTAACATACATATATATCACTTGAAGCAAATTGGATTCGTACTTAATAAGTTAATAGTTTTTAATTAGTTTTAGCATCGGCTAGAAATCCGACCGGAGCATAAGAGTTTGTAACTTTTTTAAATATGACTTGGGTTTTTTAATTGTTTTTAGTTGATATGCACAGTGCACACGACTAAGCTTTGCTAATAATAATATACATAAAGTCAGTCGTTTAAGTTATTAGCCTTGAATAATCGAAATCATTCAAACTAGTTAATCATTTGCGTGATAACGTTGTTGTCGTATTAATAGCAAATAATCCTGTCTTTTACAATCAAATAAAGCATTTTGAAATTGATATATTTTGCCTAAGAAAAAAAATATATATCAACTAGTGTTATAAAAAATGCACCGATTGAATCAAAAAAACAATAATTAGTAGATGTGTTTATAAAGTACCGTTACTTAATCAACACGACTTAATATGTAAGCCATTAAACTTCTTTGATGAGTTTGGATATTGAATTGAGGGGGATGGGTGTTGAAATTAGTAAATTCAATCATCATTTGATATATTCTAATTTGTTTCCTTAGAGCTTATGAGCTCTTGTTGTTTTGGGGCTTATCTTATGGACTCCTAAACGGCCATCTCACATGACTTTTAATATTAATTCTAAATCTACATATCTTTCTACCATTGAACTAATTACACACTTTGATATCATTAGACTACAAACCCTTTGATTAACTGTCAAAATGTGGCACCCGTCATTGAGGATATTTACTTTTTAAACATTGTTTTTTCATACTATTCAAGCAAGCATTCTCTCAAACTTAAACCAACATCTTGTACATTTAAAACTATATACTTCTAAGTCATACTTATGTAGTTTCCAACTCTTTATATACTTATCACAATTGTCTATGGTTTCATTGTTTGATTAAACCATTTTGGTCTTGAGTTTATAAACTCAATGTATAACTATCATTATTTCATCATTTGGAAAGATTTCTGTAGTCGAGGCTTGTTTTCTACATTCGTAGGGAACAAATCATGTTGTTTCTTGAAGGCCATGTTATCCCATGTTCCCTTTTGAGTCCTAACTAAGTTTTTTACCCACCGTGTGTAGCGACGACATCATACACGACGTGATACAGTTAGATTATAATTTGTTGGACTCGTTTCCGAACTAAATTTATGTCAAAACGTATAGCAACTCAAATATATATTGTTACCATGGTATACGCATAGTGGGTGTAGATGCGGGTTTAAGAGTTCTTTGTTACTTTTTTTTAAAATAATCGCGAGAACCTGTAATTAAAAACTCACAAGACCCCACTAGCACTATGTAAACCATTTGAGCACTTTGTTCAAAGCCTTGATGATGAGATTGCTCTTACTTTCTAACTTGGAACAAAGGCTAGGAGCTGCATTTTCTACGGCTCGCACACCCCAAGATCTGACACGGTAATATGAATACTGTAAAGCTTTTTTTATAAAAAATGAAAAACGAAAACCTCATACAATAACCTTAATTTGTCCAAACAAGTTCTTTTAAAAAAAACACTATAAATCCAATGGCATTCCTTAATTTATTGTATTGGATTTCTTTGAAACAACATTATTTTCTATAATAGAAGACCCAAGACTTAACATGAGAGGATAAACAGGACTAAACTCCTTATCACCTCTTGCCCTCACTTGAACAGCATAATCATCGAGAGTCGCTTTGATACCTTTCCAGATCTGGTCCTCCCCCTGTGAATCGAGCCATAACGAATACTGTAACGGGGTAAGTTTATTCCTCTGCATCGGGGACAGCAACTCATCTGGAGCTCGAGAGTAAAGATGGTGAAGTATGACACTCAGGGGCAAATCTTGTAGAAGCGGTGAAGCACTAAGTTGTGATGTTTCAAGGAAAATAATGGGTCGTAATGCTCTAAGGGCTCGATAGGGTGCACCAAGTTGTTCAATAGGGAACAAGTTCTGACCCACAGCTAGTTCCAGCTCAGCCATGTCTCGAGCCATTCTGAGCTTGCCTGCTTCGGATAAGGGTCTTACCAAAGACGCGTGTCTGATAAAGAATATTAGAACCCGAGAAGCCATGCTTCTGACTAGTCGGGTGCAAATGGTTTCAGTCCCGATTGAGATGACTTTGGCTGATGAAGGCAATAGTTTTGATAAAAATTCGTTGCGGAAATGAGAAATGTGTTTTTGTAGTTCTTCCATGTAAGATGATGAGTTGTTGTCAGTTGCACCGAAATTCTGGTTGTGCATTTCGAGGATGCATGACTCAAGACGGTCAAGCATGGATTGGAATAAGGATGTGACGGAATCACATGCTACTTCATATATGGTGTTTAGTGATGGGGATAAGATGTCTGAGGCGATCGGAGGTAATCCTTTTGTCATGGCAGATATGCTTCCATGGATGTCTTGTAAATGCTGGCAGAGGGTGAAGTTTTTGACCTGTGCTGGAGTAGCAGGGCCAGATATTTGACGTGCTTCAGGGCCCGTTGATATCTACAATCAAAGAGTTTGATTATGATTAGTTAACAGTTACAAACATCCAAAAATAGAATAACTTATATGACGCGCTTCACTTATATGACGTGCTTCACTTATATCTACAATCAAAAGTTTGATATATGATGTGCTTCACTTATATGTAGACAGTCAAGATAGGTTATACTATGCCTATTAACAGGTAAGTTTTACAAATTAGCAGCCATCACCCAATGCGCACGGCATAAACTTCCTAAATTGTAAAATGTAAATATTAATTGTAATAATACAGTTACTAAAAATGATTAAAAAACTGATTGTTAAAAAAATACAAGAGAAGGAAAGACAAAAGGTGTTTGCAAGTTGGCCCTATACATTAGGCATTCTGACCAAACCAGCCTATTTTGACTCCTAATACTTATTATCTAGGCGTTGAACTCCTAACTAATTAACGAGTCTTAATTTCTGCTCTGTGCTCAGTGAGGGTTTGAAATAAGCTCATAAACTAAATTCCACATTCAGAATAAAGACCTGAACAGACATTTTTGGTTCTCCAAATATATATTTTATTCTGATACTCGGTTTATGATTAATGTGATTTTCATGGAAATAATCCCAAATCAAGTATAGTTAATTATGATGTTAAAAGACACATTTCACACTAAAATGTCAAATATGGACTCCTTTAGGTGTTGTGAGAATGTTGTTTAAAATTCTACAAACAATGGCTGGAAAAATGAGACTAAATTTGGTGATTTATATCAAAGACCAGAACAAAAGTATCAAAAACCTTAATAAGATGAATCAATAGCAGTCCCCAAGAGGACACCCCCCCAACCACTTGGTTGTGGGTTCAAATCCTGCGGATTGTAGGTGTGGTATTTGAGATGTAGAGTAGAATGTGTGTTTGCCGGTTTGAAAAAGATAAATCATTAGCACTTGGAGAATTATTAGTAACCTCTAATCATTATATCCCAGAAATTTTAAAGCAGTCCTAAATGAGCCCATCACGGGCATCATTCTTTATAAAATATAGTAAACAACTCCCTGGAGAGTATATCTATACTATATAATTAATAATGGTTTTGGTGGGGCACGTGTCACTCTCCGAAGACTTCTCACTATTATTTTCTCGTCTCTCTCTTCAATTAAATGATGAGACACATGTCACTCTCTGGTGACTCATCACCCTTATTTTCCCGCTTCTCTCCTATTAAATAATGATATTAAAAAAATAATTTTTTTAGATATTTACAAATTTTTGAATTCAAATTTTGTTTATCATCAATTAAGGGAGAATTACATGTATCCCCTTATAAACTTCATTAATTACATATATACATACCCAACTTAAATTTTTAATTACATATATCCCCTTGTAAAACTTAGTTAATTACATATATACCCAAATTAAAAGTTTAAATCACATATATCCCCTTTTAAAACTTAGTTAATTACATATATACCCAAACTAAAAGTTTAATTACATATATCTACTTTATTAAACATAAATATTACATATTTACCCATTTTATTTCTTTATTAAAAATAACTTATATAATTAATATTTTACTCTTATTTTTATTAAACTATAAAATTATGTTTTTCCTTCTTTACTTGCTTATTGAGTTTCGATTATTTATTAATATTTTTATATGAACATTTTTTATCTTTTTTTTTATTTTTTTACTTTTTATACTAATTTTTCTGGTACCTGTACGACACACTTCCAGTCTCATTATGCAACATAAAATTATGTGTTCGAATCATGTTGCATAGCGTGACTGGAAGTGTCTCATACAGCAACCGGAAAAAATAACATCAAAAGGTAAAAAACAAAAGGAACATAAAAAACATGAGTATAGAAATATTAATAAAATAATCAAAACTTGAAAAGCTAGTAAAAATGAAAAACATAATCTTATAGTTTAATAAAAATAAGAGTAAATACTAATTATATTAATCAAATGGATAAATATGTAGTATTTATGTTTAATAAAGCGATCAAGCGGATATATGTAATTAAACTTTTAGTTTATGTATATATGTAATTAACTAAGTTTTAGAAAGGGATATATGTAATTAAACTTTTAATTTGGGTATATATGTAATTAACAAAGTTTTACAAGGGGATATATGTAATTAAAACTTTAAATTGGGTATATATGTAATTAATGAAGTTTGTAGGGGGAAATATGTAATTCTCCCATTAATTAAACTATGCAATCATTTTATAACTTATAAATTATCATTACTAATTACTATTTTCTCTTTTATTCTACACGTGTAATAAACGGTTTTTCTAAACTAGTAATCATATATCCTAGAGGCATTCTGACATGCGGCACAACATAAGCATGTATTGAGATTTCCTTTTTATTTCCATTTGTGTAGTGATTGCATTAATGATTTGAAAAGTCATTCATATTCTTGACAAGAGTCAACAAATGATAACTTATACAGTAGAATGAGGCCTCTATTTCACCTATATTTATAAATGGATTTCAATTTTATAGTGATATATGGAGCACAATGCATAATAAACATGTATAATAAACTAGGAACAGAAAAATTATTATTTGAAGTGTTGTGTATTCTGATTTATTATATCCTAGACTATTATATAACTTCTGAAAAAATAGTGCAAAAAATGGACAGCAAACTGCATGCAACATTCAGGGTTACATATTAATTTATATACTAAAGCGTGAGTGTACCTGGTACTCAGCTCGTTGAGCAAGCAAAAGCAGGACTTTGCTGATCTCACGCAAAACAAGAAGGGTCAAGCGTGCATCTAATTGAACAGCTTCAATCTCTTCTTGAATGCGTGATATAATTCTGGAAATATGTTCTTTAGAGGGAACACTACCACGGTTTGACATAGGGAATACACTGTTAACTAGATCAGATAGCCGACTCAAGCATAGAGCCAAGAAAGCTGTCTGAAACACTTCAATCGCACCAACCATTTGATCTCTACCTTCTACTGTTATGGCAGGTAAAACCCCTTTAACATCTGTGTCACGTGAAATTCTTTCAACAAGATTTTCAATCATAGACAAGAGTTTTGGATAACCAACAGTAAAGATCTCTTTAACAAAGCTTGATGCGGTGAAAGTAGATTTCATTTGGCTCGCAAATGCTTTTACAATAGCCTCCCAAACACGAGCAGTTAAGATAGGATCACCATCCTGGGGAAAATAAGCACAGAACATTAAAGTAGACGCATTGATAATCAATTGTGCAATATGGTAAAGTATACACTAGGAAGCCAATGGTATAAATCCATCATGATCCCTATATGAAGGGACTAAAATCAGTTCAGTCAGACTTCTAATAAGCGCCTAGGCAGTCAACCAAACACCTAGAACTTAATAGGTTAAGAGGGGATTAAGCAGATGCACTAACACTCTTCTAGAGTTTAGACTTTAGAGAGAGAAAAAGTGAATGTATAAATGAGAAAGAAAAAGAAAATAAAATAATTGTTTTGAGTTTTCTCTAAGTTTGAAAGAAAGGAAAGGAAATGTTACATTTCAACTATTCATGTTCTTGAGTTGGAGAGGAACATAAAAATAAATAAATAAGAAAAACCTAAAGAAATTACAGTTATACCCTTCTTGTGTAACTGATCTGAACAAAAAATTCTTTAAGTCGAGGGTGGTTTTGTCATTTAAAAAGATAGAACGCTTATGAAGCCTTTAAGGTTCACTTTTCTTGAAAATTTTCCCACATGGGATATAAAGAGAAAACTGGACAGAACCTTCCTCAAGTTCCTTGTCTCATAAAAATATCAATACCATGAAGAAATTAAAGTTCCTTTCATTTTGTTTGAAATCTCTCGATTTTCTCATCTCACAGAAACAGTGTAAATGCTGTTTTTAAAAGCAATGCATGGAGTGGAAGTACATAAAAGAACAAAATCAACTGAGAACTTTAAAAGGGAATTCCATGTCTAACGAGTTGCTCGGCTCAATAACGTTCGGCACACATGTTAGAAATGAACCATCTTTTACTTCCTTAGCTTTAAAACAATGTACTTCCTATCTTCCTAACAACATTATTTAGCATCAGATCCACATAGAACTTATTGCATTCCAAGTTGAAGGTTAAACATGAACCGCAATAGAGACTAGATTAGCAAAGGGTCCCCTAAGGGGTAGGCTTCTCTCCATGATATATCAAAATCTCTAGAAACAAAATTTCATCAAAAGTGATTATTGATATCGAACTTAATCTGAATCCACATTACTTCATGGTGTAGACTGTAGAAGAATAGTTTCGGGGTGTTCGGATGTACTTTTGAAAGTGATTATTGTTCACCTAACCTACTTCTACTTAAGGTCATTGGTTTACTTAAGGAGTGAAATACACCACTTTAAATAACCACTAGAGGCTGTGTGACATAAAGGGTTATAAAAGTAAAACTATTTGCATACCCTTTTTGTATCATTAGTCTATAACTTTATCTATTGCATCCTTAATAACCGGAGGTTCCCAAACACTCGAGACAGTCTAAAGTAAAGTTGCACATTCAAACACTACCTCCTCCACTACTTATTACTACAGCTTAATTGATTCTGATTACTCAATGTCACATAATTACTTCTAGAAACGCACATCCAATCACAGCTTAATTTGAAGGATATTCACCAAAATTTATTATCATTACTTTAAATTTTTTTGCCAGGTAAATCAAGAACATGTTTCTTAAATAATACAATGACACGGAATTTTTTAACTTCATGCTTGGAGTAAACAAGATCTACTCATCGAAGAAACAGAAAGGGGCAATCCAGGAAATAATACGTAAACAACATATACATTTATTTCCATCCACAAATAGCAAAGTAATAACAGTATCAACTAACCTGCATAACCTCATCAAGCAGCAAGACATGAGTGAAAGGATCCCTTTTCTTTGACAACACCCTCTGTAAATGCCAAATGGCAACCACAACCGAATGCAGCTGATCCATACAAGTAGCCATCCTCTGCCACAACGCCTCCTTTGCCTTAGCCCCACCGCCAAGCTGCGGCGTTCCACTTCTCTGTATCCCTCCCGGACCACCAAAACCACCACCAGAAGATATCGCCTTCATATCCAACGCAACACTCACACTCTTCACACCCTGAGTCTTATACTTGTTAATCAAACCATCTACCGTCGATCTCAACTCACCGAGATTGTAAAACACCTGCAAGCCAGCACCAACCTCCGCCTGATTAAACCCTTCAAGTCCTCGTTCCAGTGCCTTCATCCCCTCAGCTCGCAACCTCTGTCCCGCTTCGTTAACCAACTTCAACTCCTCCTCAATTGGAGCGATTCCAGACAGGTCACTTTCACCGCACAAACGCAAAATCTCGCTATGCAACTGAGCTGCCTTAGAGAGATCCAGTTTCTGAGCATCAGGCTCCGCCATCACGTCTCGAAGCTTCTTCGACAGACGAAGCACACGAACCGTAGACTGAAGCAGATCCACGGTGAAATGTAGATTCTCGAGCTGAAGAGTCTTCGATCGGATCTGACGGTTAGGGTCCGCGATCTCGGATCGGATGCGTCGTACGGACGATTGGAGAGTGGAAACAGCGGAGCGTATGGAGGAGAGTGAGGAATCGGCGTCCTTGACGGAGGAGAGCTGCGAGAGGAGGTCGTCGTGTCGAGTGAGGACTTCGGATCGGAGTTGCTTTTGGAGGAGGCGGATGCCGTCTTGGATCTTCTCGGCGCGAGCAGCGGCGGTGCCGGAGGAGAGGGCTTCGGAGGAGAAGCGTGTGGAGTCGAAGTCGGAGGAGAGGAATTTGGAGAAGATGGGATCGGCGGCGAAGGAGTCCAGGAGTGAGGAGGAAGAGGATGGGGCGGAGGAGGCGGTGGAGACGGTGGTTCGGTCTTTGAAGGTAGGGAGGCGCTGCATGGATGTACGGTGGATGGCCGGAGATGCCATTGTTCTCCGGTGGAATTCTCGCCGGAGGAGGTCTTGTTGATAAACAGATGGCAACCACCGACTGAATGTTTTACTACCTCTGGTCCTCTGTCACATACGAAATGAAATCAAAAGGAAATTTGTACTTTTAAAAAATAAACTGGTTAAATCACCTATGGTTTTAGTGTTAAAATTTAGGGAAAATGGCCGATCAGGTTTTAAATAATAGCTTTTGATTCACAAAGTTACTAAAATATTAGACCAATCAGAAATAATCAAGTGTTCTAATATTTTTGATTGACGGTACCTATACATGTGGTATCGCTATAACTAACGCGTGGCGATACATTTACATGTGATATCGTCACTGTATTGCCAATAAAAAGAAACTTGTTAATTTCGCCCCCTAGCGATACTCAAGGTTTAATATCACTGGAAATTTAAAAAAAAACTTAAATTACGGTCGGCGATACCTGAGGTGCTCGTGTCATCTATATTGCATCTCGCCGATAAGCGATACATATCGCCCCGACTACCATAAATATATATATATATATATTTTTTATTTCTCTTTTTTAATTCTGTATTTATAATTAATATATACTAACTACCATTATTAGTGTGTATTGAAACTATATATAATATCCAAACATCTCATATAAATCTTCACACACTTTTCTTCCATCTTATTTCACACATATATAAATCTTTAATTTTGTCTGTTAACATTGTTATATGCAAGGGTGGAAAATGAAAGTTTAATAATGAAGTCGAAGATTATGTTCCTATAAGAGTTCGATGTAATAGACATGTTATCTCTCTACCGGTCAATATTAGATTTTAGGAATTGAAACATCTTATCGTTAGTATATTTGGTTTTCAAAAGCGTATAAGATTATGTTATAAAATGTCTACACACACTCGTTCAATTAACATATTGAATGATAATGATTATTTATTTTTTATAAATCATTTTATTAATGATTTAATTCATATTTTTACATTATATGTTAGTAAGGAGCATGACGTTGGTAGTAGCTATGTAATTAAAGAAAATTATCTCTACTACTATATAATACAAAACATGTGGGCAAATTTGGAAATTCACGTCCCTTTGTAAGACGTGCCTGTTCCATCGCCCTCCCCCCTGCGGTTTCCGATCCGCACCCCATTCAAACTCTTTCAATTTCATCGGCGTTTCCCTTCCCCTTCAATTTACTCTACCAGCAGGTTAAAACTCCTATCAAGAAACACCAAACGAAATAACACTTAGTTCTACCCTCAGAACCCTCTCTTGTAGGTAACAATTTGTTTACCTTATCGTCGGCAATGACGTCGCCGCGGTGGCTCTAGTTTGAAGATTCTCTATGTTGCCGCTTCTTCAACGCTTCCACACGTAACGATTTCTCCACCTTACCGTCGTGATGCTCGTCGTTGCTACTGTAGAAGACAACAAAGAATGGCAGTAGCAACGTGCCTGTGGATCTGGATTACATCAGGTACACATAAGAATTAGGTTTTCTTTCTTTCCTCCATGCCCTTTAGGTGTAATCGTTTTATTTTATCTCATTTTCTGTACAGTTTATTGGCTTTGTAATTTGATTTGTTATTCGACTTGATGTGTAGTGAAATGGGTTTGGTTCAAATAGAACTTTCGGTTGAGAGGGGGGAAGTGTTGTTCTATTCTGCTATGGCTTTTATAGTTATATAGCTCCCATTTTTCTTTCAATGATTTATTTCATTTCCTTCTATCTTTCAACTTTTAATATACTATTGGATTCTCACTTGATTTTAAGATAAATTTTGTATTTTGTTGTTCTTTTGTAGCCACTCTGAGGTTGCCAAAGTTGGATTATAGCTTATTTAGGTGAGCTTAAAGACGGGTGGTATTGGATTGTTTAAAAAACATAAATGTGTAGTGATTTTACAATTATATGTTTGTGTTTCAATATAAAAGATTTTTTTCACCAGCCAACAGTTGCAATGATGATGAATAATTGTTTCTTTAGTTTGTGAAAATTTTTAAGCTATTATGAATAGGAAATTATGAGTAGTTAATTTATAAGTAAGCAATTGTATTGTTTTTCTCAGTGTTAACTTATATATACAATTTTATTAGTAAGATTTTCATGTCATGGTTTGCAATGGAATACATTTTCATTGATTAATGTCATTTATACTTTGTTGCAGGAGTCCAAGAGATAGCCTTTTAAAGAGGCAAAAAGAATGTATCCTTGCAGCATACCCTGAATACCAGTGATTCAATGATAATTTTTTACAGGTTCAGCTGCACTTTGAAAGGGTGCTTTGGATGGTTGTTTCTTTTATTTCTATATAAATACATCTGATAGTTGTAATATTTAATATTGTATACGAAAAAAATAAAGATTTCATATAGAAAGATGATGACACCACAAGTTCTGCATATGAAGGTCAGAGTGGTTGAAGCTTTGCTAAGCGGTCAATTTTTAATTCACACAGGCTAAATGTTTATGTTTCGAAATTCAAATTATTGTGTTTATAAACCTTTTTTTAACCAGAACACTTTAATCTATTACGTAAACTTTACCCTTATTTTATTTTATGCAGGAGTAGCTCATCTCATATCAATACCATGTCCGCCTCCACCACCGAATCATCAAATCTGATTTAGTAGCAGCATCAATAGAACCTGTAAGGTATTGGTTGGCTTAAATCTACCTTGTGTATGTTTGAAATTGGCTTGCTAATTTGATACTTTCTCCAAATTTATAGGGATTTAGGGTTTTGACATTGAAATTTGGCAATTAGATTACAATTTCTCTATCAACACTGACATAGCTGAGGCCAGATGCACCCAAATCAGATATGTATGGGTCTTTGTGCTTTGGAATTTTACAGTGTGTTAGGGTTTTGTTATTACATGCTTGATTAGTCGTTTTATAAATTTTGGAATTTGTTGTTGAATTTATTTAGAGTGCTTAGAATTTGTATTGTTTGATTCTGATTATCAGATTTAGGAGTCAAATATAGATATTCATGATCATGGAAATTCAAAAGCTTCAAATCAAGAAACTTGAATCCATATTGAGATGATCATAACCATGAGTTTGAATTTCATCTTCTAAGTTAGTTACATGATTATGATGATACTTTAAAAATGTTAAGCGGAAAATTATAAAAAGATATAATTTTTGTTCCAATGAATGAGAAATGCAATCAGTAATAGCTTGGTGTTGCAAGGTTTGTAAAAAGATATAACCCATTCATGTCAACAGATGCATTATGAAGCATCTGTAATTAATAGTGAAATGAGTTATTTATTACCCATAAAGTTCTCAATTTTGATTTGTTTATTTATAAACGAGTCGATCTAGGCTTTGTGTTATCTCGAACGGGTCAAATCTAAAAAGTTAGCTTGAAGAGCAAAGAGTCAATCAAATAGGTTGAAAGTTGGTCAACGTCTATTTTTATATTATTACTATAATAATATTGTTTTGTAATCTCATTAACACATGAATTTATTTATTAATTTTTAAGAAGTAAGAACCAACCCAACACAACTCAACCCAAACCATTTATACCTTTACAACTCATTATTACAACATTTTGTTTTTATGAGCTCACTTGGATATGTAGCAATCTTCCATGATGTTCATATGTTGAAATTCTAATTGTTTCAATTAACATAGATGTTTTGCTTACAAATATTTACGGCCAGGACAAAAATCATTGGAGGAACTGAAATGTAGAATTAAGTTGAAAAGAATATCAAAGATTCAGTGAGTTCTCGTTTAACTCTTTATTGCATGGTTGTTAAGATCTCAAACTTGATTTTATGATCTTGATCAACTAAAAGTTTTCAGTCCTGCATATGATCTTGCATAGGATCCTGTTTTGATTATAAGGTCATAAGATGTTGATTGGATCCAATCTTGTTTGGGTTGAATAACAAAAAGAAATGGGTAACTAACCAAGGGGCTTATAAGAGTGAACTTAATGAAATGCTCACCTTTTATGTTGTTTATTACCTGTAAATGATCTTTGGAAACCTCTTTGTACGTTTTCATTATTGTAGTTGCTAGGTTATTTTATCCTTATAATATGTAAAATAATATATATTAGTCCTCAAAAGATATTTTATAAAAGATATAGACTTTTCCTTGTTTGTTTATGTTGTAACAAAAGAAAAAAAGGTTAATGGATACATGAAAATCACTCTATGATTGTTTTGTGAAAGGATCTCAGATCTAGTTTGATCAATTAGATTAGGATTTGCAGCGGAATAGTATAAGAATTAGACAAATTCAAGCAAGAACACAAATGATAATTTAATGGAACAGTATGGTTATAGAGAGAAAAAGGTATTTCTGCAAAAAGGAATATTTCATTCAATACACGCTTCGGCACTTACAAAATTAGGTCATCCTCCCTTTTATAAGAAAGGTGACGTCAGCTGATGTCACTTGATAGTGACATCTAACCGTTATTACAACAACTACTGAAAGATAACTAAACTACTGAAGATGTCTTACAACAGCTGACATCTTCTCACAAAAGCTAAGTGTAGTACGGCTATAACTACTGAAACTACAACTACTGAACTACAACGTCTGAAGAACAGGCTCTTCAGATGTTTTATGTTTAGTAAACTACTGAAAGAAAATAACTGAAAGAAAACTACTGAAAAGAAACCATCACAACAACTGAAGAGTACTACTTCAGCTGTTGTGACAACCTCTGAAGTCTTCAGTTCTTGACTTCAGCTGATGTAGTCTTCAGTACTTGAACTTCAGCTGATGTAGTCTTCAGTACTTGAACTTCAGCTGATGTCTTCAACACTTGAACTTCAGCTGATGTCTTCAGTACTTGAACTTCAGCTGATGTCTTCAGTACTTGAACTTCAGCTGAGGAAGTCTTCAGTTGTTGTCATCAGCTAATGAAGCCTTCAGCAGTTGTTGTGACGTCTGTGGGACTTAAAGGTTTTTCTGATCAGGCTCATTGGTTCTTTTGGTCCAACAAACTCCCCCTGAACCAATGCAGCCAAAACCTTTAACTTTATTGATGTCCCACTTATTAGGCAGAAAAGATTTGTCTTTTTCTTCTGAATCAGCTCAGAAATGACCACTGTAAGCACAGGCCAGGGAAGAGGTTTCAAAGATCTGATTGGCAAATGATGGATGGGAACTCTGTCTTGGGGAACTGGACACAGAGCTGTTACCCCATCCATGGAACCTACTTCCCAACTATGAGTCTGTAAGACTCTCTCACATAGGCCTCAAGTAAGACTAGTTGATCCTCCATGGTAAGATCTTTAGCTTCTCCCTCAAAAAAGGACTCAGGCCCATAATACTCAGACAGGTATTTGACCTGTTTCCCATTTCTTAACTCAACAGTTGTGATTTCTCTATAAGCAAATTCATCAGGGTGATTACCCTCTAGCAACAACTGGAGTTCATTATGTCTGACTTCCTCAAGCCTCTTGTATACTAACCCCTTTTTCACCATTTTATTCTTCAACAGCTTTTGTGGGGGAAGATTGGCTTTATAGGCTTTCTTGAAGTCTTATAGGATCTCCCAGGGTGATACTACAATGGCCAGCATGATCATTGCATCTATGATCTTTTTCACTTGGCCATTGTATCTGTGTGGAATGTCTTTCTTGTGAATCCTATGACTCACCCTGGGATCAGGCCAAATCCTTATTCTCTCCTTCTGATATTGAAAAGTCTGTTTGAGAGCATATAACCTCTGAGCATGTTTTTTCATGGATATAATCGATGAATTTTGAGTATAAACTTTGTCAACCATTCTCAACAACTCCTCATCATGTAGTCTATGCTGTTGCTCTTCTTCAATTTTCACCTTCACTGTTTCCATCTGAATGGCAGGAGTGATTGTTGATGGTTGACTTTTGGCCTTAGGCAGTGTAATGACAGTTGAAATAGGCAGCCTGTCCTCATCCTCATCATCACCATCTTCTTCTTCTTCTTCAAGCCTCAACACCCGTCTCTTCCTCTTCTGGGGTGCATCATTGGCTATTGGTTTCTTGGGAAAGGGAGTTGGTTTTGTGGGTTGTGATGTGGGTTGTTTTGGTGTGGGAGATTGGACAGGCTGTTCTAGCATTTTTGTAAGAGAAGCTTTGGTGTGCTTGGTTAGATCAGTCCTGCTCCCAGCACCAGCTTCATTCAGGGCTTCTATGATCATCCCTTTAGTGAATACCTCAGACGAATAGATCTTGTTGGTTATTTCCAAGATACTGTCCCTGGACCATGATTTGACCTCAAGGACTGATCTCCCCAGATACTTCGAAATGAATCTTGCCATAGCTTCAAGTCTCTCCTTCTCTTTTTCACTATAGCAAGACCATCGATGTTCAATCTCCTGAATCTCCAACCTCCTGATCTCAGAATCAAGTTTAGCTATATCAAAGCCTTGCCTAAACAGCTGATCAATAATTTTATCCATTGACCTGCTGTGTTGGTCATCAGCTTTCTTGATCATATCATCCAGCTTCTTTTCATCAGGAGTCTTTTACACTTTCACCACCCTTCTTCTTCTTATATGTAACATGAAAGTCTTTTTCTTTTTCAGACTCCTTCTCCATCTCCTTCTCCTTCTCCACCTCCTTCTCCTTCTCCACCTCCTTCTCCACCTCTTTCTCTTTCACCTCTTCAACTCTTTTCCTCTTGATTGCTTTCACTGACCCCCTTTTTGGTTGTATTAGTTGCAGGGGTTTGAATGTTAGAAAGTTTCTTTGACACAACATCATCAACCAGGGCTTTGATGTTTGAGGAAAGCCTCTCATCAAGGGTGTGATTCACAATATCAGTGATGATGGGATTGACGAGAGGCAGGGATGTTTTAAAGATAGCAACCATTTGCTCAGAGGGGTTCTGTCCCTGAGAAATGATGCCAGAAGCAGAGGCTGGTGGCTGAGTATTTGGGAGTGGCTCTGTGTGTGGGAGACCTTCAGAAGAAGGTGCCATCTGTGGGTGAATGTTGGCAGATGGACTTGATTCTTGAGAGAATTTGGCAAGTAGTTCTTTTAATCTACGTACCTCATCCTCAAGAATTGTGTTTTGGGCTAAAACATCATAAACGAAGCCCAAGTCATCATCAGTGTTAGCTGAATCACCTGACCTCCTGATTATATTAGGATGAACATGTGCTGAGTATGGATCAGTATGCACATGTGCCCCTTTGTCTTGGAACTGGGGACTTCCTGCCTTAGGATGAAATCCTTCATCAGCAGTTGCCTCTGGTGAGGACTTAGAGATGTTACCAACTTCACCCTGTTCATATGCTGAAGTAGAAGAAGTGGCAGCCTCACCAGATGTTTTGATCTCCTCTTCCACACAGGGAGATAGAACATTGTAATCCCTGTGCTGTGGGCTCTCAGCAACACTTGGATCCTCTCTCTCAGTGGTTGAGGTTTGCCCAGTTGTTATAGGTTCCTGGGGAGAGGGTGGAGTGTTAAGCTGAGTTAGCACTTTTGCAATTATAATGGTTGGACTTTATGGGGCGGTTGCAATGGGAGATAGGGGTGAATCAGTTTGCACCTGGGGAGAGTGGTGCTCTTCAACGGTAACCTTCTCAAGTGAGATAGGTTCCAGAGATGTGGCTGCCCCGGAAGTGGTTGCTTCAGGATCCTGTTGAGAGGATGCCTGAGCGGTTGTGACTGGTAGAGTCCTTGTAACTATTGGGGGATTAATACCAATAGCTACTTCCTGCCTTTGTGGTGCAGGGGCATCCTCAGGGGACTCAACTCCTTGAGTAGGCGTTTTGGGCTTTTTGGCTTTTGGCTTGGTAGGGACTTTGGGTTTGGAGGAGGAGGCTGTGGGTTCCCGCTGCTTGGGTTTTAGCAGCTTGGCAGCCTGTTTGAGGTGTGTGTCTGAGTTGTGCCTGGAGTATACTTCAGGCAATACAGCCAGAGCAGGGACTCCTAGGCCAACAAGGCCCTCAGTTTTAAATTGTATTTCAATAATGGCCATGAGAAACCTTGGATATATTATCCATCTGTTAGCCACAGGTTTCATAGCCATATCTTTTAATTCTAAGAAAATTATTTCTAAAAAATTTAGATTTTGTTGCTCAAGGGTAGAGTACAATACCTGCTGCCACCTTGATGACATTTGATCCCATGAAGATGATTTGGGGGCAAGGCAGACATTGACCATTTGAAAGATAAGTCATTCAGGATCATGGAAGTGCTTCTTCAGGATTGTGGAAGCACGGAGGTCGTTTTCATATCCATACTGGGCGAAAGATAGGTCGATGGTGCCCTTAGGATATTCAGTGACGAAGGTGGCATCATTCAGATTTAGGGTTTGTTGAATGATGTCAGAAGTGATGACCACCTTCTGTTGGTTGACAAACGACTGGAGAATGACCTCGGTGTCATTTTCACCAGTTGTAATGGTGGCGTTTGTCCAGAACTGTATGAGGGATTCGGTGTGGATGATTGGATTTAGAAGAAAGGCCGTTTTGTAAGGAGATGTAACCATCAGATCGATGGCGGCATCGAACTTGGTCCAAAAGGCTGATTTTGTGAGGTAGGCTACACAATTATGGCGTGGTTTGAGCTGCATGGTCACCATTAATGTGAGAGAGAAATTTCAGAGTTTTTGAATGTTTAGGTTGTGAGAATGAAAACCTCTGAAGTTAGGGTTAGGTATTTATACGGTATGGTTATGAAACGGCTGACAGAAAACGTCTGAAGGTTTTGGTGTTAGTCATCTGGTGTTTGAAACGACTGATGACATGGTTTTAACCTTCAGAGGTTGTAAACGACTGAAGACTTGGTGTTAATTATCAGTAGTTGAAAACTACTGAAGATATGGTTTTCATCTTCAGAGGTTGTAAACAACTGAAGACTTAGTATTAGTCATCAGTAGTTGTAAACTACTGAAGACATGGTTTTGGCTTTAGTTGTTTTGATATGAAACAGCAGTAGTTTGAATCAACTGAATAGTAAATTTACTCATCAGCTGTTGTCGTCAATTCAGATGTTTTGTTCTGACCTCAACATTTACTCATCAGACTTTGTCTGATTTTCAGACGTTTCATTGGCCATCAGCTCTTTGAAATATTTATTCGTCAGCTCTTGTGAAAAAATGTTCAGAAGATCTGTGGAAATAAATTATTCTTCAGAACTTGTGAACAAATATTGGCTTCAGTACTTGTGGAAGATTACACATCAGTACTTTTAGACAAAATTTGTTCTTCAGTACTTATTTGTTAGAAAAGGCATCAGGAGTTATAACCACATTAGTAGTTGTAACTTCATCAGTTCTTTTCAATAAATAATGTACTTCAGTACTTTGAAGTATTTTAGTCTTCAGTAGTTATGAAAAAATGCTAAAGACTAAATAACTCGTCAGTACTTATTTTTGACTTTTGGATACTAATGCTCATCAGTACTTGTGATCTGAGAGCATTAGTATTAGTCAATTTATTCCAACTGCAGCATACCAAGCCTGAGCACTAGATTTTGAAAAATAGCACTGTCCAAAGGCTTAGTAAATATATCTGCAAGTTCATCAACACTAGGAACAAACTTTGAATCAATCAGATCTTTTTCATAACAATCCCTAATAAAATGATGTCTGATCTTAATATGTTTGGTCCTAGAATGCTAGACTGGATTTTTAACAATACAAAGAGCTGAAGCACTGTCCATTAGTAATGGATTCTTAGCCTCTGTAATGCCATAATCCAATAATTGATTCTGAAGCCAGAGTACCTGAGATGTACAACTTGCAGCAGCAATATACTCTGCTTCAGCAGTTGATGTAGCAATTGAAGTTTGTTTCTTACTCTTCCAAGAAACTAAACAATTGCCTAGAAATTGGCATCCACCAGAAGTGGATTTTCTGGTGACTTTGCACCCTGCATAGTCACTATTAGAGAAAGCAACTAATTTGCAAGAGTGTCCAGTGGAATACCAAAGTCCTAGAGATTGAGTTCCTTGCAAGTATCTAAAGATCCTTTTGACTGCAATCAAATGGGATTCTTTAGGTGCAGCCTGAAATCTAGCACAGACACAAGTTGCAAACATAATGTCTGGTCTAGAAGCTGTAAGGTACATTAAGGACCCAATCATACATCTATAAAGGGTTTCATCAACCGCTTTACCTTTCTGATCAACATCCAGTTGTGTGGTTCTGCTCATGGGAGTAAAACAGGGCTTACAGTTTTGTAAATCAAACTTTTTCAAAAGATCTTTTGTATATTTGGACTGATGAATGAAAGTTCCATCAGCCCTTTGTTTGATTTGCAAACCCAGAAAGAACTGTAATTCTCCCATGGCACTCATTTCAAACTTTTGTTGCATTAACTTTGTAAATTCATCACACAACTGTGGATCAGAGGATGTAAAAATAATATCATCAACATAAATTTGAACATGTAGCTTATGCTGTCCCACTTTCTTTTTGAATAAAGTTTTATCTATGGAGCCTCTAGTGAAATTATTTTGAAGAAGAAAATTTGATAATGTTTCATACCAGACTCTAGGAGCTTGTTTATGTTTCATACCAGACTCTAGGAGCTTGTTTCAACCCATATAGAGCCTTATCAAGCTTATACACCCAATCTGGATGTTTGTTATCCTCAAAACCTGGTGGTTGACACATATAAACCTCTTCTTTTATTTTACCATATAAGAATGCACTTTTGATATCCATTTGAAAAACTTTAAGATTGTGGAAAGCAACATAAGCTAAGAACAATCTGATTGCTTCCAGTCTGGCTACAAGGGCAAAGGTTTCATCATAATTAATACCTTCTTCTTGTGCAAACCCCTGTACAATTAGTCTGGCCTTGTTCTTGACAATTTGACCCTTTTCATCTATTTTATTCCTAAACACCCATTTAGTGCCTATTGCACACTTACCTTGGGGAAAAGGAACCGGCTCCCACACTTGCTGCTTTTTGAACTGAAGAAGCTCAAGTTGCATAGCTTCAACCCATCCATTGTCTCTTAATGCAACATGATAATTCTTTGGCTCTTGCTGACTGATGAAGAGAGCATAAAAGCAGAAATTAGACAATTGACTTCTGGTTGAGACTCCAGCATTGATATCACCAATGATTTGAGACATTGGATGACCCTTCAGCTCTTGATAAACAATGAGGTCTGTGCAAGTGTTTGTAGGAATTTCAGCAGCAGCAGATGTTGATGGAGATTCTTGAAACCATATAGGAGATGGCAATTCAAATGAAGTAGATGATTCAGAAATCTCATCAGCATTTGTTATGGATGGAGCTGCTGAAGCTACAGGAGCATCAGGTTTAGATGAATCAGGCAGTTGATCACTAAACCTGAAAAGGTGAGTACTGTCAGCATCATCATCAGTACCACCAGGTGGAGAACTGTGTGCAGTTGGTGATGGAGTATTAGGAATTGCAACAGCTGGAAACTGATAAGGAACATATTGCAGTATGTCCAAATCAAATAGCTCCACAGGGTTTTGTGGAATTTTATCCTTTGGAGATTCATTAAACTTCACACGCAAAGTTTCTTCAACCATCTTTGTTCTGCAGTTGAAAACTCTGTATGCCTTGAAAGTAGATGAATATCTAGCAAAGTACCCTGCATCCACCTTTGATTCAAACTTCTGAAGTGGATTCTTTGTGTTAAGAATATAACAGGGACACCCAAATGCTCTAAAAAATGAAATCAAAGGGGCCAAATAATGCAGCACTTCATAAGGAGTCTTCATCAACCTCTGATTTACTAATACTCTATTTTGCACACAGCAAGCTGTGTTGATAGCTTCAGCCCAAAAGGTCAGCGGCAACCCAGAATCAGCCAACATTGACCTGGCAGCTTCAACAAGTGTCCTGTTCTTTCTCTCCACCACTCCATTTTGTTCAGGAGTTCTTGGAATGCTGAACTGTCGCTTGATTCCCTTTGACAGGTAGAAGTCATCAAGTGCGTGATTTCTAAATTCTGTGCCATTATCACTCCTCACACACTTGACTGGAAGGGAATACTGTTTCTCAACATACAACACAAAGTTCATAATAGCTTGTGCAGCTTCATCTTTGGAGTGCAAGAAAAAAGTCCATACAAATCTGGAGTAATCATCCACTATTACCAGACAGTATTTCTTCTTTGCCATGCTCATCACTCTTACAGGACCAAAAAGATCCATATGCAATAATTGTAAGCAGGCAGTGGACTTTGGCTCTTTTATTAGAGGGAATGATACTTTGTGTTGCTTCCCTTTTAAACAAGCAGAACAGTTGTCTTCACATTTGAACTCTTTCATTGGCAATCCTCTTACTAAACTATGGTGAATCAGCTGGTTCATGTTTTTGAGATTTACATGACCAAGCCTTCTATGCCACAAAGTAGATTCCTGAGGAGAAGCCTTGGAGAACAGGGAAGGATGGCCTTTTAGATCAATTTTCTTTGACAAGTCCAAGGCATATACTCTGCCTGTCCTGTTGGCCTTCAGGAGAGTATGATCATCCAATACCTTGTCAATCAAACTCAGAACTTTGGAAGACAGAATCCTGCAGTTCTGACTGGTGAAAAGGGCAACATGACCTTTATCACACATTTGACTGACACTCAAGAGATTATACTTGAGATTCTCCACATGGTTGACATCATCAAACCTTATTTCACCATTGGAAACAAAGCCTTTGCCGATGATGTAACCCTTAGCATCATTACCAAAAGAAACAAACCCCTTCCTTCCTTGAGAGTAGTCATTAAGAAGAGAGCTGCTCCCTGTCATATGCATGGATCCTCCACTGTCCATATACCAGATGCTTCTTTGGCATGCTAAAGAACCCTGCATTCATCACAAGAAACTAGTTAGCTTTTGAGACCCAAACCATTTTGCTTTTGGGTCTGTTCTCATCAACAAATTTCATACTAACTGGTTTGTCATGAGTTGCAGCCTGTGGTGAAGGAGATGGTGCAGAAAAGGGATCCTTTGTTTTAGGCTTAGGTTTCCTTTTCTGTGGTTTAATCACAGGAACATCTATTTGGTTGACTCTCCCTAATAGATGTTGAACCATCATAACAAGTTGTGTCTGATTGTTTGCTAAAGCCTTCAGCTCATCAGACACATCATTGCTTGATTTTGATGGATTCCTGTGTTGCACCATCTTCCTGTGAACACCTTCAGCTGTTTCCTGATTAACTTCTTCCTTCTTTTTGGATTTCTTTAAGGATTTTGGGGTTTCAGGTTGAGATGCTGCTGGTACAAACTTGGTTTCAAACTCAACTTTCATTTTGTTAATTTTCTTTTTAATGTTCTTATCTTGGTTGAGTTTGGAACCCTTTCTATACCAGCAATCATCAGTGAGATGATTGAATAAGCCACATATTTCACATGGCTTTTTCTTCATCTTTTGTTGATCAACTGCTGAAGAAGATGAAATGTCACACCCTCAATTTCCACAAACGGGGTTTTACTGCCAGGCATGTGACATAACCAGGATCTCAGATAAACATCAGTTACACCAAGCGACTCAACAATTACAAATCATATAAGTTGCTTAGTAATAATGAAATAAACCAACTTGTATTTAAGTATTGCGGAAGCGAAAACAGGAAAACATTTTACAATGGTTTTGGAACACGCAAACACGCGCCCAATCCAAGCATATAATGGGTAGCTAGCCCATAACAATCACTATGTGTATAAAGTTGCGATCGAGCTAACATGTAATCAATAGTAATAATGTAGGCCCGGGTGGGTTTCCCTACCACAACACTGTAAAACAGGCTGACCGTTCACCCGTTTGACCTCCAGTCAAGCTAGCGCGACTAGCCCGGGCGGGGTATGTCAATCCCAGTAGATCTACTAACAATCACCTCGCTATTTGCATATTAACGGTCCGAAGGGCAAAGTATAACACCATAGTATCAGGTATATGCAGTATTACAAAAACCCAATGTAATGTAACGTTTATAAAAGCAGAATGTTTCTCTCCCCCAAAGAGTATAAAGTAAAAGTGGGGCTGTAAACTCACCTGGTATGCGTAACAACTATTTAAAGTTTACTTGGGGAATAAGTGAACCAACAACCTTCAGAGGTTACCTAAAACATGTAAGTGCATAAGTACGTGTAAACCGAGAACATGTGGAACCCTAAGCACACACAACTAAAACTCAAGGTTTCAGAAAAATAGACATGTTTGACACGGTTGACCCGTTTCACCCGTTGGTGAGATTATGAGTTGTAATTCCTATAATTAACATAATCATTCCTCGAGGATGGTTAACGTACTTCATAACAATTAATTTCCAGTCCCAAACATGATGTCCTAATTAGTAATCATCATTCAACATCATACATGATCATCAAGTTCCATACAAACCAATTAACACATTTCATCATAATAAGCATCCTTAATAAATACTCTAGCATGATCCTAACATCAAGAACATGTCCAATTCATAACTTATACCATCAAAATAAGTTCTAGTAGAACTAACATTACACGCAAAAGCCAAGTAAATATGTTACAAGTTGTAGGTATTCGTTTTCCAGAATCTGCGTTTTCCGGCAGATTCTAGGTGTTGGAAGATACGGTCAAACGCATAACCAACCAAGGATTTAGGTCAAGGCCAAACTCCAGTAGGCTCTCCTATGAGTCAATTAAGTATATGAAAAGTTGTTTTAGGTTTTAAGGGCCTGGAGTTACTAGAAAAACTAAAAATGTTACAGCAGCTCTCAACCGGAAGGCTGCTGGAGTTAGCTTGCCAAATTGTGCATAACTCCCATTTGAAAATAGCTATTGGGTTAATTCTTTTTCTGGAGTTTATAGGAATCCTAGGACAAATGTTTGATCATAGGGTTTTGTCTCAGGTTTTATGAAATGAAAATGACACATCAAACAAGTCAACACATACATTCTGTCCAAGAGGACAGAATTGACCCTTCTAGCCAAAACAGGTAAAACACCAACTTAACCACCTCCAATTGGAGTGTGGTTACCCTTTCTGGAAACTAGACTCAGTAACAAACAATTTGGGCACTAGAAACAAATCATTTGGATATGTTATGACCTGTTTGTGGCACATACAAAACGAGACTCAGAATCTGTCAGAAATTTGTTTCTGATCACACTTCACTAAAATGATCATATCTCACGTTTTACACGTCCAATTGGACAAGTTTGAATATTTTGAAAACTAGACTCCATGAGGAACATGTTAGAGTCAAGAAAACCAGTTTTTGAATTCGTCTTCAGTTGGTTATGTCATGATGAAAATAGGGTATGCAATCTGCCAAATATCAGAACGTGTACACATTTCACATTAGATCCATATACATATGCATGACACAATATACTAAAACTATATACCTGCACCCAAACAAATTTGCCACCATCACACATGATTACTCAGCCCCCTATACATATATATATTCATGATAAACACACACGTTCAACAGCCACAATTATATACATCTACATAGATACATACGTAGAAAGCATACACACACTCGCAGAATACATACACACATACATACGCAGATCATATACATGTAGATACATACCCAGAAAACATATACCTACATACATACGCAGATCACATACACATACATACATACGCAGAAAACATATACATACATACATACGCAGATCACATACACATACATACATACGCAGATGCTTATGCGCAACCCCCCCCCTTTTTGCATGAACACACAGCATCCTTCGGCCGACCTAAATAACCCCCACAAAACAACAAACTAACCTTTGATTCTTGCAATAGAACACGAATTGATGCTTGTATCTTGTTGTATTGCTTGAATCCGAACCAAAATCGCAGCCAATTGATGTTCCTTGGCTGATTTTCGAAGTGCAGATGAGTGTAGAAGAAGAGGGCGGTCGAATGGGGTGGGGAATTGGGGTTTGGGTTGTTTTATCCATATTAATTTTGCATATTTACCTTTTAGACCCTAGTGTTTTGCATTTTATAAAAAGGCACCCCTTTAAACATTTTTTTAAATGGTTTTTAACTACAATAATTAAACATATAAACTCATGGTAATAATTATACATTTAGTCTTTACAAAACACAAAATATACGAATTTATGCACACGTTTCCACGTTACGCGATTAGTTCTCAATTTACATGTAAAACACACAAGCACATAAACGTAACGCAATAATCATATGATTAGTTAAATTATCTTAAATTTAACATTATTAATTATCATTAGGTCACCAACGTCAAACGACAACCTGTGTGTGCGCTCAAGACACGTGTATGCAAGACTTAACGGGACTAACGGAGTTTGGTAACGTAAAATTACCGGGTGTCACATTATCCCCATGTTGAAAGAATTTTCGTCCCGAAAATTGGAACACTGAGTCAACGTACGTAGTGAGTAAACTAAGCGTTGTGAGCAAACTATTTAGTTATCCAGCACGTAGACGTGCTAAGTTTCTGAGAGATTAGGAATAAATCCAAAGTAAAGGAACGTAAGGTTCTTAAAGTTTCGCAAGAGTTGTGACATTTTATCCCCATGTTAAAGGGAATTTTGTCCCGAAATTGAAGGAAAAGATATCTTACAACTGTATCTTAGGAATTGAAAATTTGATCGTTGAACAGTTGCGGATACTTCTTTTTCATTTGATCTTCGCGTTCCCAGGTAAACTCTGGTCCACGCTTTGAGTTCTACCTAACACGCACAATAGGGATCTTGCTACGTTTTAGGGTTTTGACTTCTCGATCCATGATCTCCACTGGTTCTTCGATGAAATGTAATTGTCATCTATATTTAGTTCCTCCAATGGCATGATCAATGATTCATCAGATAGACATTTCCTTAGATTGGATACGTGAAACACATCGTGTATCCCCCTGAGTTCTTCAGGTAAATTCAACTGATAGGCTACTGGGCCAATCCGTTTGACAATCTCAAATAGCCCCACGTATCTAGGGCTTAGCTTCCCACGCTTGCCAAAACGTATTAATCCTTTCCACTGCGAGACTTTTAAAAGTACCTTGTCGCCAATTTGGAATTCCAATGGTTTACGACGTTTGTCAGCATAGCTTTTCTGTCGATCACGTGCCGCTGCCATCCGATTACGTATTTGTACAATCTTTTCAGTTGTTTCGTGCACCAGTTCCGGACCAGTAAATTGGCTTTCTCAACCTCTGCCCAACATACAGGTGACCGGCACTTACGTCCATAAAGTGCCTCAAATGGTGCGGATTTAATTGAGGTGTGATAACTGTTATTGTAGGAGAACTCAACCAATGGTAGATGAGTTTCCCAACTGCTGCCAAAATTGATCACACAGGCACGCAACATGTCTACTAGTGTCTGGATCGTACGCTCACTCTGGCCATCGGTTTGTGGGTGATACGCAGTGCTCATATCTAGTCGTGTTCCCAATGATCGTTGTAATGACTTCCAGAAATGAGAAGTGAACCGAGCATCACGATCAGATATAATAGATACTGGCACGCCATGCCGAGAGACTATTTCTCTTAAGTAAATACGTGTCAGTTTCTCTATTCGGTTCGTCTCCCAGATTGCCAGAAAATGTGCGGATTTTGTTAAGTGATCTATTATAACCCAAATGGTGTCGCATCCGCTGGGAGTCCTGGGTAACTTCGTAATAAAGTCCATTGAAATTTGCTCCCATTTCCACACTGGGATTTCTGGTTGCTAGAGTAAACCGGATGGTCTCTGGTATCCCACCTTAACTTTGGAGCAAGTTAAGCATCTGCTTACATATGCGGCGATCTCTGCTTTCATGTTCGGCCACCAGTAAAACTCCTTTAGGTCTTGATACATCTTATCTGAACCTAGATGAACTGAGTAACGCGTCTTATGAGCTTCATCCATTACCAGTTCTCTCAAATTCCCATACAGTGGCACCCAGATCCGTTCCATGAAGTAACGGATTCCATCAGTTTTGATCTCCAATTGTTTCTCCATGCCTCGTATGGATTCTGCTTTCAGGTTTTCAGTCTTTAAGGCCTCACTTTGAGCAGCCTTGATTTGTACAGGTAGATCAGAATGTATGGTCATCTGTAATGTTCGCACCCGACGAGGTCGTAATGTTTCTTTCCGACTAAGGGCGTCAGCTACCACATTAGCTTTACCCGGGTGATACTTGATCGCACAATTGTAGTCATTGAGTAATTCCAACCACGTCGTTGTCGCATATTCAATTCCTTCTGATCGTATATGTGCCATGGCTCTTGTGATCCGTATAGATTGTACACTTGGTTCCATATAGGTAGTGTCTCCAGATCTTCAGGGCAAACACTACAGCTCCCAATTCCAAATCATGCGTTGTGTAGTTTTTCTCATGCACCCTGAGTTGTCTAGACGCATAAGCTATGACTTTGTCACGTTGCAACAGTACGCATCGCAAACCTTGGATGGAAGCATCACAGTAAACAACAAAGTCATCAGTCCCTTCTGGTAAGGCTAGGATTGGTGCAGTGCAGAGTCTGTCTTTAAGCGTCTGAAATGTTGTTTCCTCTTTGCTACCCCACTTGTAAACAGTTCCCTTATGGGTCAGGGCAGTCAAAGGTTGTGCCACTTTTGAAAACCCTTCAATAAATCGTCTGTAATAGCCTGCCAAACCAAGAAATTATCGCACCTCGGTAGGCGTCTTCGATGCTGGCCAATCCTTGATGGCTTCAATCTTTGATGGATCCATATGTATACCCTTGTCGTTCACCACATGCCCAAGGAAATGCACTTCGCGTATCCAGAAGTCACATTTTGAGAATTTGGCATAAAGTTGTTCGTTCCTTAACAATTCCAGTATGATTCTCAAATGTTCCTCATGATCTTCCTTATTACGGTAGTAGATCAGTATATCATCGATGAATACAATGACAAACTTATCCAAATAAGGCTTGCAGACGCGATTCATGAGGTCCATGAAAACTGCTGGGGCATTGGTCAGTCCGAACGACATTACAGCAAACTCATAGTGTCCATAGCAAGTCCGGAACGCCGTCTTCGAAATATCCTCTTCTCGAACCCTTAACTGATGATAACCTGATCTCAAGTCAATCTTGGAATAGTAGCTAGATCCTTGCAATTGGTCGAACAAGTCATCGATACGCTGAAGTGGATACTTGTTCTTGATCGTCACCTTGTTCAACTCGCGGTAGTCAATACACATCCTGAAGGTTCTATCTTTCTTTTTAACGAAAAGCACTAGAGCTCCCTAGGGTGAAGAGCTGGGATGAATGAATCCCTTATCTAACAACTCTTGCAATTGCTTAGACAGCTCTTGTAGTTCGTTTGGTGATAGACGGTACGACGCTCAAGCGATCGGAGTCGCTCCGGGTGCTAATTCAATCTGGAATTCCACCTGTCTGTGTGGAGGAAGGCCAGGTAGGTCTTCAGGAAATACCTCGGGAAAGTCTCTCACAACTGGAATATCTTCGACTCGCCTTTCATCCGTCTTCGTTTCAGTAACAAGTGCCAAAAAGGCAAAGTGTCCCTTCCTGAGACATTTCTGAGCCTTCAGATATGATATGATGCTGACCACCGCACCCACCTTATCACCTTCCACTGTAAGAATTTTATCTTCCGAGATGGGTAACTTGATCAGCTTCTCCTTGCAAACGATCTCAGCACTGTTCTTGGATAACCAATCCATCCCGACTACTACATTGAAGCTTCATAGTGTGACAGGAACAAGGTCTATGCAGAAAGTGTGTCCAGATAAGCCTAGCTTACAGTTTCTAAACACTTGGGTTGCTATTATCGTCCTACCATCGGCTATTTCTATGGTGAACTCAGAAGTCAGGTTAGTAGGTACCATTCCTAGTACTTTGCTAAATTTTATGGATACATAACTTTTATCAGCACCGGAGCCAAATAAAACATAGGCGTAACATCCATTAATAGAGAATCTACCAGATACTACAGTAGGGTCGTTTCGAGCCTCACCTGAGCCCGTGATGAAAGCTCTGCCTCTACCACCATTGTTGTTGTCGTTAGACTTATTAGTAGCACCACTATTTTCATTCCCTTTTAGCTTTGGACATTCCCTTTTAAAGTGACCGGGTTGACCGCATTCATAACACCCAGTACGGTTATAGTTTTGCTGTTGCTGAGGTGTTTTTCCTGAGAGGTTTACCCTGCAATTTTTAGCAACGTGCCCAAACTTTCCACACCTCTCACAAGTGTTCCTTGTGCATTGTCCAGCATGATGGAACTTACATTTGTTGCACTTCGGAAGATTTCCATGATAACCACCCGAATTCCCCATGTCATGAGAAGATTGGGACGGGTTGAACTTCTTGTGTTGGGGTTGATGAGTAGTGAATGAAGATTGCTTCCCACTAGCAGATGGTTCCCATTTCCTTTTGTTATCGTTGGAACCAGATGCAGCACCATGCGGGGGCAGTTTACCCTGAGTGACAGCCTGGTCAGTCAGCTTGTGGGCCAGTTGGACAGCTTCCTGAATGGTAGCTGGTCTAGCAGTGGTGACCATGCTCTGTATTTCCAGTACTAGTCCATCGATGTACCTTTCAACCCGTTTGTAAGCCGGGTTGACCATAGTGGGACATAAGGTAGCCAACTCGTGGGAACGAGTCGTGTAGATTTCAATCTCGGAACCCACCATTTTTAAATTCCAGAATTCAGTTTCTAGTTTCTGCACTTCATCTCTAGGACAATATTCCTCTTTCAGCAAACTCTTGAATTCTTCCCAAGTCATGGCATTTGCAGTTTCAACACCCAACATCTGGACTTGCGTATTCCACCAGCTCAGTGCAGCAACATCCATGGTACTAGCAGCATATTTCACCCTACTCTTAGCAGGGCAGTTACAGATTTCAAACACCGACTCCAGCTTTTCGAACCAATGGAGCAGTCCCACTGCTCCCTCAGTTCCCTTGAATGGATTAGGTTTGCAGTCCATAAAGGACTTGTAGGTGCAAGCTGGTTGTCCAATGGGATTCCGTTGTGGAGGGTATTGGCTTGCCAACGCTGTGGTAACACTCTGATTGATTAGCGCCGCCAATACTGCAGGCGTCATGGAGATGTTACCTCTCCCGCGTCCACGTCCTCTTCCATATATTCTTTAAATTACCATATACATAAATAAGTAAATATCTAACCAAATATCAAAATCCAAAGCTATCAGTTGCATGAAATTAACCCCTTTGTCTTGGAATGAAAAGGAAGAGAGGTCCAAGAATTTAAAGTAACAGACAAGCTAGAAGATCAGTTCGAATCCGAGGGATTAGGACACATGTCATGGTTTGAATTTCATCCGAATTCGAGGTAAGAGTGAGCATTCATACAAATAGAATTGAAGGATAGTTTCCACATCAGTAGCTATGTTCTATGAAAACCGAGACTTTCTTGCTCAAGGTGTAGAAATGATGACTTATACTGACTACAACGTTACCACCCGACCAAATTCACCGGACTTAGCATGCACGACAAATTACAATTACGTGTGCACCCGTAATGGTAATTTGCTTTGCATGATCACCCCCGGTTCCTCCTATCAGGCTAACATATCTTGTCAAGTACAGTGGTCATCAACGATAGGAGTACCAAATATGTAAGTATTATATTGGGGTCGATCAATCAAAGTATACGAAAGGATCAGTAAGGTTCAGGAAATTCATAAGTAACCCCTCCCGTGACTCACAGCAACTCGGAGCCACCATCCCTGTAGTCGTAAGCTCACAGAGATATGTTAAAGCAAAAGTTCTCAGGCAACCAAATTTAGTAAGTATAACTTAGTAATCTATGTGTGTAACTAATGCAAATCCAGCTATAGTCTAAAATGCAATGCAAATGAGATGCAAATTTCATTTTAGTTCGCTATAACTAATGCTCTGATACCACTCTGTCACACCCTCGATTTCCACAAACGGGGTTTTACCGCTAGGCCTGTGACATAACCAGGATCTCATCAGTTACACCAACCGACTCAACAATTACAAATCATATAAGTTGCTTAGTAATAATGAAATAAACCAACTTGTATTTAAGTATTGCGGAAGCGAAAACAGGAAAACATTTTACAATGGTTTTAGAACACGTAAACACGCGCTCAATCCAATTTATGTAAAGTACATGAAATTAAATCTTGAAAATAGTTTGGGATGAATGCGGAATGACATGCAGTGGATGCTGTGCTCCTAAACGTGCCACATCAATGTCCTGAGAGAAAACATGCAAAAGTCAGTACAAGACTGGTGAGTTCACAGGTTTATCAGAAAACAGCAAGTATCAGTAATTTAATTCCTTGATTTAGTAATCAAAGCATATAATGGGTAGCTAGCCCATAGCAATCACTATGTGTATGAAGTCGCGACCGAGCTGACATGTAATCAATAGTAATAATGTAGGCCTGGCTGTGGTTTTCCCACCACAGCACTGTAAACAGGCTGACCGTTCAGCCGTTTGACCTCCAGTCAAGCTAGCACGACTAGCCCGGGCGGGGTATGTCAATCCCAGTAGATCTACTAACAATCACCTCGCTATTTGCATATTAACGGTCCGATGGGCAAAGTATAACACCATAGTATCAGGTATATGCAGTATTACAAAAACCCAATGTAATGTAACATTTATGAAAGCAGCATGTTTCTCTCCCCAAAAAGAGTATAAAGTAAAATGGGGCTGTAAACTCACCTGGTATGCGTAACAACTATTTAAAGTTTACTTGGGGAATAAGTGAACCAACAATCTTCAGAGGTTACCTAAACATGTAAGTGCATAAGTACGTGTAAATCGAGAACATGTGAAACCCTAAGCACACACAACTAAAAACTCAAGGTTTCAGAAAAATAGACATGTTTGACACGGTTGACCCGTTTGACCCGTTTGACCCGTTGGTGACATTATGAGTTGTAATTCCTTTAATTAATATAATCATTCCTCAAGCATGGTTAACATACTTCATAACAATTAATTTCCAGTCCCAAACATGATGTCCTAATTAGTAATCATCATTCAACATCATACATGATCATCAAGTTCCATACAAACCAATTAACACATTTCATCACAATAAGCATCCTTAATAAATACTCTAGCATGATCCTAACATCAAGAACATGTCCAATTCATAACTTATACCATCAAAATAAGTTCTAGTAGCACTAACATTACACGCAAAGGCCAAGTAAATATGTTACAGGTTGTAGATATTCGTTTTCCAGAATCTGCGTTTTCCAGCAGATTCTAGGTGTTCGGAAGATACGGTCAAACACATAACCAACCAAGGATTTAGGTCAAGGCCAAACTCCAGTAGGCTCTCCTATGATTCAATTAAGTATATGAAAAGTTGATTTAGGTTTTAAGGGCCTGGAGTTACTAGAAAAACTAAAAATGTTACAGCAGCTCTCAACCGGAAGGCTGCTGGAGTTAGCTTGCCAAATTGTGCATAACTCCCATTTGAAAATAGCTATTGGGTTAAATCTTTTTCTGGAGTTCAGAGGAATCATAGGAAAAATGTTTGACCATAGGGTTTGGTCTCAGGTTTTATGAAATGAAAATGGCACATCAAACAAGTCAACACATACATTCTGTCCAAGAGGACAGAATTGACCCTTCTAGCCAAAACAGGTAAAACACCAACTTAACCACCTCCAATTGGAGTGTGGTTACCCTTTCTGGAAACTAGACTCAGTAACAAACAATTTGGGTACTAGAAACACATCATTTGGACATGTTATGACCTGTTTGTGGCACATACAAAATGAGACTCAGAATCTGTCAGAAATTTGTTTCTGATCACACTTCACTAAAATGATCATATCTCACGTTTTACACGTCCAAATTGGACAAGTTTGGATATTTTGAAAACTAGACTCCATGAGGAACATGTTAGAGTCAAGAAAACCAGTGTTTGGATTCGTCTTCAGTTGGTTATGTCATGATGAAAACAGGTTATGCAATCTGCCAAATATCAGAACGTGTACACATTTCACATTAGATCCATATACATATGCATGACACAATATACTAAAATTATATACCTGCACCCAAACAAATTTGCCACCATCACACATGATTACTCAGCCCCCTATACATATATATATTCATGATAAACACACACGTTCAACAGCCACAATTATATACATCTACACAGATACATACGCAGAAAGCATACACACACTCGCAGAATACATACACACATACATACGCAGATCATATACATGTAGATACATACGCAGAAAACATATACCTACATACGCAGATCACATACACATACATACATACGCAGAAAACATATACATACATACATACGCAGATCATATACACATACATACATACGCAGAAAACATATACATACATACATACGCAGATCACATACACATACATACATACGCAGATGCTTATGCGCAACCCCCCCTTTTTGTACGAACACACAACAGCCTTCGGCCGACCTAAATAACCCCCACAAAACAACAAACTAACCTTTGATTCTTGCAATAGAACACGAATTGATGCTTGTATCTTGTTGTATTGCTTGAATCCGAACCAAATCGCAGCCAATTGATGTTCCTTGGCTGATTTTCGAAGTGCAGATGAGTGCAGAAGAAGAGGGCGGTCGAATGGGGTGGGGAATTGGGGTTTGGGTTGTTTTATTCATATTAATTTTGCATATTTACCTTTTAGACCCTAGTGTTTTGCATTTTATAAAAAAGGCACCCCTTTAAAAATTTTTTATAATTTTTTTTAACTACAATAATTAAACATATAAACTCATGGTAACAATTATACATTTAGTCTTTATAAAACACAAAATATACGAATTTATGCACATGTTTCCACGTTACGCGATTAGTTCTCAATTTACATGTAAAACACACAAGCACATAAACGTAACGCAATAATCACATGATTAGTTAAATTATCTTAAATTTAACATTATTAATTATCATTAGGTCACCAACGTCAAACGACAACCTGTGTGTGCTCAAGACACGTGTATGCAAGACTTAACGGGACTAACGGAGTTTGGTAATGTAAAATTACCGAGTGTCACATGAAACTACTGAAGATTTGTTCTTCAGTACTTTCTTCCTTTCAGTACTTGTGGTAAGTACCGAAGGATTCTTAACTACTAAAGATTTATTCTTCAGTAGTTTTCTATCAGTACCTGCAGTTTTCTTCCTTTCAGTACTTGCAGACTTCCTAATAGATTCTTCAGCGGTTTTCAAACCTTTTCTACTTTCAGTAGTTTGGGTTTGTTCTTCAGGTATTGTAACTTGCTCTTCAGTACTTTTAGTACTTTATGAGACAACACCTGAAGTGATCAACTCTTTCTTGATCATGTGACTATCAGCATTTGACCTCTCAATTGTATCAATATCAGCTGACCGATTTTCTGAGGTATTAATGTTGACTTCATCCTCTAATTTTGGTGCATTATCAGAGGATGAATCACATAATGAGGTGGATTGGTTATTGCTTTCTCCTTCAGATTCTACTTCTAACCTGGGAGTAAAATCTGTAGGAGGAGCAGTGTGATTATAACCAATTCCAAACTTCACATTGGAAGCTGTTTGCTTGCTGAGAAGCATTTCAAAACCCTTGCAGGAAGTTACCCAGCATTCACACTCTACCTGGGTAGACGCAAGAGTTTCTTTGAGGTCCTTATACTTCTCTAAAAGTACTTCTTCCTTAGCCTTATCATCAATGATTTGACATTTTAATTTGTAAATCTCATCATTCTTTTCATTTAGCACCGACTCAAACTCAGCTTTTCTTTTGGAAATTATGTTCTCTAGCTCAAGATTTTTGTTAATTAGAGCTACATTTGCTTCTCTAATAGATGCAAATGTGGCTATGCATGATTCAGAACATAACTTGGCCTTGGCCTCTGAAGATACCTGTGATGTTGAAGCATTTGAGGTTGAACCATCAATAGACTCCAGGGCCATAAGAGCAAGATTTCCAAAAGGATTGTCACCACCATGTTGACCAGCACTAGGGAACAGTTGTTCATGATGACCAGACATATCATCTGGTAGATTGCTCCAGTCAACAACACCAGGGGTGAAAAAGCTGTGATATGGTTGAGATTGAGATTGTCGATGAGATTGAGATGATTGAGGCTCAGGAAGGGCATGTGGTTGTTGAGCAATGGGTGCTTGAACCTGATTTGTCTGAGGCATGTAAAAGCAAGGGTAAGGGTATGGCATAGGACTTTGAGGAACAAAATATGCAGGTGATGATTGAGCTTGTGATGGATGACCAGAACTGGTGGAATGTTGCCCTTTGTTTTGTGAGCTATTACCCGGAAAGGTCATAAAGGGTGCAGATGAGTTAGATCCAGATGATCTACACTCTCTTGCAAAGTGTCCAAGCCTATGGCATTTGTGACACCACAACTTGCTCTTGTCAAAACCAACTTTGGTTTTGCCAGAAAGACTTGGGAATTTCCTACCAGTTCTTTTGTAGAACTTTTGAGATCTGATATTGATCATTGCCATTTGGCTCAAAATATCCATCTCTTCCAGATCATCATCCGGAATTCCTTTCAAGTCCTCCATCAAAAGCACAGATTATCACTGCTACCACCTGAATTACAATCCATACCAACAAAAGCATGTTCTCCATAGTTTGTAGAGAAATCAATATGCTCATCATATGAACCTTCTGATGCAGCATACTCTGACTCCTAGCCAACCAAGGCAGTGTTGTCTGGTACAAAGTCATCAGTGAGCTTTCTAGATGAAGACAACTTCCTTTTCTGTTCTATCTCTCTTTCGAATGTCAGCAGTTTCCCATGAAGTTGGGTGAGAGATAGAGTGGCTAGATTTGCACTGGAGCGTAGAACAATTGTGTATGTGTCCCATCTCTCAGGCAAGGATCTGAGGAATCGGTTGTTCATCTGGCTGTTTGTATATTCTTGTTTGACCATCTTCAGCTCAGAAATGAAACAGGAAAATCGTTCAAACTGTTGAGTCAGAGACTCACCCTTCCTATGAGAGAATGTCTCATATTGCTGGGCAAGGATTTCCCTAGTATTTGCCAAGACCTCATCAGTTCCTCCAAATTGTTCTTTCAAAGCAACCCAGAGGTCATGAGCAGTTTCATGATGCATAAGCCCTGAATAGATTTCATTAGGCAGTGCCATGGGCAGAGTTCCATGGGCTTTAGCATCAATTTCGAACATCTTTAGATCTTCATCCGAATACTGATCAGGTTTCTTCGGAAGCCTCTCATTTGATTCCGGAACACTCACCATAGGCTTGTATGGTCCATGCACCACAAATTTCCAACATCCTGCGCTGTTGATAGACAGGTGATGGAGCATACGTCGTTGCCATATGTTATACTCACTCCTAACAAGCATCGGAGGCTTTGTTGAGGAGCCAGTATTGTGAGGATCATTGGTTGGTGTCGCCATTTCACAAATTCAAGCAAATTCAAAGTAATTTCAACAAATCTAGCTCAAAACCACGTAGAACCTCAGATTAATTGACCAAAAGCAACAGAAACTCAAACTCTATAACCGATTCTTGCAAATTTGCTAATTCGATCAAACGTAGATATCAAAAGAGCAGTTTCAATGATTAATTGCTAAATCGATCAATGATTAACCAGCTCTGATACCATTTGAAAGGATCTCAGATCTAGTTTGATCAATTAGATTAGGATTTGCAGCGGAATAGTATAAGAATTAGACAAATTCAAGCAAGAACACAAATGATAATTCAATGAAACAGTACGGTTATAGAGAGAAAAGGTATTTCTGCAAAAAGGAATATTTCATTCAATACACGCTTCGGCACTTACAAAATTAGGTCATCCTCCCTTTTATAAGAAAGGTGACGTTAGCTGATGTCACTTGATAGTGACATCTAACCGTTATTACAACAACTACTGAAAGATAACTAAACTACTGAAGATGTCTTACAACAGCTGACATCTTCTCACAAAAGCTAAGTGTAGTATGCTATAACTACTGAAACTACAACTACTGAACTACAACGTCTGAAGAACAGGCTCTTTAGACGTTTTACGTTTAGTAAACTACTGAAAGAAAACAACTGAAAAGAAACCATCACAACAACTGAAGAGTACTACTTCAGCTATTGTGACAACCTCTGAAGTCTTCAGTTCTTGACTTCAGCTGATGTAGTCTTCAGTACTTGAACTTCAGCTGATGTAGTCTTCAGTACTTGAACTTCAGCTGATGTCTTCAGCACTTGAACTTCAGCTGATGTCTTTAGTACTTGAACTTCAGCTGATGTCTTCAGTACTTGAACTTCAGCTGATGAAGTCTTCAGTTGTTGTCATCAGCTGATGTAGTCTTCAGAAGTTGTTGTGATGTCTGTGGGACTTAAAGGGTTTTTCTGATCAGGCTCATCGGTTCTTTTGGTCAACATTTTGACGCAAAGTGGATGACATGAATAAGCTGACAACCTATCGCTTCTTTCGCTTTGTACTACTATTTTTTGTTGGACAGGCGATGATGTCATACTTGCAACTGTAAATGTACCTGGTGGTGCAAAAACATGATAAGATATGAAAATAGATGTAAATGATTGGAGCAAGACTATGATAATTTGCATATTAGCGATGTAATCCAGATGGTTATGTTAGACCAATGATGCATTCAGTCATATTGCAACCGATAGATTTACAGCCATGGTGGATTATAGAGGGAATTCGCTATTCATGTTTTACATATTTTGAAGTATTCTTTACAGTTTTCTACTGCATAAACACGTATCGCCTACCCTATTTTACCTTTATCCATTGATTTTGTTAAGCCGACAATGATGTGATGCAACTACATACATTTTAACTTGAGAGGCTTTGATGATTAAGTTTGAGTTCAAGGTTATCTTGATTAGCTAAATCTGGGATAATTTACATCTTGGCATGGTGATCCGGAAGATTTTATAGCCGTTGTGGATTTATTCTTCTATCTGACCCTCATGTGATCATTCAAGGTTAAATTGAATTATGCTTTTGTCAAACAAACTATATGTCAATCTTTTTACATCTCAATTATTTTGCAATACCTTGTAGCCATAGTCTTTCTTGGCTATGATGCATTCAACAACATATTTACATGCATATCACAATTGTATACATGTTGACATGGTTAAAATCATATTGTTGTTGTCAACTATCATAATGAGGTAAGCTTCCCTTGACTGAGTTTTTCAACAACTTGGAACAAATTAGAAACATAATGTAAGATGGTTCTTTCTTATTAGATGTTAATGGTTTGAGGCAGGTAATTTTTATTTGAGTCCAACCTAAAATACAAAATATATAAATTGAGTTATAGAATCCAAACACCTTCAGTTGACTCAAAATGATGTTTGTAGGTGAAAACAAATTTATATACTTTTTCTTATTGCTAAATTTTGTAGATTAGGTTTTGCAGTTTTCAGAAAATCAAAATGATGTTTTCCATAGGTGCAAAAAGGTCGATTAAGATTCATTACAGATGATTAAGCACTCTTATACATGCGGAATTTAGTTACTCTACATATGGGGAAAACTTCATTTTTTAATCCAAAAGAAGTGAAACAATATGTACAATTATGAGAAGCTATTCATGCGAGGTTCACTATTAAATCATATGAATGACATTAGAAAATCAAGAGAAAGAACAAGTCCACCCATCAAAAAGATCAACTATGTTGATATTGATTGCAACTCGAATCTAGAGTAACACTAAAATAGATTGATTTCTTTTGTTCTTATTTTATTCGTGTCTATGTTTTAATGTAAACTTTATTTTAAAACATAGGGTAAATACTATTGTTTACGTCATTAAAACCGAGCCTTATAAATTTCAACGCTCCGCAGCAACGCGCGGGTCACTCACTAGTGATTTGAAGAAAGAAAACTTTGATTTCAATGATGATTTGAAAAGTCCAAATTTTCTACTATTGTGGACGAAGATTATGAGTTCAAAGTTCCAGTTACAGATTTTCGTACATTGCCTGATTCTTTGCCAGATCCTACTAATAATGAACTTAAAATTTATAAGTCAGCATCCTCAAATATGAAAGAAGGGCAATGTTTTAATATTAAAGATGATCTGCAGCTGGAACTAGATAAAATGTGTGTTAGTTATTGTTTTGAGTTAAAGTCAAGCAATCATCAAAGAAAGATTTGAAGCATCATGTCAAAACAAAGACCGCATGTGGCATATTAGAGCATATACGTTTAAAAGTTCAAAGAATTTTCAAGTTAGATATTTTAACGATATTCATACTTGTTCGAGAACACGAACTTATCCCAATGTTGTTCAGGGAAACAAAAAGGTTGTTGGTCATATTATTAAAGATCAACTTAAAGATAGCAGACAAATATCTCACAGTAAAGAAATTACGAATGATTTTGGTTACATTATAAAGTTGATTTATCTTATCGACAAGATTGAAGGGAAAAGAATTATGCTCTTGAACTTTTAAATGGGTCCCCCTAGAAGTCATTTTAATAACTTCCTATTTATTTTTGTAATCTAAAAAATGCGAACCCCGGTAGTGTGACCTATATTGCAACAAATGAAACTGGTCGTTTTGAAATATTTTGTTGTGGTTATTGGTGCCGCGATTAATATTTTTGTTATGTTTCTAAATTTATAAATCATTATATAAAATTAATAATTATATTAATTATTTTTATTTAGATTCGAAGTTTTGTGACACATTTGCGGCCTTTGATAGTCATAGATGGAGCATATCTAAAAGTTAAATATTTGGGTACTATGTTTTTGGCGTAGCAATGGACGACAACAATCAAATTCTACCAATTGCATATGGAGTTGAAAACCAAGAGCGGGGAGTCTTGGACCTGGGTCCTGACGAGGCTTAAAGAGTGTGTCAGTAGTAATCCGTATTTAGCAATCATGTCTGATCGGGCTGCATCAATCAATGTAGTAATAAGAACAATATTTCCTGAGGCCTTTTACGGCCTATACTGTCACCATTTGATAATGAACCTGCTACTTAAGTCCATGAAAGGAACAAATTTTGAGTCATTATGGTGGAAGACTTGCAAAACTTACAGGATATTTGACTTTGAGGATGGAATGTTTAGATTAACTTCTACTCTTCCTCATATGCAAAACACTCTACTCAATATTTGTTTTGAAGAATGGTCAAGAGCACATTGCTCGGGTAGGCGATATAATATCATGACGTCTAATAGTGCCGAGTCTATCGGTGCTTTGTCTCAACATGCAAGAAAACTCCCACGCCGGCCTTATTGAATTTTCCTGTGAGTATTTACAAAAGTGGAATTTTAAGCTTAGATAGATTGGAGGTACCTTTATTAATAACATAGTTTCATAATTTATTTTAATTTTTATTTTAAGTTTTTTATGTTTAATTTTTTATTTTTAAATGACAGCAAATTTATAGCACACACTTACTAAATGGGCTGAAAATAAAATTATGAGAAGAATTAAAAAAAGTGTTACATGGACGGTAACAGGCATTAACGACCATTGTTTTGAGGTTGCTGACAGTGGTAAAAAAGTTTAGTTAATTTGCACAGTCAAACATGTAGTTTTCGTCAATAGGAATTATTGGTTTACCATGTGGTCATGCAATTGTTGTCTCAAATTTTTAAATATAACTGACTGAAGTAACATGGCTCAACATTGGTTTTCGAAAGATGTATATAAGGCGCCTTATGAATAGACTGTAAATCCTTACTAGATTGATCAGAATGAGAAGTTCCTTCAAATTTTCTACCTCTTAAGCCACCATTAATGAATAAGAGACAAGAAGGAAGGCCACGTGAGAACAAACATATACCCTCTCACGGTGAACAAGTTACACATACATTTTATAGTAGATGTAAGACAGAAAGACACCATCATGACCAATGTAAGAGCGTACCCCCTTCTCAAGCATCAAGAAGATCAGCAGGACGTGGATGCAACAATCATAAAGAACCCAAGGCTTATGTCGATTCTCATAGTTTTTTAGATTATCTATGTGATGCAATGGTGAAGCCTCACAAAAATAGAAGTTTGACTTAAACCAACCATAAAAACATATTAATGTATCATTGATTAAGAAAAATTTTATGGATTTAATTTTGTATGTTATTATAAGTATATAGTAAACACAATCATTACATGGTTTGAGACTTCGAGCTGTCGTAGGCTTATAGTTGGTTAAGGTAATAATAGAACTGAATTGTTAATGTAACTAGTTGAAGTCTGCCTCGTGCGTTGCGCGAGTATTTTAAAACCGATAATCACCAGTACAACACGATGCAGCACAACGACAAAATTTTATGGATTTAATTTTGTATGTTATTATAAGTATATAGTAAACACAATCATTACATGGTTTGAGACTTCGAGCTGTCGTAGGCTTATAGTTGGTTAAGGTAATAAATAGAACTGAATTGTTAATGTAATAAACAAACTAAACTTACTTTTACAACAATACCATACATTATATAAATAAAAAGAAAACTACATTACAAAGTGATTAATAAATCTATGAAATCTTCGGTGATATTTATCATCACGCAACCCTTGTAGACATTTCATTCTTGTATGAATCACAACACGGATGTCATTATTTTAGAGCGAATCATTTTCTTGTATCATAAATGAAATGATTTTATGGACTGTTGCCATTGAAAATGATCAATTTTTTTATCAGTATTATGCAGATAGAGTAAGACAAATGATGAGTTTTTGAGAGGTTTTTACTTAACGTTTAAAAAAAAGAATTCATAGTGTTTCATATGAGTTTAAATTTTTAACGCATCTATTTATACCGGTTTCCCAAACATAAAAGAAAATACAAAAACAAATTATTTACTTCATGCTAAACGATAAAGATTACAAAAGATTACAATTTTACTTAAAGGAGCGATATGTAAGCGATACAAGGGTCAAATCGTATCGCCTGTACACGTGGCAGGCAAACATTGGAAGGCACATTAAAATGGAAGATACAATGGCGATACGATATGACAGTTGTATCGCCCCAACCACCAAAATTATAAAAGGTGATGTGTGGTGTAACAGGGTCAAACGGCACACTACACGAGGTGACACTACACGTGGCTTGTTTTTACTCGCTAGCACGCTACCCTATGCGAATCAGAGGAGATACGATTGACATTAATATCGCCGGTTTCAATGTAACGAATATTTCAATTTTCAAGACTGATTACATGTATTTTAAGGTGATATGTTAGCGCAGTGAGTTGCTTGGAATATTGCCCTGTTTTTTCTTTATTAGTGATACACTCATCTGGAATTGCGTTACAGAGCGATACGAGAGCGATACGAAAGGTAACTTGTCGATTTTGAAATTTAACAACAATTGTAAGAAGATTTAATATTATGGATGTACAAGTAAGTGTTATTATACTTTTTAACATATTTTGAATTATTTTTACGATATTTAACACTATAAAAATGTATTATACGCAGGATTATTTCAGAGGTCACGTTTCTATTAAAATGAATCTTAACTTTATTAAAATATATTGTTACACTTATAAAAGCATCCAAATCAGTTACAAATTTTTATTTGACATGTTTTAAAAACTGGTTATTATATGACTGTATTAATAACGATTTAGCAGTTGTACACGTAATGTTACAACATCAGATTCCCTGTGAAAACCAAGAAAGGATATAAGTTTTTGGTTAAAGGTGCTCAATTAACATTTGGGCCAAAATAATTTTGTTTAATAACTGGGTTTAAATTTGGAGAATGTAGAAAAAAATTGAAAAGGTCATTTTCTATTATATGGATCACAATCAATGGGAATCTATAATGAAAGGTCCACACACTCCAACGGTGACGGTTGGTGAACAGACCACGGTGATCATTGACTCATCATCATTTACTGAAAGATATCTTAAGTTAATTGATCATGATCAGAAAGCTTTTGGGGCATTGACCTTATGCTTATCACAAGACATATACAATCATTTTGCTGAGCACAAAAGTGCAAAATCTTTGTATGATGCCTTATGTGAATTTTATGATGGAAACGAAGATCTAAAGAAGGACAAGAAAGACCAAGCTAAAAAGGATTTTAACTTGTTTGTCGGATATAAGGAAGAAAGCCTTACTGATCTTACTAATTGATTTTTATCAGTCACGAGCACTCTGAAGAAATATGATGAACAGTTGGGTAATCATGAGCAAGTGACCAAGCTCTTAGACTCTCTTCTATACGAATGGAGCTTACGAGTTAGGATGTTGAAGCAGGAGAGAAACTTTGTTGATTACAAGCTCATGGACATAATCAACAAACTAAATCTTTTGACTTGGATTTAAAAAGGAGGGAATACAATCAATCCTTGGTGCCAGCCATAGTATATCTACAAAATGCTACATTGATCTCATCCGCTGCAAACTCGACTATGTATGGCAACTTATGGTGGATCTACAGGACTTGGTGTATCGGACCAGGCAAGTGGTGGCTCCACAAGTCCTCGTTCAAGCTCAAAGACATCTACCACCACTCAAATTCCTTCTGATACCATGGCACTGTTTAGAATGTTTGTCCACAATAAAGCTTTAGTTGCGGGGGAGCTCAAGGTAAGGGGATGACTGTCGAGGACATGTATCAGGTGGATCCAGATGATTTGGAAGAAACTAATATTAAATGGCAAATGGCAATGCTCACACTGCGTGCAAGGAGATTTATGGAGAGAACTGGAAGGATTAACTTTGGCAATCAAAACCAAAATTCTAAACTTGGTTTTGATAAGTCAAAGTTAAGATGTTTCAATTGCAAACAGTTGGGGCACTTTAAGATAGAATGTCCATCTCCAATCATCACTGAATCGGGAACGTCTGGAACTTCAAAGGTTATCCCTATTACTGACAAGGAAGAAGTTAAGCAAAAGAAAGAAACAACTTTGATTTCAAACTTCAAATGAAGTGCAGAGATTAAAGAAAGTAAGGAAGAAATCAATCATGTGTTAGTGGTTGAAGTGGTGAATAGTGATGAGGAGTCATAAAGGAGTTTGATCCTTCCAGAGAATTTAAGAATGAGAGCATGGGGGAAGCTTGTGATGGGAGTGTTAAGTAACAGGTTAGGATAATAGAAATGAATGTTGATGAAGTTGATGAGTACATCAAGCAAGAACAGGTTGACAAAAGCGAGGTTAAGCTGGAAGTAAATGAAGAAAGGAAGAAGGAAGAAAGTGAAGTTAAGAGGACAAGCAAGAAAGTAGTGGAGCAGGAGGAGGAAGAAAAGAAGAAGATGTAACGCCTTGAAATTTCTAAAGCAAGTCATTTAATAATAATGGGCTTTGTTAAGGGTTAATTAATATAAATAAGGAAGAAAGGTGGGTTATGGAATAAATTAACCCTAATGGGCTAAGTTTTGATAGGTTTAAGGACCTATAATCAGCACTTAAACATGCATGATCAGCCCCACCCTCCTCATTTGCAATCTAGCCCCCAACTTTTAGAGAGAGAAAGTAGAGAGAGGAGGTGAAAGAAAACTCTAGATTTGGTGTTCCATTGTTAAAGGGATTGAGGATCAGCGATTTTGAGCTTTAAACCACAAGAAAAGAGCAACATATCCAGGTAAGAATCGTCCTCTAAACGCCTCTGTAGAACAGATCCGGATTTCTAGGGTTTTGGGTTTAAAGTTTCAAAGAATCATATAATGTCACATTTTTACATATGAAAACATGTAAAAAGGTTAGATATAGTTTCATGGATGATAACCAAAGATTTGGACATAAAAAGTTATTATGGGTTAAAAACGGACTGGTTCGTTATTTATGCGTTCAGCGAATCTGTGAGCTGGATCAACGAAACTATGAGCCGGATTAGCGAACTGTGAGCCGGATCAACGAAACTGTGGGCTCTTCCAGCAAAACTAAGAGAACTCCCAGCGAAACTACAGTTTCGCTAGTAATTTCACTAGTGCCCCGGGTTGACCAGTAGAACTGCGAACCTAGGAAATTCCAACGAAAGTTAGGCGCACCTGGCAGCGAAACTGGCGTGCGAAACTGTTGGGCGAAGCTGGCAGCAAAACTGCCACGAAACTGGCAGCGAAACTGCCAGCGAAACTGCCAGCGAAACTGCCAGGGAAACTGCCAGCGAGACTGCCAGCGAGACTGCCAGCGAGACTGCCAGCGAGACTGCCAGCGAGACTGCCAGCGAGACTGCCAGCGAGACTGCCAGCGAGAATGCCAGCGAGACTGCCAGCGAGACTGCCAGCGAGACTGCCAGCGAAACTGCCAGCGAAACTGCCAGCGAAACTGGCAGCGAAACTGCAGCGAAATGACCTATTTGAGTGTTAACTTATGTGCAGGCTGTGTAGTGCGAATCTAGTCTAGAAGACTTAGACGAGAAACTATTTACATTGACCAGGTGAGTTCTAGATCCCCTTATTTACAAGTTTTTCTATGTTTTGGGGCTATTATGCATAGTAAACCTAAGGTTTTCACGGAAAAGAGTTCAAGAGGTTTCAATAAGAAAATAATTTTTTCCTTAACAAAATCTACTATATAAAATTTTTCCATGTGTAGTCCTTTAAATAAAATTTTTTCACGCTAACCTGCCAGCAGGACCCCAGCCAGGGCGTTGCCCCTTGGACCCCACTAGGGGCTGCTGCCCTTAGAACCCCGCTATCAGGGGCTGCCGCGCCCGAACCCCCGCTATCCCACGGAGGGTCGGTTATACGGTGTTATATTCTTCTGTCTTCTTGATGATTTTTTGCTCCATGGTAAATTGTACTTGATATGTTGTATACTTAATAAGTAAAGTAGTATATAGTAAGTGGAAGATAAAACTAATGAAAAGTGGAACTAAAGAAATGTTACCCCTGGGGCCTGTGATGATGAAAAGTCTTGCAAGCACTATGATGGACTTCACGTATGTGGGTCTAATGTATGATGATGGATCCGTATTCATAAGCAGGCCATGCACCTTGCAGTATGGATAAACTATCGGGGTTTAGCTACCGCATTTATGTGTACCAGCAGGGGTTGTCATTCGTTGTCAATCAAGACGTTTGGGCTCTTGCTTTGTGCAAACCCGGTTTAAGATGAAGTGGAAGATAATGAATGAAGGAAAGAAAGATAATGAACATGTTTAATGATGTGATACGTCACAAGAAATGTTATATGTTATGATGTATGCGTGTTCATTGATAAGGAAGAAAAGTATATATTTTATTATATTACTTAAAACTAGGAATCACTCAGTAAAGCTGACTTTTATGCATAATAGTTTGCAGGTAAAGGCTGATGCTAAGGATGGCATGGGGGTGGAAGCTACTTGGCGCACATGATTTGGCATCCCTAAATTATGAAATGCTGTTTTAACTGAATACTACAATGTATTTATTATATTTGAGAGACAAGTGTTTGTTCACATTATGATTTATATGTTTTAAATGGATGTTCTTCCATTACAATGTTTTATTTATCCAACGATTTAATGCTATGATTGACCAACTGTGAGGCCTTCAAAAAAAGGAGGCCTTATAGAAGAAATACCCCAGTTTGTTAGTGCGAAAAGGCCCTAGTTGCCGAAAAAGTGGTTATAGGCCTTCCTTATGAGGTAATTCAAGACATGTGTTCTTCTCCATGCAATTAGATTATTTGGAGTTTATAAAGCTAATAGGTTGTTATTAGAAATGAAAAAGAATTAAAACAAGTAAATAAGTAACTAAAACAAATGAGTCTAAATATTTTATCAAACTAAATGAAGCTTTAAAAGAAAATGAGAATTTAAAAAGAAATCTTTTGGCAAGAAATGTCGAAATAAATCCATTAACTAAACGTGTAGCACTTGCTGAGTTTGAAACAAGCAAATTAAAAACCAAGCTTGAAAAATGGACAATTTCAGGGATAAAACATGAGGATCTTTTTAAAAAGGAACGGGGGCTAGAATTAAGATAGGGTTGGGATGTGATGAAACCACTCACGTTTATCCTCCTCCAAGTATTATTGTTATTCACCTATGCCTATACCTCATCCAACAAATGAATTGATTCAAAATGATACTAATAATTTGTATGCAGGTCTAGAAGGAGTGAATCATAAGAAGATTCGAGAGGATTATGGTTACGGTAGCAGTAGTGGTTTGGGCAGCTCTAGTTATAGCTTTTGTGATTCCAAAAAAGTCTTTGAAAGACACTAGATTAAGTAGTTTTGTATCCCAGCAGTCAGTTTCAGACAATGGCTTATGTAGTTCTAGTTCTAGTCCATCTTATTCATCATCAAATGTTTCTAAATCAATTACAAATGTTATCAGTGCTTGTCTTAATGAAAATGATGTATGTTCAAATGAAGCTTCAGTTAGACTTACAGACTCAAATTATTTTGAAAAGTTCCTCTCTCATCCTATTCCATATTTTAACCCAATTGGATTTCTAAACCGAAAGAAACAGAAACATCTTCATCAGAGATTTAAATTATTAATGTAAATGAATCAAAATCTGCCAAAATTAAGGTCTCGAAAGAAAATTTAAAAGAATCATATGATACGTACAACAATTCTAATTCACATGAGAATGAATCTAAGGAAGATATAGTAGTTGATCAAACTCTTGTTCCAAATTGTAAAAATCCAAGTTTAAAATCCCATTGCTTTAAATGTGGAAGGATAATCATGTAATTAAACAACTTCTAAAATACGTTAATAGAAATGTACATAATAGTTCTTTGGGAAGTAGATTAAATCATTTGTAAATAATTTCTTTTGTAAAAATTCTTATACTTCAAAACCCAAGTTTGTCAAAACTTGGGTCCCTATTTCTAAACCCTACGATCATTATGTTCTAATGCCATGATCATTCAAGAAAAGCCGTCAGTAGCTTATGGCATGTTGATAGAGGATGTTCCAGGCATATGACCGGATTAAAGGACCTTCTCACCAATTATAGGATAATAAATGGAGGATATGTTGCATTTGCTGGAGACAAGAAAGGTGGAAAGATAATTGGTCAAGGAGAAGTCTCAAATGGTTCATTGATTCTAGAGAAAGTGAACTATGTTTCAGAACTGGCATTCAACTTGTTGAGTGTATCACAGATATGTGATAAAGACATTCCAACATTGTTTATGTCAAATGAATGCTTGTTCTTGAAACCTGAGTTTACTGTTCCAGAGGAATTAGTAATCATGTGAGCTCCAAGAAGGAATGATACATACTTGCTAGATATGGGATCAACAGAATCCACCTCGACTGTGACATGTCTCCTGTTAAAGGCTTCATCATCGGAACCCTTCTTGTGGCATAGACTATTAGGACATGTTAATTTTAAAGACATAAGTAAGTTGGTTAAAAACAATCTTGTCAGGGGGCTTCCACTTAAGGATTTTTCAGTAGTAGAAAAATGCATGGCTTTTGCTAAGGAAAGCAGTACAAAAGGCCCATAAGCTTAAGCTTAAAAATATAATTTTAAACCCCTAGAATTGTTACATACTGACTTATTTGGTCCTATTAGTGTTAATCTATCGCTAAGAAATCTTACTATTTGGTTGTTACAGATGACTATTCAAGATACTCTTGGGTGAGATTTCTTGCAAATAAAGGTGACACCGCAGAAGAATTGCAGAAGCTGATTCTGGCAATTGAGACCATCAATAAATGAAAGGTTATGGCCATCAGAAGCGACAATGGAACCGAATTCAGAAACAACATCTTTGACTCGTTCCGTTCAAGCAAGGGAATTATCAGATAGTTTAATGCTGCAAGGACACCTCAACAAAATGATGTTGCTAAAAGAAAGAATCGGACGCTTATCAAAGCAGCAAGAACTATGCTAATTGAGTCAAAGCTTCCTATTATTTTCTGGGCAGAAGTAGTTAATTATGCATCCTATGTACTGAACATGGTGCTTATCATAAAGACAGGATGAAGACGTTGTATGAGCTTCTTCATAAACGAAAACCTTGATTAACTTTTTCTGTCCGTTTGGTTGCTCATGCACTTTGCTGAATACGCAAGCTCAGAAGTCAAAGTTTGGTGTTGTTTTTGACGAATGTTTCTTTGTTGGCTACTCTTCCTCACAAAAGCGTATCAGGTGTACAATAAAAGAATGCGCATTGTGCAGGAATTCTTCTATGTTGATTGGTAAGAGTCAAATTTACCAAACATGGGGTCGGGCCCATAATGGTTTTATGACTCTAACACTATCTTCATATCTTTCAATCTTCCAATCTTTGACTATGATGTTGTTCCTCAAACTAGTGTGCAAATCATTTCCCCGCCAGAACCGTAACAACAACCACAAACACCTCCACAACCCGAACCTCACCAACAACCACCGATTGACCCTCCATTTCCACTTCCATTTGATATTCCTCTCGCACCTCTATCACAACCGATTCCTCAATCACAACCATCTTCCCCTTCACAACCATCCCATACTGAATCTTCATCTCATTTAAACCATTAACCCTTAACACCAATTTCAAAACCCTAAAAGACCACCTATACGACTACATCATTGGTTCCATTACTGATGGTGTGAAGGCACAAAGTCAATCTGGATTGATAAATGAATATCTCTATGCATGTTTCTTATCTCAGATTGTACCCAAGAATATCATAGAAGCACTTCTGAACGCAAGTTAAGTCGAATATATTCAATTGGAGCTTCAACAATTCAGGAAACTGAAGGTTGACAACTAGTCGATCTTCCTCCAAATGATCGGTACCAAATGGGTCTACCACAACAAACCAGATGATCGAGGAGTTGTAATCAGGAACAAATCTATGCTGGTTGTTCAGGGATTTGCTCACAAGGAGGGAATTGATTACACTGAAGTGTTTGCTCCGGTTGCTTGCATTGAAGCTATAAGAATCTTTTTGCTCACGCCACTCACAAGAACTTTAAGGTCTTTCAAATGGACGTGAAGTTGAATTTCTATATGGGAACATTGACGAGGAGATATATGTCTGTCAGCCTCCAGGTTTCAAGGATCCAGATTTCCCAGATAAAGTGTATAAGATAGATAAATCCTTATATGGATTACATCAATCTCCTCATATCTGGTATGAAACCTTGACACAATATCTGCTCAGCAAAGGCTTCTCTCGTGGTACTATAGACATGATACTATTCAAGAAAGAAGTTGATGGTGAAATGCTGATTGTTCAAGTGTACGTTGATGACATCATTTTTGGGTCAACAAATGAGAAACTGTGTAGAAAGTTTGAAGAAGTGATGAAGGATCTCTTTGAAATGAGCATAATGGTGGAGTTATGTTTTTTTGGATTGCAGTTGATAAAAAGCCTGATGGCATTCTGATTCATCAAGAAAAGTATGTTCTGGAGATTCTCAAGAAATTCAAGATGGATGATGCTTCTCCTGAACTCACCCCATTCACTACTCAAACATGCTTAACTCCAGATGATAAGGGAAAACCCGTATATGCTCATTGTTATTGCTCTATGATTGGGTCTCTCATGTACCTCACTGCAAGTCGCCCTGATATTACATTCGCTATGTGTATTGTCCCTAGTATCAAGCTAACCCAAAGGAATCTCATGAAAAGGCTGTAAAACGAATCTTTTGGTATCTCAAGGGTTCCTCTCGTTTGGGTCTTTGGTATCCAAAAGGAGTGAATTTTGATTTACATGCCTATTCTGATAGTGATCACGGAGGTTGTAAGCTCAATAGGAAATCAGTTACTGGTGGATGTCAATATCTCAGGGATTGTCTTGTTTCATGGCAAAGCAAGAAGTAGACAACTGTATCACTATCCACATTAGAAGCTGAGTATGTTGCTGTTGCTAAGTGCTTTGGATCCAGCATCAAATGATGGATTATGGCATCAATTTCCTTCATACACCACTCTTTTATGATAATGAAGCTGCTATTGGATTTTCCAAAAATCTAATACATCACACTCACACCAAGCACATTAAAACTAGGATTCATGCAATCCGCGATGCATAGGAAAAAGGTTTCATAGATATTATACAAAAAGACACAAAAAATGAAAGAGCAGATCTTTTCACAAAAACATTTGATAAAGCTCGTTTTTATGAACTGATATCTATGTTGGGTCTAATACCTTTCTAAAAACTCGTTTAAAATAAATTGTGTGAAAACTTATTGTAAATATTTTTTTTATTTTTATTTTATTTTCCATCTTCTTGAAATCTTATTTAAAGTCTTATCTTGATAAACACCTTCTGATAAATCTCGCTATTCATATTTTGTCACTGTTATAATATTAAATTTCTCTTATATAGTAGTTAAATAGAAATTTAGGGGGAGAATAAACTTTTAAAAAGTTTTTTTTAATTTGTCTTCTCAGGAACCCCAGAAAAAGAAGTTAGAAAGAGGTCAACAGCTTGTGTTGGGATATGCATGGTAGACTCAGCCTGAAACGAAGTAAAATTGATTGTGCAACCAAACTAAAGATAAAGAACTCGGTGATAAGGATCATACTCATGACATCTTGGCCTGCACAAAGATACAAGTCTCATCAAAAACTAGGTTGAGCATGGCTGATTTCTGTCTTGACTCTGTCCTAAGTCTATGTTGGGTCTAGGTCATTAAGATTTTCCCCATCCCTAAGCCTAAATAGAAAAATAAAATGCGTGTTTATCTCATCTGCTATGCGTGAGCATTGACCTGGAGTGATGATTTTCTCTGCTATGCGGAAGCATTGACCTGAAGCTCTCATCAACACGCTTAGATGATCTTCTCTGCTATACGTGAGCATTGACCTGAAGCTCTCATCTTTTAGAAAAAGATGATCATCTCATCTGTTATACATAAGTATAGACCTGGAGCTCTCATCATCAGTTATAGAGTCTGTAAATCAATAATCATGCTATCATATGTATGCATCAATGTCAACTCAGAACTATTCAAGCAAAATCAATGATTACACTCAATAAACCTTGATGTTGAGACGAGTTCTTTGTCAAATGTCTATGAGGACCAAGTTACTGGAGTTTCTTAAATTGACTCAAAACATGATAAAGACAGCTGCATATTCACGTTGAAAAGAATAAGGCATGGGTTTAAGTGGACAAACATATAGCAATCTCGCCAAGTCTTAACTCTCTGAAATACTTTGAGAAAAGATGTAATTATATCCTTTTATTTTATTTTATTTCATTTTATTTTACATTATTTTATTTTATTTTATTTGTTCATATTATTTTATAAACATAAAATTTTTGCAAAAAAATTAAACTAACTACTAAGGTGAGTCCAACCTACTGGCAAAATTACAGTTTCGCTTGGAGTTTTGCCGAGCGAAACTATAGAATCGTGAGAAATCACGCTCAACTGTGAGCTACTCATCCACATGAGCGAAACTATGGTTTCGCCCTAAGCGAAACTAGGAGCTATATATTGCACAGTGTGAGAAGTGTTTCTCACAAGTGCGAATATACCAAACCTAGTTTCACTCAGCGATTTTATGCAAAACTTGCATTGTTGATTTTTGTTGAAATAAACTATTGTTTGTTGTTTAGGTTAGTTAGCCGACCATCATTCTAACATTAATCATGTTTTTTGGCTAAAAGATAGCTTGAAGCTGATTCGCTGAATTTAGGGTTCGCTGTTATTCGCTCAGCAAAACTACTAAGTTTTCAAGCAAATTTGAACGAAAGTTCATAGTTCTCGCGAGTGAAACTGTAGTGTTGTGCTATCCGAGCATACCTGATAGTTTCGCTGGAGAAGTTTTAGCGAACTATAAGTTCGCATGGACATATAAACTGTAAATGATTTTAAGCGAAACTGTAGATCTTCTAGCGAAACTATAGCCAGAGTGCTGAGATTAGAGGAAGACTGTGGAATGGAAGTTCTGATGTCTGATTCTCAAGTGTTGGATGCATTCAGAAGCATGGGGTATGAAGGGCCTTCGTTTGGATCTAAGAAGAGATCAAGAAATCTTTTCTATCAAAGGAATGGTGATGTGTTGCTCATATTTTCATTATGTGCCTAGATTACAGAAAGGGTGGATCTGATGGGCTAAACATTCACTGGGCCAGGGGATAGTTATATTTTGCAAAGGAAAAAAGGCTAACATAGCCAAACTGATCTTTTAATGCATGACAGAGAATATCATGGCCCTGAAGAAAGATAGTGGATGTTGTATCCAAGATTTGTACAGATGTTGATTGACGATCTTCTTCCGAACATACCAAGACATGGAGAAATCAAGAAGCTGGCTCGGATGAATTCCAGAATCTTTGCAGATTGTTCAGCCGCGAGGCATGATTTCAGTGGAAAGATTAGATACCTGTGGGAAAACATGTATTCTGAAGAAAGATGGAGATATATTAGGAGACTGATTGAGACTAAGGAGAAGAAGGTAGAAGAAAATAGAGAAAAGCAAGAAGAAGCAATCAAGAAAAGGAAAAGATATGCGAAGGAGAAAGAGTATGAATTTGAAGAAGAGATTGATGAACTGGCAGAGGAGGTAAGATTGCAGAAAGAGAGGAGAAGTAAAAGAAGGGCAAAAGAGAGCGAACTAGCCAATGTAGCTGAGAGAAGAACAAAGCACAAGCAACAAACCTTCTCAGAACAACCGGTAGAAAGATCTAGATCTAAGCTGGATCAGGACGTAATCAGAAATGCTAGTGCATCGATGCGAAAAAGAGCTGAGTATGATGAAGACAAAGCTAGTAAATCAAGAGATCAGGGAGAAGACAAAGGATGTGATCATTGAAGGTCTAAAAAGATGGTGTTAGATCAACATGATCTAATAAAAACATTGTTTAAAGAAATGAATGAACTAAAAGCAGCGGCAGGCCTGCCAAATCAAAGAACCAAAGCAAAGCTGAATGATCTTACTGATACATCAAGGAATGAGTTCCTCAATGTTAGAGTATCAACCATGGTAGGAGAGGGCCCGAGTGAAGCTGCATATACAAGTTTGATGTTGGTACAAGTGGAACTGGTGCAGATGATGTGGGTGAATGTGCTGGAACTAGTGGTGTTGAGAAGGAGGTGATTGTAGAAGGGAATAAAGTTACTGAGGAAGAATTTAATTTGAGATTTGATATAGAGAAAGATTTATCTGGAGAGGAGGTGCTTGTGGAAAAGAGGGTTAAAGACAAAGGGAAAGAGTCTGAGATGAGGCTAGTTGATGAAGAGGAATAGATTGATGAACAGCTAGTTGATTACAGCTCAGAGCCAGAATACTATGAAGTTGATGAGAGATCAGTGACATATGTGGCTCAGACAGGCATAACCGAAGTTGATGTCATTGAAATAGATCAACATGACTGGTTTATCAAGGAGAAGGAGCCAGAGGAGTGCATAGCCCTCTTCCAAAACATAAAAGAGCCAAGCCGAAAAGAATCTAACAAGAAGATCTTCAGTTGAAAGTACAACCCAGACCTAAAATATTTATGATCAAAAGAATGGGAGGAGGAATCTCATACCTGCATAAAAGGAAAGATTTTAAAACTTTACCCAGGTGGGATCTGAGAAGGTTAGTAGAGATCCCCCTTCTAGGTGTTGAGGCAAGTGAAAGAGCCATGCTTTTGGAGAAAGAGATAAAGAAAGGTTTATCAGATAACTTTGATACATTTGGATTTATGAAAACTAAGAGAAGGAGTTCGAAGAAAGATCTAGATTGGGCAACCGGCAAAGGCAAGATTGTGTTGAGATTGAAGCCAGCCAAAACAGTGAATAGAGTGAAAGTGCCCAATCCACTTCCCCTGAGGCTGCAAGTGTTTAAAAAGTGGTTTTATGATAACAATACAGGGGAAGCAGTCATCAGAGTGAACGGAGGATCCAAGATTAGACTTTTTGACCAAATCGAAGTCTTCTCTTTTTGTGACGAGGACTTGGTGATCTTGTGTGAGAATCATAATAAGGTAGGGGCTGGAGCTGAAACACTGGAAGAGGCTAGTCTTTGCATGAGGGTAGTCAACAAAGCGAATCTATAATTTGGACATTGATTGAGGATAAAATGGTTATATTTGGAATAAGATGACCATCTCCTCTTTGAGTATAGATCTGGCTCTCATCATCAGTTATAGAGTCTGTATAGAAAAGTGTCTCGTCAATAATCATGCTATCATATATATGCATCAGTGTCAACTTAGAACTATTCAAGCAAAATCAATGATTACACTCAATAAACCTTGAGGTCGAGATGAGTTCTTTGTTAAATGTCTGTGGGGACCAAGTTATTAGAGTTTCTTAAATTAACTCAAAACATGATAAAGACAACTGCAGATTACGCGTTGAAAAGAACAAGGCATGGGTTTAAGTGGACAAACATATCAGCAATCTCGCCAAGTCTTGACTCTCTGAAATACTTCGAGAAAAAGATGCAATTATATTCTTTTATTTTATTTTTTTTATTTTATTTATTTTACTTTATTTATTTTATTTTATTTTATTTATTTATTCATATTATTTTATAAACGTAAAATTTTTGCATTAAAAAACCGAGGGGGGGGGCGAAACTACTGGCGAAATTACTGTTTCGCTGGGAGTTTTGCCGAGCGAAACTGTAGAATCGCCAGCAATTACGCTCAACTATGAGCTACTTATCTACATGGGCAAACTATAGTTTCACCGGTATATCCACAGTGTGAGAAGCGTTTCTCACGAGTGCGAATATACCAAAAACCTAGTTTCACTCGGCGATTTTATGCAAATCTTGCATTGATGATTTTTATTGAAATAAACTATTGTTTGTTGTTTAAGTTAGTTAGGCGACCATCATTCTTAACATTAATCATGTTTATTTTGGCTAAAAGATAGCTTGAAGCTCATTCGCTAAAGTTAGGGTTTGCTGTTCTTCGTTCAGCGAAACTACTAACTTTTCTAGCGAATCTAAACGAAAGTTTAAGTTCTCAAGCGAAACTGTAGGGTTGTGCTGTCCGAGCACCCTGATAGTTTTGCTGGAGAAGTTTCAGCGAAACTAAAGTTCGCCTGGACACATAAACTGCAAATGATTTTAAGCGAAACTGTAGATCTTCTAGCGAAACTATAACTTCGCTCTAAGCGAAACTATAAGATCCACATGAACACATAATTAACGAAATGATCTGAGCGAACTTATACTTTCTGCTAAGCGAATTTATAATTCTGACCTAGCGAAACCGTAGAATCTCTATGATACCTGGACACCCAAGACTCAGCGAATCTATAATTTGGCTCGAGCGAAACTGTATTTTTTAAAAAAAATTCTCTTCTGTTTGCATAATTCTATCTATTGTTTCTGTATATAACTAACCCATTCCTATTTCCATTTCAGTTATTATGGCTAATTTGAAGTTTGATGAGAAGAACAACATCGTAGCTCTGTTAGATGAGGATAGTCCAAGGCAGTAGGCTTTAGAGACGGTAACAGATGACTAAAGCAATCTCCTATCCACTATGCCATCACCTACATGCCGAGTATATACATTCTTTATGTTCAAGATTTCTGAAGATCTGCCAAATATGATATTGGAACTATTCCTAATCGTATTCTCAGAATAGCTGGAAATGACATCATCATTACTGAGGATACTATAGCCAGAGTGCTGAGATTGGAGGAAGACTGTGGAACGGAAGTTCTGATGTCTGATTCTCAAGTGCTGGATGCATTCAGAAGTATGGGGTATGAAGGGCCTTCGTTTAGATCTAAGAAGGAGATCAAGAAATCATTTCTATCAAAGGAATGGCGATGTGTTGCTCATATTTTATTATGTGCCTAGATCACAGAAAGGGTGGTTCTGAATGTCTAAAAAGATGGTGTTGGATCAATAGGATCTAATAAAGACATTGTTTAAAGAAACGAATGAACTGAAAGTAGCGGTCGGCCTGCCAAAGCAAAGTACCAAAGCTGAGCTGAATGATCTTACTGATACATCAAGGTATGAATTCCTTAATGTTTGAGTACAACAATGGCAGGAGAGGGCCCGAGTGAAGTTGCAGATACAAGGTTTGATGTTGGTACAAGTGGAGCTGATATAGATGATGTGGGTGAAGGTGCTAGAACTAGTGGTGTTGAGAAGGAGGTGCTTGTAGAAGGGAATAAAGTTACTGAGGCAGAATTTTTTGAGATTTGATATAGAGAAAGATTTATCTGGAGAGGAGGTGCTTGTGGAAAGAGGGTTAAAGACAAAGGGAAGAGTCTGAGATGAGGCTAGTTGATGAAGAGGAATAGATTGATGAATAGCTAGTTGATTACAGCTCAGAGCCAGAATACTATGAAGTTGATGAGAGACCAGTGACATATGTGGCTTAGACAGGCATAACCGAAGCTGATGTTGTTGAAATAGATCAACATGACTGTTTGTCAAGGAGAAGGAGCCAGAGGAGTTCACACCCCTCTTCTAAAACATAGAAGAGCCAAGTCGAAAGGAATCTAACAAGAAGATCTTCAGTTGGAAGTACATCCCAAACCTAAAACTATTTATGATCAAAAAAGGGGAAGAGGAATCTCATACCTGCATAAAAGGAAAGCTTTTAAAACTTTACCCAGGTGGGATCTGAGAAGGTTAGCGAGATCCCCTTCTAGGCGCTGAGGCAAGTGAAAGAGCCATGCTTTTGGAGAAAGAGATAAAGAAAGGTTTCATCATAAACTTTGATACATTTGGATATATGAAAACTGAGAGAATGAGGTCGATGTAAGGCCTCGTTCCCAGGACACTTACAGCTGGTCGATCATCACACTTAAAACACATAATTATATAACTTTACTAAAATCATGCATCAGAAACTTTTAAAACAAACATTTCATTTCCTTTAAATAAACACTTTTGCAAAATAATACAACATTCGTTACAAAACATCATTCGTTCGTATTACAATGCAAAACGTTAAACAAAAGAATGTCATCCAAAAAGAGCCGAGTAGCCGCCCCGTGCCATCCTCAGCAACATTACCTGGCAACTAGAAACACATAAAAAGTCAATGTTGCTGAGTGAGTTCTGGTTTTATAAATAAAATACTTTACTTTCGTTAAAATCATTCTTTACTTTCGTTCGTGAGCATACATCATATGTGCCCCCACAGATAATAATTTCTCGTTTATTATCTTTCTCATCGTACATTATCGTTCATTACTCGTTCGTCCATCTCATACATTCTTCTTTTCTCTTACTTTCTTTTCATACTTCACATTCGTCAGATTGTCATACATCATGCATACATACTATAATAATTACTATTATTATCTTCATCATCATTCGTTCATTCATTCATTTCTTTGCTCATTACTTTTCATTACTCAAATCATGTCTCATGCAATATCCCGACTAATGCTCGAAAGCTGATGTTGTGCTGGGTCCTGTACACAACCCTCGAGTCATGTCCGAAGACTGACACAGCACCGGGATACGCGACAAAGATCCCATTTGAGTCAATCACCTGGATTGAACTCTATCCGAGTCTGTTGCAACACAAAGTTGCTCACCTCATTATCTCGTCTCATGCAATACTCTCGACTCATGTCCGAAGACTGATGCTGTGCCGAGGCCTGTAGCCAAACCCCCGACTCATGTCCGAAGACTGACATAGTACTGGACTACGCGACAAGGACCCTTCCGAGACTGTTGCGACAACAGGGTCGCTCACCTCATACATTTGCTTGCAAGCCTTTCATTCGTTCATTCATTTATTAATGCATGCATTCTTTCATTACGTTCCTCTTTTCATTATCTTCCACTTTACGTTACATAATACTTTTCATTTCATTCATTAACATTTGACGTAAAACCACGGGAAAATAATCATACATAGCAAGGAACATAAACATAAACATACCAAATCATCGCCATACAAGGCAACATCGCACACCCATAACATACATCATGCATAACATACAACATGCACAATGACACAACATCAAACATCACATGAATCATGCGCATCACGTCATATAAAACCATACGACATCACACATCATCATGCATCGCATCATCATCATCACCAGCTCATCATCATAAATCATCTTACATCATCCATGCCCATCACATCATCTACAACCCTAAAGGTCCGAGCCTACGTCCGCACTTTCCCAAAAGTCAGATAATACTATGGTCATTTGGGCGTATGGACCTTATTCGGTTGCATGGTCTTCCATGCGTATGAGAACACTCAGGCTAATGGACCTCCAGTCGCATAGCCTCCAATCGCATGCTTCCCATGCGAATGAACCTCAGTCGCATGACATCCAGGCGTATGGACCTCAGTCGCATGACCTTCATGCGAATGGCCCTCAGTTGCACACCTTTTGTGCGTATGAACCTCAATCGTACGACTCACAGGCGTATGGACTCCAGTCGCGTGACCTTCAGTCGCATGACCTTCATCCCATTTCATTCAGTCGCATGACCTTCATCCGCATCTCATTCAGTCATTACTTTTGTGTAAATGACCTCAGCCACACTCCTTTCGTGCGTATGGACCCAGTCGCATGCCATTCGCGCATGGACCTCCAATTGCATAGCCTTAGCTGGGTGCAGAATGCAGTTCATCCCGAACTACAGCTGCCAAGTTCGACCTCCAAACTCTTCCAAACCTCTTTTAAGCTCAAATCACCATTCTAAACCTTAGGGAAGCATACCATGACACCATTTAAGCACAACCAAGCCCGAAATCAAGACCCAAACAAATCATACACATACACATACATACACAAATGGGTTACACCCAAAATACCCAAAAATGATTTTCAGATGTGTTCCAGCCCCAAAATCATTCAAAAACGTGTAAAAGAGGGGTCCTAGAACTCACACAAACAATCCCGTCAAGTAGAGCTTCGATTTGACCCACTACACTTCGATTTTCACGCTCAAATCCACCCGAACCAAGCTTTTCTCCTCTTTTCTCCTCCTTCTTCTCCCTTGGCTGAGTTTTTGGCAAGAATGGGGAGGGTGTGGGCTGCCTTCCCCTTTTTATACCCCCACTCATCCAAGTTTTCTTCCCGTTTGGCAAGTTTGGTCCCTCGACTTTGGGCTTTATTTCTTTTCTTCTTTCGTCACTTCAAGAAAATTTTCGGGTGCTACAGTCAAAGAAAGATCTGGATTAGGCAACCAGTAAAGGCAAGATTGTGCTGAGATTGAAGTAGCCCAAAATAGTGAATAGAGTGAAAGTGCCCAATCCACTTCCCCCGATGCTACAAGCGTTTAAAAAGTGGTTTTATGATAATAATACAGGGGAAGCCGTGATAAGAGTGAAAGGAGGATCTGAGATTAGACTTTTCTATCCAATCGAAGTTTTCTCTTTTTTGAAGAGGACTTGGTGTTGATACATATTGATGTACCTAGTTTATGTTCTGAAATGTAAAAGTCTTTCATGTCTACATATATGTAATCGATGTAATGAATTGAATGAATGATATATGAAGTGCATTGTGATGTTAATTTATGTTTGATTATGTCATGATAGCATTATATTGAATGTGTTGCACGTGTATGAACTAACTATATAGTTTGATGTTATTCTTCATGGTTCTAAGTTAATAAGAACTTAGAAGTATGTTAACTTATCCATGTGATAGTTCAACTAATGGACCATGCTAATGAACCTTACGCATGAATATATCATGCTTATGGACCAGTCGACGACTGAACCAGAAGACTGGATCAGTCCACGACAGAGACTAAGATTGAGTCAGTCGCACGACTGAACATTCAGTCGTGCGTATGATCGCATGATTCAGTCGCACAGACTGAAACATGCTAATAGTTCAGTCATACGAATGAAGACAGATAACCTATAAATACCACGTAATTCGTGGAAAAGAAAACACTTAGAATACCTACGTACCCTAGCCGTCCAGAGCGTACCAAGTCTTCAATCCAAGTTCATAGTTCGTTTCTGATCAATTCTCATTCGTTCTTAAGTTTGTTTCATCATTGGATTGATCAGGATATTGTTCTCACTGATTGGATAGCCAATCAAATAGGATTCCGCACTATTTGATTTGTATCACGCAGAATCCGTTAGTACTCCGTACGAAATCTTTCCTAACAAGTGGTATCATAGCTTAGGCTCGTGATTTTGCATGGATTCAATTGGTTTTGGTGTCAAAACTAAGTTTTATTCAAAAGATACACTTTTTCGCTTCAAAACTTGGTTTTGTTGATTTCTGTGTCAAAAGTTTTGACTTGTTTCCATATGGCAGATTAGGGTTCTTGAAAATTGTAATTTTGAGTCAAGTGTTCAAAAATTTGATTTTTTCCTGCAGCAGCAGCTTCATCGCACGATTGGCCCAATCGCCCGACTGAACTCCATTCGCATAGTTCAATCGCACGACTGAACTCATTCCACAGTTCATTCGCACGGTAAGTTTTCCATTGGTTGACCTCATTCTCTAGTTCAATCGCACGACTGAATCCAATCGCACGATTGAAGCCATTCGCATCCTTCAATCGCACGTTGAACCAGTCGGCCTGTCCAATCGCTAGGTCAATCTGTTGTAACACCCGGTATTTTTTTTAGATATGAAGAAAGAATAAAAGTAAAGGAAAGGAAGGAAAAGCTATAAAACCCAAGTTGAAGGGCTAAAAGTGTCCAAAAGGACAAAAGGTTTGAAAGTTGGTGAATAAAGCAACATGGCCGCCCATGTTGCTTAGTCACACACACATTGGATATTTTTAGAGAGAGAAAACAACAGAGAATTCTCGAAGGTTTGTAGAAGAAGAAGGAAAGTTCGAAGTTTTTGGTAAGAATTCTCAGTTTTAGGATATTTTAGATGTTTCTAGTTTCGGTTATGTGCCTATAAATGTGATTGTGTGTTCGGGTTGTATATGTGTGTGGGTTTTAGGTGCTAGAACGTCTGGGAAGCTCAAAGAAGAGTTCAAACCTGAAAACAACAAAGGTGAGTTCTAGACCCCGTATTTTACTTGTTTTAAATATTTGGGGCTGAGAATGTATGCAAAGCTATTTTAACAAAAATTCATGATGAACACCCGTTTTGTGATTGTTATATGTTAGTTCTACTTAGAATAGTGTTATTAGGCCTGGCACATGTAAGGAAAATGATTCGGATTTGTAATATATTAAAATATGTTAAAGAGGTTGTTCAACCACCTAAACAGTACCCCTAACCGTCTAGAATTGCCTTAGAAATTTTTAAGTAGCCCCAAACGGCTAAACATGGCCCAACCGCCCAAACAATACCCCTAACCGTCTAGAAAAGCCTTAGAAAATTCTAAATGCAAGCCTAACCGTCTGAATAGTAGCCCATGCGTCTAAGAATTTGACTCAGACGCCTAAGTATGGACCAACCTCCGAATAGTGCTCATGCGTCTAGAATAGCCCAACTGTCTAAGTGATGAAACGTCCAAATAGTGCCCATGCGTCTGGGATGTTTCAAACGCCTAAGTATTGAACCGCCCAAATAGTGCCCATGCGTCTGAATAGGCCTCATGTGCCTGCATAGTGCTAATGCGTCTAGAACACTTAGAATATTTTCTAAAATTTGAGCGGAACAGAATCATTAGAGTTTGACCCAAGTTTGACTTGGGGTTTTTAATTGTTATTATATTTGTATTATTATAAGTTGTTTCTGTGACCATAGTAATTATTATTATGTGACCTATGTGGTGTGCATAGGATCATAAATGCAAGTATTATCTTTAACAAAGTGAAAGAGTAATGATAAAGAGAAGTGGAACTTAATTAAAGAGTTAACAAGTCTTGCAAGCTTATAGGAGGTGCACGACTCTGTTGTCGTTAGCTCAACTGTGATGCGGGTTAGCTAACCCTA